>CM019691.1:31744813-32344813 GCA_009760885.1 Achatina immaculata | reverse complement strand
TTCAGATTCTCCATCACTAGAGCAATGTTCTACTAACGGAAGTCCACGAGAAAGGAGAGGATAGAGCGAAGATGACTGCGCAAAACTAACACAATTCACAGGATTGCCGAGGATCAGGTGATCGAGACCTTACCGTGCCTCAGCAAGTGCTCTCAGAAACAACCAGTGATATTTTAGCAGGGCCATCACCTGGTAGGCTAAGTATCCTCTACTGAGGGACAGCTTACTTCTTATGTTCTCTCCCGTGATAAACTACTGTATATCACGCCTAACCATGCATGAGGTTTATTTTCGAGATCTTCACTATGGGCGTACGAGTTGTTCAAAATATTTGATACGGAGAGACCATCGGCCACCCATTACATTTGACGCTTGGAACAATGGGCGCTAGCTTAGCACGAGCTGTTTCTGAATTATGAACATATCATACCGAGCATAACAAAGCACCTGACTTGCTGGTGTTGATGTTTTAATATGACAGATCATGTTACAAGTAAAAACAGAGTTACGCTCCGTAGAAACTATATAATGACGAACACAGACTGAACAGACAGAAAAATTGATAAAGATTTTAATAAATACGCAGTCACAAAAGTTCTGTTCAAATGTTGGGAAAAGATATTTTTTAAACACAAGAAAATGATATTGCTGTAGACATGGTTAAGTGCACGAAAATGAGCTTTGCTGTAACTGAATAAGCAAAAGAAAATGACATTAATGTAACTGTGGTTAAACAAAAGTTTAATTTAAAATGATGCTGCTTTAAAATGTGGTTAAACACAAGAAAATGATATTGTTGAAACTGTGGTTAAACACAAGAGAAATGGCACTACTGTAACTGTGGCTAAACAGCAAAAAAGACATTACTGTAACTGTGGTTAAACACAAGAAAATGACACTGCTGTAAATGTGGTTAAACACAAAAAGGACATTGCTGTAACTGTAGTTAAACACAAGAAAATGATATTGCTGAGGGATCGCTGCAGTCAAAATTCTGTTAAAAACAGTTTCTATTTTACAAGACATGTCTTCGTGTGACGTGTCCTTTCCAGAACGATGCCCCTCTCACTGTCTCCCTGAGTACGGTCTTGCGCAAGTTGACCCAGCGTCTAGCAATGACATATTCAGACTTTCCATGATGTCCTGATTCCACTCTGCCGCGAGGTGGCCTCTTTTATCTTTTGCCGGGAATTATGCCTTTTACTATCAATTTCTTCAAACCACCGTGTCTCTTGATGTGGCTGAAGCATCTCAGCTTTCTAATATTCCTCGGTGTTTAGGAGTCATTTTTCTGCCATACATAATCCCATTAGTATCTCTTTATTTGGTTTTCTTTCTATTCATGATATTCTAAATGCCATTCAACAGCATCTCATTTCAAAAGCTGCTATTCTCTTTTCTAGTGATTTGTTAAGTGTCCGTGTTTCGCATCCGCATGTTGCCAGTGGGAATATGCAAGCTTTTAGTAAACATTTGTTTTCTTGTTGGTGCCTTGATACATGCTCTTCGTCTGAGCTAGTTTCTGTTAGCTTTCTTTTGATTTCCACTGCGCAGTGGTGATGATAACTGAACTTTGATGTTCAACTTTATTTACGTTTCCAAGCTCTTGATGGTCCAGTGTAGTTTTGGGTTTGCTTCCTATTTTGTAAAATATTTTGACTTTGCTGGTGTTTATAAAGATCTTCTGAGCTTGGAAGCCTCTTATGGCGGCGAGAATCAACTGCTGCAGTGCTTCTGAGCGTGTCATCGGCGTATCCAATTTCTGGGATCTGGTGGCCCCCCCCTATACTGAAAGAGTCAAACTCTTTCATTTCCTGTTCATCTCTTACACTCCTCGTGATGTTTTCAGCGTAGATGTTAAACAAAGTATTTACAGGACGCTGAAACAATGATCATCTCCCACGCGGATTGCTACACATGTCTGTGAAAGTAGTTCGTAATGTTCTGCACTATGCACTCGTGCCTGTGTAAAATTGATAAATTTCTATTATATAATTTATCATTTTCTCCATTATCGTGATCAGGGACTTGAAACTGGAACTAGTTTGTTCATTTAATGTGTGTATTACTGTACGTCACTACTAACTAATAATGGAGACACAATGAGAAAATTAAAAGGAAGACACCTATTGCTCTTCAGAAAGTAAAACAACTAAAGAATCTGTGGAGAGGAACAGACAGAACTACAAAAATAAGATTTTTAAGGACATGCATCTTTCCCATAGCAACATATGCCTGTGAGACCTGGACACTTAACAAAACAGCTGAGAAACACATAAATGCCTTTGAATGTAAATGCTACAGAAGTGTTCTTCAAATATCATGGACACAAAAAAAGAACAAATATATCCATACTACAAGAACTTAATACAGAAGAAGGCTGGCTAGTAAAGAGAATTAGAGAGAGAAAACTCAAATATTTTGGACACATCAGACGTCATGATAATCTAGAGAAGACCGTCTTGGAAGGGTACATAATGGGAAAAAGAAAGAGAGGAAGACCAAAGCGAAGATGGCTGCAAGATATCGTTGATAATCTGCAAATGGATGCAGCAGGCCATCTTGCTCACAACCGAGAGGATTACAGGTGTGCTGTTAGGGAGGCAAAGTTCCGCAAGGGACATGCATATGAATGAATGAATTACTGTACATTAATTCTTGCGGGAAAGGTGGCCTTTCTATTCTTCTACTCTGACATCCACGCATGCGCGCCGATTGTATCCTTCCATCATGGCGCATTCACTGTTGCAAGTGGTCATTTTTTTCTTCATCTTCGAGCAAAAATATCAAGACTAGGAATCCGGTAGGTCGTTTTTTTTTCTTAATGCAAAACAAAAACAAAAACAGCCAAACTGATTTTTTAGAGGCCTAAATATCGCCTTACTTCGCAAAAGGCTACAGCCGTGTCAAAATCATCATTAAAAGCTATCGTGTGTACCGTGACATTTAGAAAAAAAATGTTTTAGAAACATCTTGCATCACTCTTTCCATGAAAATCAATGTGTAACGCTAAACCTGCATGAATTGCTCTAATTTTCTGTGGTACAACTAAATTAGATGGTATCATTTGTCACGTGACGAAGGCTTTCAACTGTTGGAACGCTGTACCGGTAGCCATTTTTTTTTTTAGTGAAAACCAAACTTTCAAAACTGTACCTTCTGCTAAATTTGGTTAATATGGAAAAAAGGGGGTGGCTGAGAGGAGGAAGGTGGGTTTATGTTCCGACACTTTATAGCAGTGTTTCCCAAGCTTGTTCATGTTGCCGCCCCCTTTCCTCCCAGGCCACATCCTAACCCCCCTCCCCTGCTTTATGTACTACTCGTGTAATGACCTATTAAACTAGGATATGCATTACACAACTAAAAACTTCAGCAAACAAACCAGTTTATTTAACAGTATTCATAACTCATCTACTGCACTATTTTCTCAGCTTTTAATGCGATGGATGCATTTATTAATACCAGGTTGAAAAGTGCCGAGAATTATTAAGTATTACTTCTCCCGTCTGCCGCTTCGTTTGCCCTCAAAGTACCCTACTGCCCCCTTTTTCTTTCACTGCCCCCTCTACTGATCCTCTTTACTTCACCGCCCTCTGGTCCTTTCCAACGCCCACAAGGGGGCGTTACCGCCCTCTTTGGGAAGCACTGCTTTACAGCGAAGCAGCGATGGCTATATCTTTGGCTCTGCCTAAGTGTGGCACTCGCGAACGTTTAATTCTGATTGTTGCCTGACGAATGATAAGACAAGATGCTGCGACAACGAATAAGATTATTTCCCTTCTTGAGTTTTTCTCCTGTATATCAATAAGCACGGGCATTTTCACACAGAATAAGATGGCAGCATCAGTGCCTGACTTTCCTCGTTTTTTTTTTTTATAAATGAAAAAGTTGTTTCTTCACAGTCGAAATGCTTAATGCCCCGCCCTGCATTCTGAAGAGATGAGAATATCAACTTGCACTCTTGCTGCGGTGTATTTTCCTTCAAGGCCTTTCGTTTCTTCTTCTTTATTTGCACAAATCTCTACGCACATGAACAGAAGTTCCCAAGTACTGATTAAATAAGCATTAGTAACCTTCCAAATATTGTTTCACGTATGTATCAATGTTTCCCAACTAACTGTTACATAATCATCCATATTTCTTAACAACTGACTATATGAACATCAGTGTTTCCCAATTAATGGTTACTTAATCATTGATATTTCCAAGCAACTGATTATTAAAACGATGTCTCTAGATTAGCGGTTCTCAGACCTTTTGCTGCACGGCCCACATTTAAAAGTCCAACATTTTGCGGCCCACTAATAAAGTGCTTTATATTTCCAAGGTATAAATCTAATTTTATAAATATTATGTAATATTTTCTCCTCATGTTTAACTGCATATCCATTGCTACACAAAAGTTCTTTTCATTTACTTTAAAGATGGCACTGTTTCCGATTGGATAGCATGTCTATTCTGAGTGGAATTTGTGACAAACACACTCGAAGATCATCCTCCACGTTCATTCTTGAACGATATTTTGTTTTCATGGCAGTCAATGCAGAAAAAAAATTTCGAATAAATAAGTTGTTGAAAAGGGTAGAAGAACTTTCATCGCCAACCCTGACAAAAACGGATATTCCAGTGAAACAGTGCACCAAAAGGAAGAGATATCCACAGCGGGGTCGTTAAATTTGATTTGTAATGTGCGATCGGTAGATAGTTCTGCTAATTCTTCTTGTGCACGACCGGTTAATTCAGAGAATGCACACTGAAAAGGATTACGAATCCAGTCGTACAGTCTTCGGGCGTGAAGTATTTGTTAAAATATTCAGCAAGAAATCTCAGATGCCCTTTTATTACACTAATGACCCCTTCCAGAATCTCACCATTAATTTAATTGCTCTCTATAAATTCTCAGAACAAGTGAAACATGTTTTGTGATGTATTATCGAGTCGCGTGCACCAAAGTCGTAGTTTCTTCTTAAAGGCTACAACTTTGTCGCATGTCTTGAGTATACTGGCATCTTTATCCTGCAGTGATATGTTAAAACTGTTCAAAAGGCTAAAAATGTCAGCAAGGTATGCCAGCATGGCAAGCCACTCAATATCAGTGACCTTATCTGTCAGGTCAAGATTGTGTTCTGTCAAAAACTGCAACAATTCTAAACGAAGCTCAAACACCCTTGCGAGAACTTTTCCTCTGGACAGCCGAGTGCAATATACGATGCCTGTGTTCTGCATCTGACTCAATGCAGAACTGAGCAAATAATCGACTGTTCACTGTTCTAGTTTTTATGAAGTTTACAATCCGAACACAGTATTCGAGTCTTCGCTTCTTTGAAGAGAGTGCCTCACAGTGGATTATGCAATGGGTGCCTACAATCTCGGGTGACACTTGCTTTATGCGAGTTACAACACCACTGTTGCGGCCAGTCATTGTGGCAGCACCGTCGGTGCAAACACCAATGCAGTTAGCCTACTGCAGTCCAAAAGTTGTGAAAAAATCGTTTAAAACATGAAATATTTAATAGGCCGTCGTTCTCGCTGGCAGTGACTTGCAAAAAAGAAAATCCTCTTGCATTCTATTTTGCCAAAGATAGCGAACATAAACAAGCAGCTGTGACTCGCCTGCGATGTCAGCTGACTCATCTAACTGAATAGCAAACTTAGTAGATTGTAATCGTTCAGTTTGCTGCGCGACAATGTCCTCGGGCATTTCAGATATTCTTCTGCGGACAGTATCGTTCGAGATGGGAATGCTTTTCAGTTTTGTACCGTATTCTGAGCCGAACAATACGTCACAAATCTCAACAGCGGCTGGCATGATAAGATCTTCTCCAATCGTATGCGGATTCTTTGATTTTGAGATTCTCTGGGCAATCAGGTACGATGCTTTAAGAGCTTTTTCGCTGAGGGTGGCTCATGTTTTTAACAATGTCTTCTGTTTACTATATTCATCGGCTTTACGTTCAAAAAAATTATTTGCTTTTATTCTATAGATCTGGATGTCTTGTAGTTAGATGACGAGGCAATTTGGTCGGCTTCACTGCCTCATTAGAGAGGATCTGCAAACAAATAATACACTGTGGCAGATTTTGATCTTTTGTTGATGGAATAAAACAGTACTTAATATACTCCACATCATATTTTGGAGCGTATTCAGTTTTCTTACAAGTATCAACGTTAACGTCGTCTCGATCACAGTGACTTTCGCGCCACTACTATCAATTTGTTTGCACAAAGTCGAAGGCTTAAGTTTCACAAATCGATCCATTTTAGGGCCTACATTTTTATAGTTTAAACAATAAAAAAGGCTATCAGAAAGTCTCCACGATCACTACGTGGGTTACTGCAATCCGTTGATTAATCCATTATGAATTACACACAGCACCAAGACAGAATAGCGGCTCCAAAGCCAACGAAATATGATTTTTAAACTAGAACACAATTGCTGAGAATTATATTTGACTTCTACGTCGGCTGTTCTCTAAAATTACATTGTAAAAGTGCATGTTTCACCTACAAGGTCAGAAAGACGCCATTTTCGCACTTCAAAAGCGACGCCGTCTTTTTACGTACGTCACATTTCTGTCTGACGCTGGAAGAAACGCTGTCTGGACCATCCATTCTCCAATATCCGCACTGTGGACATTAACAAAGCGATCTACAATTCTGCGGCTTGCATCCGTGCAGTCTGTCCCTAGGGCTTATGCACTGCGTGAAAAATGCAGAATAATTTTTTATTGTATCTAATTTTTTCTTTCTCTTTCTCTTTTTTTTATTGCTGCTGTAGGGCTTCATCACGGCCCATAATACTCCCTGTCACAGCCCACCTTTGGGCCGCGGCCCACGGGTTGAGAACCACTGCTCTAGATTTATATGAACTTCTATATGAAAGAAATAAAATTCTAAACAGGTAGCTTCTGGACGAAATACTATAGCTTCGAGCATGATGAAGAAGTAAATGATGTGCAGTTGGAAGACAGACTGGGTTAAACGGATTTAACATCCTGTCGTTCCATCCGGTTTAGGTCATCTGATCATCTGGATGAAGTCCTGAGTCGAGAAATCGTCCACTAGTTTCTCGAGCGCACGCCGAAAACGTGAGTAGCTGGCATAGTTCAGCCATAGAACTCTTTACCCATTTAGCATACGTATGGTTTGGACAATTGTGTTCACCTTTGAAACGACATACTCTGCACAATCTAACATGCAATTATGTGCCCTGGGTGATTACAGCTTTCAAGATAATACGCTTATTAGAGATCCACAGATAATTGTTTCAGGAGCACTTGGGTATATTCTATAGATGTTTTAGGAGCGTTAGAAGGTATACAGGAGTGTTTAGGAGATGTTCAGTATTCATAGATTTGGGAACTGTTGCCGCTTCCAAGTCCTTGTATTTGAGGACATAAGGACTCTATTTTATATCAGAGTTTCTGGCTAAATTAAGAACAGGACTGTCGTTCGGACAATAAAACCTGTTGCTCCTGACAACGATCTGTTTATTTAAAATTTATTATTACTTTTATTATTTTTGTGGTGGAGCGGATAAGTCCATTTTAAATCCACGACACGAAATGAGCAGGGACAATAGGTCAAATATCTCACTTTCCCATAAAACAAGGTTTCAGGCAACGGACGCGAAAAGATGGCCGCGCAAGGACAAAATGTCGGATACTTCAGTGTCCCTGAGAGGTCTCAAGTCGTCGTCCATTTTCTATTTCAGTCTACATATTCATGCCGCCACTGGGCGCGCGACAACAAGCGCCCGGTGGCAAAAACCCGCCCCACAGCGTGGATCATAAATGTTTCCCCAGCTAATGGTTACATAATTGCTTACATAATATCGTTATTTCCCAACAACTGATCATATGAATATCATTGTTTCTAAACTAGTGGTTATATAATCAATTATATTTCCCAACAAATCATTATATATGAACATCAATGTTTCCCAGCAAACGGTTAATATAACCATCGATATCTCCCAGCAGCTGGTTAAATGAACACCATTATTTCCAAACTAACGGTCGCCCCAGTTGTAAAATCCCTCCATCAGATTCACGCTGTGAGCACAAAAGCCTTTCTCTCTCTTACTCACCGTCATCTGGGGCAGGTTTAGCCTTTACTATGTCGCATCTTTCTTTCTCCTTGTAGTTGACCGGATAAACACGCACCCCTGACGGGTTGGTTGTGTTCAGGCTGTCTGTTGTTGAGGATGTCATGGCTCTGTAAACAAATAAACAGCAGATAAGATAGCGCTTACAATGTTGTAATACGACTAAAAAAACGATGGGAGAAGAAGTAAAAATTATGAATTTTACTCGAATTAGCTAACTTTCACCAGTTAAATCTGTCCATACAGCAAGAATAATCTTGTGGTTTTGTATCTAATTAAAAAAGCACACCTTTTAAGTGATTATTACTAATAAAAACCCCCGTGACATGTTTTTACCTGCGCTCCTTCTAACAGTTCACTGTGACCTTAAGCTTTGACACTGAAGACAACAGAGCCACAGGCAACTTTCCCGTCATTTCTCTCTCTCTCTCTCTCTCTCTCTCTTTCTCTTTCTTTCTCTCTCTCTCTTTCTCTCTTCCTCTCTCTTTCTCTCTCTCTTCCTCTCTCCCTCTCTCTCTCTCCCTCTCTCTTTCTCCCTCTCTCTCCACCCCTCTCTCTCATTCTCTCTCTCTTTCTCCCTCTCTCTTTTCTCTCTCCCTCTCTCTTTTCTCTCTCCCTCTCACTTTCTCCCTCTCTCTCTCCCTCTTTCTCCTTTTCGAACCATGGTCCAATACACTTAAAACATTACGCTATTTTCTAACTTGAAAATAAAACTGCGACGGTGATTTCCCATTTCCCATCCTGACAGTTTCTGGGCGGGGTTTTTTTTTCGCTTGCTTGAACCTTCTTGACACCCTGTTTGTTCATTTCTGGTCTGGAAAAACTAATAAACAAGACGACAGAGAAGTGAATATTTCATAATATCCTCCACACTTACAAATCATTTCATCATCCATCGCTAGGGTTCGATATACGTATATATGAAGTATAAAAAGCGCGCACGCACACACACACATATAACACAACGATTATATTACTTCGCACAGACCCTCTGCAGGTTGATGCACCTCTTATATTGCTTCACTAGCTTCTTCATTTCTTGATAAACAAAGCTTTTCGGCTGCTCCCGAATCCAGATATATACTTCATCATCAGAGGCGAACCTACGACTGCTATAGCCTCTTTAAATGGACCAATGGCTTCATAATAGGATGGCTCTAGATCAGGGCTGTAAAGGGAATGAGGAGGACGTTCAGTCGGCAGCTATTCATAGCCTCCATCGCTGCCACTGCTGCCACTGCTTCGCGGGGGCATCCATTATCATTGCACAGCAATACTGTTTTATGACAACGTTTTTCTTCTTTTTGGTGCCAATTACAGGTTTGTCCGTGTTCCTGAACATGCGCCAGAATATGATCCTTTATGTTCAAAAGAAGGTCACAGTGACTTTCTTAACGATGTTGCTGGTCGGCCAGATCAAGCTTCATCGGGTACACTTGTTCTTCCTACTTTATATCATCTTTATACTCATTCATAAACTTTTCACTGAGTCATGTTGTTTTCACTTCCGTACTGAGCCAGCATCCTACGGTGTGAATTTCAGCAAGTTTCACTCTCGCTGTCCAAAGAAATCTCACTACAGCGCGTTGTTCAACAATGGTGCAGGCCCACTGCGGAGCGTCCATGTTTATTTTGACCTTGGTGTTCACCTAAAGGTAGATCGCTGCACTGTGCGTGTTCGAACTCCAATCACCCATTGCGAACGTATTGATTCCAATGCCTGGACTTCTGTCCCTTGTGGTACCGCGTAATTTTCAAATTGTCTTTACTGTTTGATATTTCTTTCGTAGTAACTCGTAAAAATAGGGTTAACAAATATACAAATGAAATGTAGCGTTGCATCAAATGACTGGATCAGAGCAGTATAGCATTTCTCCATCTGTCTCTTCGGGGAAACTGCCGAATGTGTGCGGCCTCCACCAAAAGATGTTTTGAAAAACCACGTTTTTCTATAGTAACGAGTAGAAGGACGAGCCTAAAGTGAACATTTTAACGGAAAAAGAAGGATCACTAGCAGAACAAGTTCCAGAAGAACTAGTTTGAATGACGATAGAAACAAGTCAATGATCTGCTACTAAATGTGGATAAGGATTATCAAAATAAAGAAACAACCAACCAGTTCAGTGAAGGCACGAATATGAAAAAGCTGTGTTCTTGGCGCACTATTTAGTTCTTTCATACACATAATACGGCTGGGTTTGAGTCTTCAACATATTTCCGCCTCCTGCCTTGTTTCATGCTGATTTCCAAGACAGACTAGCAGCAATAATAACAGGGAAAATAACATAGTTTTGAAAAAAAAATATAAAAGAAAAGACACAAACAATGATTATCCATCTTTATTTATTATAGTAAAAAAGAGTTCATATTATTCACAAACATACCATAAGTTCTAACAACAGTTCCCAGTGTTAATAAAGTTCGATTTTTCTAAGACACATGATCGAGATATAAGAAGCGAAAAAAAAAAACCCATTACGCTTGAAGACATTTTTTTTGGGTGAGAATTGCAGAGAGTTCTGTACAAATGCTGTATGCCAAGATCTCACGCTGAGATTGATGAACTCAATTACTCTGTTTACAAAAAGTATATAAATTCTATTAATCTGAGCCATCAAACTGACACAACTAATGAAACACTAGGCGGAAAAAATGGCTGTGAAAATATTTATGTCTGAGAATTTTGTGTGTGTGTGTTTTTGTGTGGGCACTAGCATAAGAAAATATGTTTGAGAAAACGCATGTTCTTTTGTGCAATAAATGTTGCGTAAATAAGAAACCATTAAATATAAAAGAAATAACTGATCTGAAGGATTCTGAAAAGGATCCTTGGCTTCTCGTAATGGCAAATAACAGGTACGTGATTTCTAGGAACATTTGAGTCAAACACGATTTCTAGGACCTAAATTTTCGACCACGATTCTTGTGTAATTTATGGGAGTAATGCCAAGGATTTCTGTCTGATAGAAAAAGCAGTATTGAATAAAATGCACAAAAGAAGAAACGCTTGAAAGAGAAAGGGTAAGGGAGGAAAAAACGACCAGGCGGGCTTATTAAAAATGTTAATCTGGGCAAGCCTTTAGAATAACAGAAACATGAAAACAGACCCCCCCCCCACACACACACACACTCAACAGAAACTGTACTTGTTTCCACATAATGGAATCACTTTCTTACTCAACTGCACATCTTTGAAATACCATACCAACTCATGTAAAGCTATTAAGTAATATTCCTTATGATAAGTTAAAACTTTGTCAGTATCTGTTTTAGGCCGACTATATGCCTCCCTAATATATGGGGCGAGTCTAATAAGTAACCTTAATTTTGCTCTAAAAAGTCTAAATCAAGTAATGGACAGTTGCAGTACAGATATGATGTTATGCAATATATCTCTAGATGTGTGTGAGGAATCCCGTCGAAGATTTTGGCAGTACATTATCAGCAAACCAGATCAACGATGGAAGCTCCCTTGGAAAGTGTGCACGAGAGAAGACCAGCGGGCACTTATTCGTTTCTTAGTTGTCTTACGTTTTGAAATAGAATTAAAAGGCTGTCTACGTCGCATAGTTGGCGCTGGCAAATGTTGGATACACAAGTTCAGGCCAGAGACAAAGCGAGCCACCACAAAGAGTGGCAACAGTTTTCCTCGCCGAAACCAAACAAGTTTCGTACAATTCCGTCGGTGGAAAATTGATGCTCATACTCTTCTGGGTTTGAACAGGATCAATCCCGGAACATTAAATGCCCAAAGGAACCATTATCAGCAGCGAAGCATACTCTGATCTACTTGAGAACCACTTTTAATCTGCAGTTAATTCAAAATCTCAGTTTGCTCAGTTCTGGTACACTGTTACAGTGAGTTAACGCCCGGCCTCACGCAAAACGCGCAACAGCTCAACAAATTACGAATGTGTGTTTCCCACACCCTCCACATTCACCAGACCACGAACCATGTGATTTTCATGTGAGGCAGTAGGTGGGAAGAAATTTAGAACGGACGACGAGTTAAGAGGCCCTGCATAGTTCTGAGGTCGTCAGAAGACTTTTTTCAAGCAACTCAGACTTTTTTGACTTGAAGTTGTGGCAGAGCCTGCATTGAATGTGGTGGGGTCTACGATAAGGAGTTTTCATATGTGTACATTTTATTCAAATTAAAAACACAAGATTAGAAGTTAATATTGAAGAAGTTTGGGTAGTAAAGAAGATTAAACAAAGAAAACTTAAATATTTTGGACACATTAAGCGCCATAAAAATTTAGAGAAGACAGTCTTGGAAGGGTATAAATAATTGGAAAAAGAAAGATAGAAAGACCAATGCGAAGATGGCTGCAAGACATTGTTGATAATCTGCGATTGGATGCATCACCAGCAGGGCATCTTGCTTACAGTCGAGAAGCCTACAGGAGTGCTGTTAGGGAGGCAAAGTTCCGCAATGAACATGCAAAATGACTGTACATTTTATTCACATAACAACATATGATTACGTTTTATAGGAAAGTCGGAGAAGAGATACGCCGCTTTTAGCGGGAAAAGAAACCGCTATCAAAACAACTAATCTTTAAAATATTTGACGGGTGCTAATGAAGGACGACGATCGAAAATGCTAAAAGAACATCCAGTATCAATGGACATGTGATAAAAGATAGTATAATCTGAAGTACTGGAAGATTAAGGTTAAAATCGATCATGAAACAACATTGTTTTTCTGTACATATACTGGCAGATCGTGCAGATAATTGGCAGCTTGCTACTATGGTACTGTGACATGAGAGGAATTTTGCAACAGAAAAATTTCACGAAAAGCTATTAAAGGCAGAGATTTATTGCGTGCAGCAGCCAACGTCAAATGCTCCCAAAGTCGAGTTCACCTCCTTCAATAACTGAATCTGAAAGCAGTGACTGAGTTTTAAGAGTGAAAACAGGAAATTGCGAAATTTATAAAGAAAGTCATAGAACTGGAAATAATGGGAATGATGAAAGTTTTGGACACATGGCCCGCAGCTTTAAAGAATTAATAGATCTTTTAAAAAAAAAAGTTTTCGTACAGACAGTTGACTTGACCTCATGTTATCTCCCTGTAACTGCGGGCTGGTTTTCTTTGCAGCCGTAGCTGTAGAGGTGTTGAGGTACAGCAACTCCACCATCACGGGGACTATGGCAATCCATAGACAGCCCCATTAACCAGGCTAGGCCTGTTACTGGAGGTAACAACGGAGAGGTGAGGCAGGGTCTTGGTCAGCTATGGTTTGCTAACCCTGACTCTAATATACCAGCTGAGAGTCGCTGATTGCCTGATCAGAAAACGTTTTCACCCCCCCCCCCCCCCAAACCGACAGATAGTTGAAGATTTAGAGAAAACTCATCGAAGAAACTCAAAGAAAAAAGATAAACAATATAAATGTAAATTAATTTGTCCAATATATTACTCAGCCTGCTTTGTTTCTTTTCTTCGTTTTTAAAAAATCTTGTATTTATCTTGACATCACTAAGAATGTGTGGTGATGGCAGGGCAGTGAAAAATAGGTTGGGGTGGTCAGGGGGATATTGTGGGTGGGGGTGTGGAGGGACGGGGTAACGGAGTAAAACCTTTTTTTTTTTCTTCTCTCTTGAGATTTCAAGAGGAAAACACAAGCAATGTCGATCATTAAGACAACATTTCCGCTGTGACAGTCTCGGACATCGTTTGTGCAGCACTGCAGATCGAACACGCTTGTCATCTTCCTTCCTTCATTTATGTAGAGATACCCCCAGCTCATTATTCTTTCTGGTCCCAGATCACGAGGCTATGTTCCATGAGCTCAGTTCGTCAACAGCTGCCTCCTCTTCCTTCCTTCATTCCTTCCTTCCTTCCTTCATTTATGTAGAGATACCCCCAGCTCATTATTCTTTCTGGTCCCAGATCACGTGGCTATGTTCCATGGGCTCAGTTTGTCAACAGCTGCCTCCTCTTCCTTCCTGCGTTAAATTTGACCGATTCTCGCACGTCTAGAAGATTTAATTATTCATCGCTGGAGTTCCTTGGTCATTCGCCAGGAAGTAATTTTTCATAGTGTTGACTTCGTCCCATCTTGTGTCTTGCCCCAGCACGTGAAGGTCGGTTAGTTATCAGAGTAATAATCATTCCGAATATAGCCACTACCTCTGTCAGAGCAGTGAGAAAGTGTGATTAAAAAAAAAAAAAAGCAGGGCACTCAAGTATCAGAGGAATGCGTCTGGGACAATGAGGAATATAAATCTACAGACAAGCAGCACAGATGTGAATCCATCCCCTTAAGGTGTTAAAACTGCTGGCTAGTCACGAACAATCTAATCAGTGACAGCCAGACCACGGTGTGCTTCTGTGATAGAGGATAATTCTATGGTGGAAGTTGCCATGACGTGACGATGCTCTGGGGTGCTAGAGGAGGGCGAGAGACTGTGATGACGGCTTCTACTTCAAGCTTTCCCATTGATTAGAGGAGTGACAGTAATTGTGTGTTGCTGCCGCTGGTGACAAAGGCTGGATAATGATGAGTGGGAAATGTTCGTGATACGCTTAATAAAATTTTAACACTAGCAGTTTCCAGTCAGGTTAATTGGAAAATGCTAATCTCAATCATACTACAGTTAACCAGTATCACAATGCAGGTACGTGCTTCTTTCAGTTCTCCCCCCCCCCCCCCCCCCACCCACCTCCCCATCTCCTCTCCGATCCTCTGACCCCTACATTTTTTTTCTTACATTTTGCTCATCCATTCTCTCACTTCACTCAGTCTCTCTCTCTCTGTTTCTCTCTGTCTCTCGCTCTCTCGCCTCTTTCTCTCTCTCTCTCTCTCTCACTGTCTTAGAAGTTGATCAGTTTGTAGCACAAACATTACCGCACACACTTTATAGAACGTTTTGCTGTTCTACACACATCTACAGAATTGATAGATCTGCATACATCTATAGAGTTCATAAATCTACACACATCTACAGAATTGATAGATCTGCATACATCTATAGAGTTCATAAATCTACACATATCTACAGAATTGATAGATCTGCATACATCTATAGAGTTCATAAATCTACACACATCTACAGAATTGATAGATCTGCATACATCTATAGAGTTCATAAATCTACACATATCTACAGAATTGATAGATCTGCATACATCTATAGAGTTCATAAATCTACACATATCTACAGAATTGATAGATCTGCATACATCTATAGATTTCATAAATCTACACACATCTACAGAATTGATAGATCTGCATACATCTATAGAGTTCATAAATCTACACATATCTACAGAATTGATAGATCTGCATACATCTATCATCATCATCATCATCAGGTGCCGTGCCGACTGGCGTTGGCTATTATGCTTCTCAGGAGTACCCGATCCTTCATGCAGGCCATCAGTTCAGTTGGTGATCTCCTCTCACACCATCCCGTCAGACTGTCCAGTATCATTTCTCTTGGTCTTCCTCTTGATCGTCTTCCTTCTATTTTTCCTGTTGTTATAATATTTTCAATGCCCCCTTTTCTCATTGCATGTCCTATGAAAGTACATTGTCTCTCCATGTCCGTTTTGACAAGGTTTTTTGTCTCTCCAGCTCTTCTCATACATTCTTCATTAGTTATTTTTGTTGTCCAGGGGATTCGCAACATTCTTCTAATAAACCACACTTCTGCTGCTTCCAATGATTTTTGTGCAGACTTGCCTATTGTCCATGATTCACTTCCATATAACAAGATAAGTTCAATATAGCATTTTAGGACTTGTTTTCTAACATTCATTGATAAAGATGTGTTAGCTAATATGTTTCTCATTCTCTGAAATGCAGTCTTTGGTTGACTTATTCTGTTCCTAATTTCTGTTCTGCATTTCCCATCTGAAGTTATTACTGCTCCAAGGTGTTTGAATTTCTGCACCTGCTTTAGAATAGTTCCGTTTAATTTAATACTGCATGCTAGTGGATTCTGTTTCTTAGATATAACCATAGTCTCTGTCTTTTTGATGTTCAAAGTAAGGCCTTTCTGTTCACTTTCTTTGGCGACTTTATCCAAGAGATTTTGCAGGTCTTGTTGGTTCTCAGCTATCGTGTAGTCAGCATACCGAAGGTTGTTAATATTGTATCCTCCAATGTTTATGCCTGGTTCTGTGATGATTGTTCTTAGAATATTCTCGCTGTACAGAGAAAAAAGGTCTGGAGATAGTACACATCCTTGTCGCACTCCTTGTTTTATAGGTTGATATTTTCCAATTCTATTTTCAACTCGAACTGCTGCTTCTTGCTGCCAGTATAGATGTTTTACAATCCTCAGGTCTTTGCCGTCTATATTGATGTCTTTAAGCATTTTAATAATTTCATTATGTTTCACCTTGTCAAATGCCTTGGTGTAATGAATGAAGCATAAGTAGAGATCTTTCTGTACTTCTAAAGCTCTTTCTGTTAGTGTTCGTAAAGCATAAACGGCATTGTGTTCCCTTTCTTTCAACAAATCCAAACTGTTCATTTGCTATTTCCATTTTTATCTTTTCCCTTGTTCTTCTCATAATTATTCTCAGACGTAGCTTCGTTATGTGACATGAGAGGCTGATAGTCCGGTGATCGTCACATTCGTTTGCACCTGGTTTCTTTGGTAGTGCTATAAACGTGGATTTAATCAGGTCACTGGGAATATAACCACTGTTGTAAATGCCATTCAGTAACTTGGTTATGATTTTTATTCCTGTCTCCTCTAGTGCCTCTATTTCTTCTATTGTTATGTTATCAGGCCCAGTCGCTTTTCCTTTCTTCATGTGTTTGATGGCATCTATGATTTCATCTTCAAGTATTGGCGGTCCATCACAGTTTTCAGTATCTGGTGTTAATTCTGGTCTTTCTCCTCCATATAGCTCACCGATATACTCTGTCCACCTGTCCACAATGTCTTCTTTTCCCATTAACATTTTACCTTCTTTCGATTTCAGGCATCCTGTGGTATATTTTGTTTTCCTGCCTGTGAGTTCATTAATTCGTTTGTGCATATTTTGCTGTCTTTATTATGAGAGTCCTCTGTCTGTCTGCACTGTTCATTTAACCACACTTCTTTTGCTTCTCTGCATTTGCATACATCTATAGAGTTAATAAATCTACACACATCTACAGAATTGATAGATCTGCATACGTCTATAGAGTTCATAAATCTACACACATCTACAGAATTGATAGATCTGCATACATCTATAGAGCTGATACATCTACACACAAAGCTATAGAGTTGATACATCTACACATATCTTACAGAGTTGATACATCTACATATATCTTAGAAGATTGATACATTTGCACACATCTAGAGAGCTAATACAAAAATTCTAATCTAGAGAGTGCACACATCTACATATATTCGAAGAGTTCATACATTTACACACACCAAGAGAATTCATATATTTGCACACATGTGGAGCATTGTTTCGCCTGCATACATCTAAAGTGCTGATACAGCTAAACACATGAGTACCGCCAAGACCTAACAATAAACATAGAACGGCAATGATCGGGTAAACTGCTGCACCTAAAATTACATTCTATGAATACTCTGAAGAGGTACACACTTATCAGTCTAACATGATCAGAGGTCTCCTAGGACTAAAATTTAGTTTACTGACTAAGATTAGGGTTTTTTTATATTGTAAAAGTTTGTTTCAACAATAAAATAATAACTTTTCATAGGATACTGTAAAGCTTTCAAATGTTGAAAGTTGATATTTATATAGATTCTTCTTCTTCTTCGTCTTCATTTGCTCAGCATCAATTCCAGTCTTTCTCATAAATGCGGCACTTTGGCTTTCCTCGTCGCCCACAGAGGTTCTCCTAGCAGAGGGTTGGGGTCTGGCCAGGCCCTTTGCCTGAGTGAGTTGTGTAGCTAGCATCTTTGGTTGCGGCGTGTGTGAATATTTGCTCCAGGCACGTAAGTCTTGCTCACCAATTTTCAGCTTGTGATGTGAACGATATCTCGACCTCCAATGTCCCGTTCTCAATAGGAAGATTAAACAATGAGCGTTCAGAAAGTAATGCACCACATCGGTTTTCTCAGGAGCTGTTTATTAAAGAATCATGAAATTTATACACAGTATACATGGATATGTCACGTTGAACATCGGTATTATTCAACATAATCCCCATCAGCCTGTATGGCTTTACCACAGCGCAAAACAAGTGCATGTATTCCTAGCTCGTACCAGATTTTCTTTTGAGCATGTAGCCATTTCTTCGCTGCATGAATCACTGCTTCGTCATCGTCATATCTTACCCCTCGGAGTGCATCTTTACGTGGACCAAATAGATGGAAATCAGAGGGTGCCAAAAAGGGACTATAGGGCGGATGGGCTAGTACAGTCCAACCCAATTTGGTGATTGCTTCCCGTGTTGCCAGACTTGATTGAGGGCGCGCATTTTCGTGAAGGAGAAGCAGGTCTGCTGGATTCTTGTGCACCCGAACTCTGCGAAAACGTTGATTGAATTTTTTTCAATGTCTTAATGTAAGCTTGCGAATTGATTGTCTCTCCTCTTGGCATAACATCCACAAGAATCACACATTACATGTCCCAAAAGACAGTGATTATGACCTTTCCAACTGAAGGAGTTGTCTTGAATGTCTTTATTTGTGATGATTGTGGATGATGCCACTTCATTGACTGTCTTTTTGTCTCAGGTTCAAAATGATATGCCCGGGTTTTGTCACCTGTTATGATCTTAGCCAAAAAGGTCTCTCACTCAGCATTGAAACGCTTCAACAATTCAGAAGAAATTGTTTCCTTTGCAATCGATGGTCATTTGTGAGACTTTGAGGAACCCATCTTGAGCAAACCTTAGAAAATCCGAGAGCTTTTATAACTGAATTTGCACCACCATTACTGACTGACAGTTTTAAGGCCAAATGTTGAGTAGTGATACGGCTATCAGTACGAATAATGCCATTAGCGCATTTCAACATTTCTACCTTGGTGGCTGTGGCAGGACGTCCACAGCGCGGCCGATCATGCAAGTCCTTATCTCAACTTATTGATTCTTTGATTCTCTGAACCCAGCGATTGACTGTACTCCTGTCGACTGTAAAACTTCCATACACATCACATAGAGGATTGTGAACGTTCACAACAGTTTCCTTCTCTGCAACGAGAAATTCTCTCACAATTCGCTGCTTATACCGCAAGTTGCTAACACGCTCCATTTCAACGGTTAGGGCAGCCATATGTTTTCGTTCACACAATCAGCACATGCCATATTTAAAGTGTGCAAAATTTCATGTTTCTATCTTCATTGTTAGCTGAAAAAGACGATGTGGTGCATTACTTTCTGAACGCCCCTCGTAATTTTGTATAGGCATGGCTCCGCAAATGAGCAAAGTATAGGCTTCATAAATTCGCTACGAAACTGTGGCACTCCTTGCAGAAGAAAACATACCCACATACAATGTTTATCTATTAAGACAAGCACGTAACGTTGTATGTGTTGTTTTAAAAGCATTTTGTCTACTTCCTTTGTTTTCTCCCCCAGATGTAGACAAGACATTTTCCGAGTAGTTTATGGTTCAGTAGACGTTAAAATTGCCATTTCGAGACCTGATTTGACGGAAGCTGGTCAGGTCATTTAAGTGTATCATTTAATCTTTATAGTCTTGTCCGTATAGGAAATGACAAATGTCATCGGGCATGACATATTTTTGTTTTTTTACCGTAGTGTGCATTGAAATTGTTCGGCATCGTTCTTAGAGTAGTTGAGAAAGAGGTTTGAATATTAGTCCCCCGCTTGAGGTATCATTTCTCCCTTGTTTTTTTTATGTTTTATTTGAATGTTTTATCCATGTGTTTTCTCTATATATGAAGTCAGTATTTTATTTTGTTTTCTCACTTACGTCTTACATCCTTCCCGTGCCGTTAAACGTCACATAGGGTTCGCAAAGTTTTTTTTTTTGTTGTTTTCGATGAGCTTTTCAACTTCATCAGGGGATGTTATGCCCACTAAACTGGCCTATCTTAACAATTACTTTTTAGAGTTTTACGTGGTCGACCTCGTTTTCTTCGCCCTGTTATGTTTCACTTGATAGCTTTATTTGGTATTCTCTGATTGTTTCTTCTCATCTCATGACCGATATATTTTCATGTTCTTTTTCTGATCACCCATGAGACAGGTTTTTGTTTGCTCATCTGTCTTATCTCTGCATTGTTCTTGAATTCCTTCCACTTTACACCGATTATTTTCTTTAGGCATTTGTTTTCAAAAGAGTCTAATTTCAAATCTATTTCTTTAGTTGTTTACCAGCTTTCACATCCATAAATGAGGTTGGATATTATATTTGACTTTAATAATCTTAACTTGGTTTTTGTGCTTATAACTTTTGAATGCCATATGTTCTCAAGATGTTTGAAGGTAAATACTGCTTTTGTATTTCAAATTCTAACTTCCTGGTCTATGTAGCTGCCCACATTTGCAACTTTTTGTTCTCACTACCGTCTACAATTTTTAAATCTCACGAACCCAGACGCTTCTAACCAATAACTGCCTCATTTCTGTATTATCCATAAGTTTGTTGTTGTTGTTGTTGTCATTTGCTTTAACCAAAGCTTGTCTTGTTAAACTAGACCACAATTATCTGACATGTGTACATGAAAACAAATTACGCCTATTAATTATTGTGACAGCACTATCGGGCGGTGTTGCTTTTATCTCTCTATAACCTTTCGTAAAGATAAGACAAGCAAGCATTGAGAGAAGCAAATAGTCGTAATTGCCCAGGATGGTAACATCTTAAGTGACACAATGTTGTGACTGTGACAAGTAAAATCAGAAAGAGCAAAATGATATAGACGTACAGATATAAAACAACATGCCTACTAATAATGAATATACACCGATGGAGATTGCAAGGAGGGCGTATTTCGCTCTTCGGAAGTTAAAACAACTAAACAAGCTGTGGAGAGGGACAGACAAAACTACAAAAATTATGTCTTTAAGGGAACGCGTCTTTTCCTTCGCAACACATGCCTGTGAGACCTGGACACTTAACAAAACCGCTGAGAAACACGTAAATGTCTTTGAATATAAATGCTATAGAAGAGTCCTTCAAATGCCAACACATTAAACATCATTACGCTTTGAAGAAGACAGTCTTGGAAGGGTACATAATGGGAAAAAACGAAAGAGAGGAAGATACGAAGACGGCTGCAAGGCATTGTTGATGTCTTTCGAATGGAGGCATCAGCAGGAGCAGGGCATCTTGCTTGCAACCGAGAGGTTTTCAAGAGAACTGTTGGAGAGGCAAAGTTCGGCAAGGGTCATGCTAATAAATAATGATGAATGTTTATATCCTCCTCTGTTTTATGACATATCTAAGTTATTGTCTTATTGTCATACAGCAGTATCAACAAGAGTTGACCAGGTCACAGGGAAAGTTAAAAAGAAATTTATTGAGCTTTAAAACAAGTGAAGTGTATGCAGGAAACTCTTTACTGTAGAGAGCGGACCAACAGAACTCCATCAGATCATCAGAGGAAATACCCCCCCCCCCCAGACATGTGTTTCGGCTCTGTTAAACTCCAGACACTCGAATTGTCTTTGTTTCCATCTTTGCTTTTTGTTTAAAAATGGCAACATTACACGACATACAATTGTCTTGAGACCTTTGCGTTTTTACTTCTTGTCTTTCCACTTGAGCTCTACAGTAGAACATTTATCACAGAACTGGTGTGGTTTACTCGTATCATGTGCTGGTATGTACACGATGTTATATTATCATTTTTATGACTCGTATTATAATTTTACGAGCTTGATTGGAGGGAAGCAAAGACCTGGATACACGGTTATTTTTAAACTAAAGCTAGCTGGCGGTGCTCAGCCGCTTAAATTAACCAAAGACGGCTGGAAGGTTTTGTTTCAAATGGTTAATCCACTCCCCTCCAAAAAAGGTAGCATTTGTGCATTGTATGTGTTGAATGTGCTCTGTGAGTATGCATTTTGTATGCAAGTGTATAAAATGCAGTAACCGACTATTGAAATTTTGTTTCACAAAATCTGAAGTTCGCTCATCAAACTCAGTTACGTGTTACGAGTATTTGTAAAGAAAAAAAAAACAAGTGCAGCGTTAGTTACACCAAAAAAAAAAGTCTTTTCCCCCTTCTGTTTTGGAAATTCTTCTCTTTCCACCATTTAAAAAATTTTAGATATACGAGCAAATCTTGAATTAAAACAAAGTACATCCATGTAGAGAAGATGTAGACAAAGAATATTACGATGCCATAACAATTGGAGGTTATGAAATACCAGAGATTAGATATGCTGATGACACAAAATTACTGTCCACAACACAAAAAGGAATGGAAAAAACTAATTATGTCAGTCTGTAAGAATAGTGAAGAGCAAAACCTCTATCTTAATGCGAAGAAAACTAAATTGATGACAACTGACAAAACAAATAAGGCAGCTGATATATGTATCAACGAGGACAAATTGGAAGAAATGGAGAGTTTTTAATGTCTTTTATCACTACTAACTAATAATGGAGATACAATGAGGGAAATTAAAAGGAGGACATCTATCGCTCTTCAGAAAGTAAAACAGCTAAAGATTCTGTTTAGAGGAACAGATAGAACAGCAAAAATAAGATTTTTAAGGGCATGCATGTTTCCCATCGCAACATATGCCTGTGAGACGTGGACACTTAACAAAACAGCTGAGAAACATATAAATGCCTTAGAATGTAAATGCTACAGAAGAGTTCTTCAAATATCATGGACACAAAAAAGAATAAATATACTACAGGAACTTAATAATGAAGAAGGCTGGCTAGTAAAGAGGATTAAACAAAGAAAAGTTAAATATTTTGGACACATTAAACGTCATGATAATCTAGAGAAGATCGTCTTGGAAAGGTCCATAATGGGAAAAAAGAAAGAGAGGAAGATCAAGGCGAAGATGGCTGTAAGACATCGTTGATGGTCTTCAAATGGATGCATCAGCAACAGTCTATCTTGCTCACAGCCGAGAGGCCTACAGGAGTGCTGTTAGGGAGGCAAAGTTCCGCAAAGGACATGCAATTGAATGAATGAATGACATCCATGATAAAGACAGAAGAAGTTGCAGTGACAATCTAAACTTGCAGCCCTATCGACGGGGAGTTCCCAAATCCAGGAGAGAAGTTCGCTTAAATCACCGACCAGTTTATTTTTTTTTAAGTTTAATGTTTAGAAAGATGCAAATCAGAAAGAGTGAGACTGATACACGAGTAGAAAAAAATGAGTGATAGAAAGATATATCCGAACAGATAGATAAGGGCCTTTATTTCTTGCTTCACACTCTTCCAGTTGTTCATAACAGCAGATGCAACAGATGTCTATTAAGATAAGATAGGCAGTCCCATAGCAAATGCCGTAAGGGATGAAGCGTTAAAGATCTCATTATGCTGGGCCATCAATGTATGAGGTAGGGTTGGCAGTTCCTTTCCTCGCTGCCTTTCTTTCACAGATTTTCTCTGATACCCATTTTACGAGACTATGTCGACCTCGAGGCCGTACTGGTTCAAAAAAAAAAAAACAACAAAATCCCGCTCAGCTGGGGATTCGAACCTTCGATAATTTGGTTGCCAGACGAGTGCTCTAACCACTACGATAGCCGGTCCCCAAGACGTCTATTACTGGAGTGGAATAAAGCGCTTTTAAAAAATGACCATCTAAAAAACAACATAACAGGATACATTATTAAAAGTTGTATAGCCCTGGAAATTAAAAAGTTACATATAAATCGAATAACGTTCTCCGTGGTTATGGAAAACGTGTTGTGTGATCAAACGGACTTTCTAAAGGGCTCTCATTTCGAGCAGTCTGGAGACAGAACAGTTTTAGTGCAGCACAGTGTAATCCCACTTAAAGTACTCTCACCATAAAGAGCTAAACTGAGAGCTTTAGTCGAAGAATTCAAGATCATCCGCATAGTCCAACCACTTAAGACGAAGTTATTATTAAGGGAAAGAACTCACATTTTACAAAGAGGCCAGTCTTTCTCGTGGAAAGCTCTGATTAAGTGAACAGCTGTCGATAATTTTGTTCCTTTTTAACCTAAACCAGTCATTATTACTATTTATAATGGTTAATTTTATTTTTTTTTTCAATATTTAATAGTTTCTTGTTCTGAATTTGACGTCGGTTCAAATATTCCTTCTATTGTTGAATAAATATCATTGTAGTATATATATATATATATATATATATATATATATATATATATATATATATATATATATTCAGATTCAGAAACGTGTTAAATATGGACCCTGAAAAAAAATTTCAGGGTCTATATGTGACACGTTTCACCCATTCGTGAGAGTAATAACTGGTAAGATTTTCATGGCAGCTTTAAGAATCTCTGGGGATGTTATTCAGCGTACAATGTAAAAGGTTCATCTGCTACTTCCAGATGCTGATTCAAACATAACGCACCGAACTGAAGTGTGAAAGTAGATACTGTCCTGATGATCTAGCCGAGAGAGTTTTTTTCTATTGCAGTGCATTTAATATGCTGCATTATTCCTCACATGTTTGATATTATCTACATTTGCCCCTTAACCTCACTCAAAGTCCCACAGTAAGCTATTAACTATCTCTTTACTTAGGTTTCTAATAACAAATGTACTAATAATGGACGAGCGTAGCTGATCAAAGAGATCGACTCTCCAATCAGATTCATTTTTTTTTAGTTTCATCGTTCGTCTCGCTAGCCCATCGGATGTAACACCAGGTATTTTCTAGCCATGGACGTGAGTGTTTCATCTGTGATCAGAAGAAATCACGTGGCTTTTACTTAGAAATCACGTGGCTTTTACTTAGAAATCACGTGGCTTTTACTTAGAAATCACGTGGCTTTTACTTAATACTCTAACTCCGTCGGTCAGTCTGCCTTGTCCGTTCTGGCAGTATTACATTTGGACAAGATAGACGCTAGAGTGTGCAAACAGAATGACCTGTTCAAGGTTGCATACTAGGCATGCCTAAGTATGAATACCACCTTCAATAACAGGTACAGTCAAAACACTCCACCTCCTGAAACACACAAGGTAGATACACTCCACCTCCTGAAACACACAAGGTAGATACACTCCACCTCCTGAAACACACAAGGTAGATACACTCCACCTCTGAAACACACAAGGTAGATACACTCCACCTCCTGAAACACACAAGGTAGATACACTCCACCTCCTGAAACACACAAGGTAGATACACTCCACCTCCTGAAACACACAAGGTAGATACACTCCACCTCCTGAAACAAACACAGTGGCTGTACTGTGTGTATTACACGATTTGGTTTGTTTACGTTTGTTTAACATTTCCTTCTTAACAGATTTTGTGTTCAAGCATTTTGTGTGTACCCTTCAATAACATGTGATTTCTTTTAAACAAATATTCTGTAGTATAAACCAGTGATCGCGTTAACCTACAATTACCGATAAATTACCGAACAAAGAAGAGAAAAACCAACACATTTTGAGGTAGTCAGTTACTGTAACCGTTTTATATTATCAAAAATAAAAAGGAAAACAAAAACCACGACCAAATCGGGTGGAGGATAATTGGACAAGCATGATTTTGATGTTCGGTTTTCACGGAGGAGGTTTAGCCAGTCTTGCCTTCGGTTCAAGCATGTGCGCATTTTGTAAAGAAAAATCTCACCTAAAATAAAATGATTAAAAAAAAATAATTCACACGGACATTTACTGTCCACTTTGTAAGAAGTGTTGAATTTTACTTTCAAAAAAGTATAAAGTAACAAATATTGTATTGAGAAAATCGGTATTTCAGAAAAGTTTTTCATGCAAGGTGAAAGACAGGTACAATTGCACTGGTTTAAAAAAAAATCCAAGCGTCATTACTGATATAAACCTATCGCAGAGTTTATTTTAGTTTAAACGACAGCAGCAACTACTGATATAAACCTATCACAGAGTTTATTTTAGTTTAAACGACAGCAGCAACTACTGATATAAACCTATCACAGAGTTTATTTTAGTTTAAACGACAGCAGCAACTACTGATATAAACCTATCACAGAGTTTATTTTAGTTTAAACGACAGCAGCAACTACTGATATAAACCTATCACAGAGTTTAATTTAGTTTAAACGACAGCAGCAACTACTGATATAAACCTATCACAGAGTTTATTTCAGTTTAAACGACAGCAGCAACTACTGATATAAACCTATCACAGAGTTTCAAAGTGCTATGCCGCCTTGGCGTGGGCGATCATTTCTCTCCACATTTCCCTGTCTTTTGTGTTGAGATCCGCTGGTGACTTTCTTCCTAGCCACACTGACAGCCCATCCAGTAACTTCTTTCTCTGGCTTCCTCTGTCTTTTCTTCTCTCATTTCTTCCAGTTGCCACAGTGTGTTCCAACTTTCTTCTTCTCAGAAAATGTCTTATAAATCTCGCTTGTCTGCCTCTGATCTTTGCTATAATTTGCTTTTTAACGCCAGCCTCTCTTAAGACATCTTCATTGGTTTTCTTGGCTGTCCATGGGGTTTATTTTAGTTTCAACGACAGCAGCAGCCACTGATGTAAACCTATCATAGAGTTTATTTTAGTTTCAACGACAGCAGTAGCCACTGATATAAACCTATCATAGAGTTTATTTTAGTTTCAACGACAGCAGTAGCCACTGATATAAACCTATCATAGCGTTTATTTTAGTTTCAACGACAGCAGTAGCCACTGATATAAACCTATCATAGAGTTTATTTTAGTTTCAACGACAGCTGTAGCCACTGATATAAACCTATCATAGAGTTTATTTTAGTTTCAACGACAGCAGAAGTCACCTTAACAAGCACTTTTTTCCTTGTTTTTATCCTCGTGTAAGCAACTTTTTCCTTTAAATATTCTATGTCACTCACGTGGTTTTTTGTTCTGCAAAATGAAACTATTGACACCGAATCCAGTTCACAAACTGCCTCTTCTCAAGCTGCAGCATTCTCTGTGAATTAAAAATAAAACGACTTCAATCATATGGAACGCCATCAAAGGCCGTGCGTTATGAAAATTTGATTGCTAGTAGTGATTGTAGCTTTTCATTGCTTCCCCAATAAACATAAAAAAGTCAGTATGCTCCAGAAGGTGTAAACGATCGACAGAACGTTTCATTTTTAAAATCGTCGAACAAAATGAAATATATTGACACACAGTTTTGTGTTTTAGACTATCCCGGTGAGCCATGACACACATAAATTATTCATGCCTTCGACGATCTTACACGCAGGAGTAAGCCACCAAAGGGTTCGATGAGCCGAAGCTGCGAGTGTTGGATGGCTGTTATCAGGACCCGCAGACTGTGGCTGATCAGGACACTATTAATAGAGATAAATAGAGGCAGAACAGTGCAGTAATGATACCACCCTCTGGTAAATCAGTCAGTCATTTGCATGTCCCTTTGCAGAACTTTGCTTCCCTAACATCACTCCTGTAGGCCTCTCTGTTGTAAGCAAGATGCCCTTGCTGCTGATGCATCCATTTGCAGATTATCAACGATGTCTTGCAGCCATCTTCGCCTTGGTCTTTCTCTCTTTCTTTTTTTCCCATTATGTACCCTTCCAAGACGACTTCCTAAAGTTTCGGTTTTTCTCTTGTTTAATCGGTAATGTACTGGTAATTGTCGGTTAACGTGGTTACTCCTACATGATTTAAAAAATCTTTTCCCTATTTTGTCGTGAGAGAGAGAGAGAGAGAGAGAGAGAGAGAGAGAGAGAATTAGTCTGCTCCACACTGAAATCTTAAATAGAAGCACATAATCTATCAAAAATTACTATTAGACTTAATGCATTTCGTGCAGTTGTTATGTAACCGTAACCACATATTTTAAAAAAATGATAAAACACATATTTTGCGTCCAGAACAAAGCATTTTGTTGACAAAAGAATTAAATCAGCCAGAAATATTCTGTTTTAACTTAATAAATTCTTGAACATTCAGCACATAAACATTGTTGCCCCAGAAATTGTAAGAGATTTCAAGTTATCTCAGTGCGGTTACTGGGGATATTAAAAACAGATCAATATTATCGTTCAGAACACTATTTTAACATCATTAAGAACAAGCCATTTGTCTGGGATTTGCTAAACCTACACAAACATTGTTTCAGCGTGTGGGAATTTTTGTAAGCTGATACTTCTTTTATGCCAATCCTAAAAAAAAAAAACGCTCTTAGTGATATGGAGTCCATCTCTCAACGATTGGTTAACATGAGCACAGACTACAGTAAATTTTCATTTAGCAAAATAGTTCTAACAGTGAATTACTTTCATAAGAGAAAGTAGCTTTGCAGGCAAATCTTTAACTTTGGCAGCATCAAGAAACCTTCTTTCCTTATAGAAAACAAGTATTGTTGGTGGCGTTTGCAGCTCTGATAGATACAGATTCTGCGCGCATGCTTTTTTGTAAACTTGTACTACATTTTAGACATTTGACTACTATAATGGTCTATTTTTTGTAACTAGCTGCGAGAATTAACATAGAGGCTGGAGATAAATAGTTTCAGTGGGAAAAATGAAAGCAACCAATCAAAGACAGGCCAGAAGATGTAAACAGAACGCGCAGGATACGGGCAGGTGCAAATAAACTTTATCTTAGGTCACAATATTCTCCAGAAACAGAGAAGTCCACAGTGGTCTTCTTTTAGGTCACAAGATGCTGAAGAGAAGGTGAACATGAAAAGGTAGTAAATGCGCTGACTATTTTCGGATACAGTGTCATGAGGCAAAGTGGACTGAAATATTTCCAGAAACGAGCAAATACCAATGGAAGATGAGACAGATTTTGGTGAAGAGAGAAGATACTTTTCAGTCTGACATACGTAATACGTAGGAATCAATGAATATCCCGACACTGATATACCGACACAAAAATTCTGATTTTTCCTCATGAGCTAGAAAATGCAGTTGTAATTTTTAAAGAGAATTCGAGGAGAATCAATTTTAAATGTTACTTTTAGGAGATTATCTACGATTTTTCAGGAATGGATGCCAAATCATGACGAGAAAGATCACCTCAGGGATACTTTAAGCTTCATTTGCTTTCCAGTATTGCTTTCTCCTTTCTTTGTTGTTGATAGTTACACCTCAGCCACCGTTTGGTATTGTGTTCTCTTATCCACACTGTTTATAGCATCTTGCTTGTTTGTGCTCATGGAAATACTTATCATTAAGACAGAGCAGTCTACTGCTTTGGCAGAATAACAACTGAAAGTATGCACTAAAAGAATATAATCACTTTAAAACGAATTTGGAATAGATATTGAATCATACTGAAAGTATGCACTAAAAGAATATAATCACTTTAAAACGAATTTGGAATAGATATTGATGACCACCTTCCACGCAGCTGAGTTTAGCCAATATTTACCCAGTGCTATCTATCTGAAATTAATAATACATCTTTTATGGGTATTTTTGGAGCGTTATGGCAGTGAAGAAGCAATTATGTCCGGTAATTACAATAATTATACGGGTAGACGTGGATTGAGAGGATAAATGGTGCTCGTCTCGATTGTTCTCCATCGTAACCATGCTCTGTCACGAAGCCACTTGGTACTGTGATGGTCCGCGCAGATATGCTCTGTCACGATGCCACTTGGTACTGTAATGGTCCGCGCAGATATCAGTCAGAGAGGACCGCAATGAAATGATCGTCAGAAGACTAAACAAAAATCGTCTGACAGTTACTTCAGGTGATCTTTCAGAATAAAACATTTAGCAACCCATATGGAGTCGTGCTAATTAAATGTAATCATCAAGGTTTAATGAGCTTTTACATGGTATAATGAATGCTGGCCGCAGCGTTGTTACAAATGTCATGCCTCAGCGATCATGTTCTTTAGACGTGTCAGTTCATCTCAGATTGTAATGTGACAGCAGCAGAGAATCAAGAAAAAAAAATCGTATAATTGTATGTTACAGGACATTATGGGTGAAAAGATTCCCCGTATTTTTTTTTCAGACCTCATGGGAATTTTGGAGTATTTGGATCACGAATGATTAATTAAAGTTCACCATTCAGACGATACGTGGCTCTTTGTTTAATACTGCAGGCTTGGGTTCAAATTTCAATTGTGATGCAATACATGACATCTCCCCTACCTGGAACAGTGGATAACACTAGCGCCGTTATTTGCTGATGATTTTATTTTACTAGGCACAAAGTGGACGACAATTCGTATTTATGAGCCTCAGGCCGAAGCTTTTACATGTTCCGTCTGTTTGTAGATCAGTTACCTTGTCTTATTTCTTATCATTAATTTATACTTAGACCTCTGGTCTTGATTATTTTACTCCAAATTAAAAACAAATGTATTTCATGTCAAATAAATGTTGCTATTTCTGTAAGCAACCAGGAACCGACTTTGTGAATACTGTGAAAATAAAAGCAAAGTTTTCTTAGGTATCTCTGAAATAATGACAAAAACATTGATATTCCATTAAAAATTGAATTAACAACCATATTCTTCAAATACACATTTTATACATAACATTCGAATCGTGAACTGGAAATAAGAGATAATAAAAGTAGATTGAATGCTTAAAATCACTTACAGTTTGGATATTGATTCCAGTCAAATGTTTGATGTAGAAGGTGTGTCCGGTAAGTAATGAGACTTATTTTATTCAGCCAATCAGCAGGGCCGGGGGTGGGGGGGGGGATTCTTCGGGCCTGAAGGTTAGTGGGGGATGTTAGGTAAAGGGTCGATATCTCGTTATTTGGCTCTGAGCTTTTACAGAGTGTGGATAGCTTGCGAAATGGACAACTGGTTAAGCGTCACGTAACGGTCAAATGCAGAGGAGTGTCAAACAGTGATTATGTTTTGTGTTAAACTTGAAACATCCGCGACCGAGACGCTTGCTATGATACAGAAAGCCTACGGGAAGGATGCTTTATCGAAAGCACAAGAGTTTCCGTGGCACAAGACATTCAACGAAGGAAGAGAGAGCATCGAGGATGAACAACGTACAGGGTGCCTATTACATGTGCAAATCGAAGATGAAATCGATGCTCATTGTCTTTTTTTACTATAAGGGTTTTGTCCATAAGGAGTTCAAACCACCTGGATAAATGGTCAAAGCAGCATTTTACGTGGAAGTGCTTAAACGGCTGAAGAACAGATTCGCGTGCGTCCGCCGCCTGTGTTCTTCACTACAACAATGCGCCGAGCCATGCGTCGCTGCTAATGAGATAGTTTCTGGCGAAACAAACTGTGGCAACGCTGTGCCAATCTCCCTATAGCCCAGACCTTCCCCCGGCTGACTTATTTCTGTTTCCCTGGCTCAAATCAAGCTTGAAAGGCCACCATTTTGGTACTGTTAATGACGTGCAAGCTACCGTGATGAGTGCTTTGAAGGAGATCCCTGCTCAAGACTTCCAGGCGAGCTACGACTCGTAACAGAACCGCTGGCAACTGTGCATTGATGCTCAACGATGTTATTTCGATGAATATTAAGTATATATAAGTATATTTTGAACAAATCCAATTTTATGACATCAGTTTCATTACTTACCGGACACACCTTGTATGTCGGAAGTTGAAACAAATTAATTTAATCATTCATGGGCATAATGCCAGAGTGTCCTTAGAAGCATTATATACTAACATGGTCATTGTATTTTGTTAACTGAGAAATTCCTTTTTGGTTTTATTTTTTTTTTCTCTAATCCATGTGCTTGTGCACGAGGTGAAAACTCTGCGAGAAACAGAGAAACCTGCATCATCATCGTCACCATCATTATCACTACCGCCATCACCACCATCATCATGATGAATTATCTCCAACTACAGGCATATGAATCTCCAGTACATCTAATATTTCATTTGAAGGGATGAATGGGTCTGATGGCTGGGCTGGTTGATGGAAGGATTAATGGATGAATGGATCTGATGGCTGGGCTGGTTGATCGAAGGATTAATGGATGGATGGATCCACCTACAGTCAGATGATTGCTTCATGGAATCGTATATCCAAGTTAGCAAAAAAAAAATGCATAAAGTTAATTTCCCTTTCTGTTCAGGAATTTAGGAACACAATGTCTCCCAGTTTATAAAAAAGTGTATGATTGAAACTGTCATAATTTTGTTTGGAGCTAGACATTTTATTATGATTACGATGTACGTGCCGGATAGCGTTGGCGAGCATGCTTCTTTGTCTTATGGGATCCTTAGTGCTTTTATTCTTCCCTTTTTTTTCTTGACCTTCCACTTTTCCTCTTTTTCCCCTCAATTTTTCAGTCATTACGAGGTTCTCCAACTTCTGTCTTCTCATGATATGTGTAGCAAGACGATGTTCTTGTCAAACAGAACATGAATTTCTGGGGTAACGTCTTCAAATTAAAGTACAAGATAATATTCGTCATGAAATTATGTGCATGAATGTCTGACAGAAACTGAATGTCTGACAGTATCTGAATGTCTGACAGTACCTGGATGTCTGACAGTGTCTGAATATCTGATAGTATCTAAATGTCTGAACGTCTGACAATATCTGAATGTCTGAAAGTCTGACAGTATCTGAATGTATGAAAGTCTGACAGTATCTGAATGTATGAAAGTCTGACAGTATCTGAATGTATGAAAGTCTGACAGTATCTGAATGTATGAAAGTCTGACAGTATCTGAATGTATGAAAGTCTGACAGTATCTGAATGTATGAAAGTCTGACAGTATCTGAATGTATGAAAGTCTGACAGTATCTGAATGTATGAAAGTCTGACAGTATCTGAATGTATGAAAGTCTGACAGTATCTGAATGTATGAAAGTCTGACAGTATCTGAATGTATGAAAGTCTGACAGTATCTGAATGTATGAAAGTCTGACAGTGCCTGAATGTCCAACACTCTAAATGTTTGATAGATCAACATGTCTAATTTTTTCCGCCCTAGAAGGAAAATGTATTCGTTCAGCTGTCGCCACTGCTTTTGTTCTGAAATATGAAATGAGAAAGTTCTATATGATCCTTATGTTCAACATTATGTTATGTTTTCGTGATTAAATTATTATTACGTGAAGTCAAAAAGGAATTTTGATTTATTATCCACATTCGATTTAAGTTCATCTTATTCTGGCAAAGAATTTATTAGTTCTGTTTTTTTTTTTTGAGTCGTTTTAACCCTAGATTGCTCTAATGCTGACCTGGTTTCATCATAATCATCATCATCATCATCATGAGTCGCATCGATAGATGTTAGCGAATAGATATCTCTTCTGTGAAGCTCTTTTGTACTTCTAATCAGATTGGCGGCCTTTAGTTTTCTATGCCGCTTAGCGCTTAGTCGGCCGGATCAGAAGTGGGTTTTTTTCGGTCGCCTTCTCTTTCTTTGTCCGCTGAGTTTTCCACCGATTGTCAGGTCCTTCAACTTTCTCCTTCCCGTGGCTCATACAGAGAATGTCGATCAAGTCTTCTTGGAGATTTTAATATTTTTAGATGTACTGTAGCAACTCAAGTAGTAATTTTAGGTGTACTGTAGTATCTCAAGTAATATTTTCAGATGTACTGTAACAGACCAAGTAATAATTTGTAGATGTACTGTAGCAGCTTAAATAACGCTTTCTGAATGCTGTAGCATTTAAAGCAGTACTTTTCTTTAGATGTCCAAGGGGGTGTTCTTCATTTATGGTCGTCTGGATTATATTAATGCATATTCTTCTAAAAACACATCTCTGTTCATTCCCAGCGGTGTGTACAACGTGGAAAGATCAATACTGCAATAGTCTGAGTATATGGCTCCCAATCCTCCCCCCCCCCACGCCCCCTTCCCGCCCAATCACCACCAATTGCTTCCCCTGAAACCATAAAAATTTCTTTGTGTGTGTGTGGGGGGTGGGGGGGGGGGGGAGAAAGAGAGAGAGAGAATTTCCCCCCTGCTTGAGAGTCCCTGATCTATTTGGAGTATTGCTCATGATACACACACACACACACACACACACACACAGATATTCAGTAACACAAACTAATGGGGGCACTGTTTGTACTCTTATCACTGTGCGGGTATTCTCCAACCTACTTTCTGGTAGCATCTTCTTGGTCTTAAAAGCTGTCATGTTGTATGACAATCATATTATATTATATAATTATATGATACATCATATGATTTTATCATATTATATGATCGCGTTAATCACCAGTTACCGTAAGTTACCTGTTATAAAAGAGGACAAGTCGAAACTTTTGGAGGTCGTCGGCTACCAGTATATGTTACTAAAAAGCAACCAAAGAAATCAGTCGGTGGATGGATAATCTGGCTGGTGGACTGATGACGCTCTGTTTATATTGAGGAGAGTCAGCCAGCTGTGACTGTGTTTCAGCATGTGAGCATTTTGTGTCAAGATTAAATCCCTCTGTAGTTAAGGTTAAAACAAAATTTTCACAAGAAAGTTTCATTTTCAGTGATGCTTGTAAAGTGTGTTTAATTTTACGTTGAAAAAAAAAAGGTATAAAGTACGGAATGTTATATTGACCAAACTGGTTTTTCAGAAAGTACTTCCTGTAAGGTGAAAGACAGGTATATCTGTACCGGGTATAAAAAAAAAGACCCTACAGCGATCACTGGTCATATTTGCTTTCCATATGTTTTGACTTGATTTTAGTACATTTTCTGTATGTTGTTGTTATACATAGACAACTGAATTTATCTACTTGCGCCAGTGATTTTCCGCTCGCGTGGATGTTGGTGGTGGATCCTGTGACTATTTTGATGTTACCATCTGTCTATTTTATTATTACCCTTTTTATTTTGTTATGTAACCGAGTTCACTACACATTTTTAAAAAATGCTTTCAGTTTCAGCTATCAGTCATGTGTTATCTGCATATCTCGGATTATTGACGCAGTGATGATACAGTAATTTCTCATCTTCAGTTTTCAATATTTTTAATGCCTCTCATGATGTTTTCAGGTATAGTGAGAAGAGGTCACGTCTCGCACCTCCTTTTATGTATCTTGATATTTATCTGTGTTCACTCTTTTCGTGTTTATTATTTCAGTAGATATTTTTAATAATAACTCTCTTTTTAATACTACTTTTTTATATAAATTTGTTAGTTTTGAATGAATGTAAGAAAGCACGTTTATTTCATGTTGTTGCATAAATCAGAATGTAGAGTGTATGGACACGAGATAAGTTTATTATTTATTTATGTAATCATTTAAATGTGTCTTCGTGATTATTATCCTCATTAACAAATGCTGAATGACTGTGACTGAGGGAAAGCTGTATGGTGAAGGCAGAATGTCAGTCGGGCCTGCGTGCCCAATTCTTAACCTTTTGAAAATAAAGTATGTTCGTTCGTTCATTCTCTCTCTCTCACTCTTTCTCACTCTCTCTCTCACTCACTCTCTCTCTCTCTTTCTCTCTCTCTCTCTCTCTCTCACTCTTTCTTGTCCCTTCAGTGGCCAAAACAGGACAAGGCTGGTGGTGGTGCCAAGAGACTTCTGTTATCTTCTTGGCCGTCTCTCATGTCAGTCTTTCGTTTACTTGCATTCTTCTGCTGTACGTCTCCGTGTCTCTTTGGGTCGACCCATGTTTCTTTTTTCCCCCTGTGGAGTCCACATTAAAGCTGTTCATGGTAAAGATTCCTCTGCCATTCTTGTACATAACCATTTATTTAAGGCGTTCTAAGCATCTTTAACCATATCTCCGTGTCAGATTCTGTCGAAAGATTTTGTGTAATCAGTGAAATCTAATGTTTAAGCTCTTGAGGGCAGCTATATTGATCTCAGAGTGGACTGTTATTTTTCTTTAGCTAGTTAACTCTCACCGTATGTCATCAACATGTGGATTTAATTTTAACGAGAACATTTTATTTTTCTTTAACACAGTTCAGGCCACACTAGTATATTTTTTCCGGGGTCGGAAAAAGGGGGGGGGGGGGGGGTCGTGACTTCGCTTTCAGATGAAGAGCTCTAAGCAAGCATTGGAAATCTCTTTTTTGACTGAAGAATAAGAGAATAAGATTCGAATTTATTCCATCCACCACTAACATTTGCGTAACCACATTTCTCATTGTGTTTTATCAACAACAACAAAACTATTGTTTTAGAATTGTGAGAAGAATGTGAACACAAGTTCCATGAACACAAGTTCCTTGAACAATACAAGTTGTGTGAACACAAGTTACGTGAACACAAAATGCATGAATATAAATTACATGAACACAAGTTACATGAACACAAGTTACATGAACACAAGTTACATGAACACAAGTTCCTTGAGCAATATAAGTTCTGTGAAAACAAGTTGTGTGAACACAAGTTACGTGAACACAAGTTCCTTGAACAATACAAGTTGTGTGAACACAAGTTACGTGAACACAAAATGCATGAATATAAATTACATGAACACAAGTTGCATGAACACAAGTTATGTGAACACAAGTTACATGAACACAAGTTGTGTGAACACAAGTTATATGAACACAAGTTGTGTGAACACAAGTCACGTGAACAGAAGGAGAGTGTTCACGTGTTACCATGTGAGAAATAATGAATGTAATGTTCACGAACTTCTTATCTTATCTTATATCTTATATCCTTCCCGTGCAGTTAAACGTCACATAGGGCTCGCAAAGTAGCTCGCCAATTTTTCCTGTCTTAGGCGAGTCTTTCAACCTCATCAAAGGATTTTATGCCTGTTAATTTGGCCCCTCTTAATAATGTCCATAAGAATGTTCACGAACAGGCAAACAAAAATTCCGCATACATACTGACAGTAAGCAGGCTTTTAGTAGGCAAAATGTAAGTGTGCTGAGAACTTGCAAATATTCTGGCAGTGAGGAGGTTATATGCATTAACGTTTAAAACAGAAATGTTTAGCAGGAAAAGTTTAGTTGGGGTGTGTACTGTTTGTTTAGCGGTGCCAGTGCTAGCGAAGGCGCTGTCCGTTTTGGCAATCAGCTGACATCAAGGCTGACATGCTGGCGTCAGGGCTGACGAACCATAGTTGACCAAGACCCTGTCCCACCTCTCCGTTGGTATCCCCCCAGTAACAAGCCTAGTTTGACTAACAGGGCAGAGATCGGCGATCCATGGCGGTGGAGTTTGCTAAAGAAGTATTGCACACCCACTGCTTTTAAGCTGCGCTCAAGGACTGAAAAAAAAAACAGCCGCCATAACCCGCTCCCACGTCGGCACAATGTTGTGCCTCAACATCTTCACAGCATCGGCTGCAAAGAACACCAACTCGCAGTTCCAGTGAAACTGAAGACAAGACAAAACAAATCAAGACTAATCGTACCAGTACCACCGTCCGGTTGCATCATTTGTTCTAAATGCAGACATTTTAATCAACTATTCGGCACCGAATAGAATATTCGGTCAATCCGTAATATCTAAAAGGTAACAAAAATAGTTAAATGGAAATTCATTTTTCCCCCAGAGAAAGCGACTGTATAAAAATAGATTGTTTTATATAAAGTCATTTAATGCAGCGTTGTGACCAAGCTAATCTAATTTCTTCATCTTCTTCAGTTTTTCGAGCCATTAAGATTCATTGCTGCAAATAAAGTACTCCTCCATTCCTCCCTATTCCTAATCTTCTCTCTCCAGTTGGTGACACAAATTTCTTTTATATCCTCTTCTATGTTGTCTTTCCATCTGTCTTGGTCTACTCTTTGGTCTTCCCCCCCCCTCTTGTGTGTACATAATCTAATATGCGACTGTGAATATTTAAGATTATTTTCATAGTCTACACTTTATGTTGAGAGTTCTTGTTCAAAGTCGACATTTAACTCTTTGATAGCTCTCTTTTTGGGCGTTATTGCATTGTAAATGACCCCAAGTAACTAATATAATATTTGGGTGGTTTCGACTTTGGGGGATGTTAAGTAATAATGTTGTTCCTACTTTTGTTATAAACGTTCTCGCACACGTGATCTTTCTAATAACGTTCAGTAACTGATAAGGGCCACAACTCTGTGGATAGCAAAGATGCTTTATGCTTAATAAGATGATAAACTCCAAGACGCGAACTTCTGAAGATTCATATTTTATTTGCAAAAAACAAAACGGACGCTGACAAACGAAGAATATCCTTTTTTTTTGCATACAAGATGAATGAAAAATTGAGTGAATCTTGTAGGGAATGAGATGGTTATAAATTATTCATATTTTGCAAACATTCCTTAACACTTATCTTTATTTATGATTGTCCATTGTTTTATCTATACATGGAACAATTTAACACAATCTGCCAATAGCATTTTGGTCCTAAAGATCTTTCTTTTGCCTCTCTCTATCTCTATCTCTCTCTCTCTCTCTGAGTAATAGTGAAAAGGTAGAGGATTTGGCTTATCGTTTGAAGATGGAGTGTAAAAAAGGGGATGTAAAATGTAGTGGGGTAGGGGGACAAGAGAGAGAGAGAGAGTGAGAGAGAGATAAATGCAAGACCAGTACTGTTCAAAATTACTTTTTGAAAAAACAGCTAAAACAATAAGGTGTTCAATATGTCACCGCTGGAATAATAACAATAATGAACATTGTGTTGTGCTATATGAATGAGTTATCTTATACATATTACAGTAATGATTCTCAAAATATCTCAGTCTGGGAGGGGGGCATTTTAACAGAATGAGACGCTGTTGGCGAGATTCTTCAGCTGCCGTGCTTGGAGCGGTGCTCCTCCCGGCCAATGAAGAAAGGTGCAAATGGGGCTGCCGCGCAGCACCACTGTGGAAAAGGTGGTAGAAAGGATAAAGCGAAGCAAACAGTCAAATCATGGCACCTCTGGTCTGGAGATCGGCCACTTTCTGAGTGCAGTCATATCGGGTGAAAAGCATGAACCGGCTTGTCCCAGAGGTTAAGACACTGCTGGCGAGACTCTTCGAGTGCCGCGCGTGGAGTGAAGCTCCTCCCGGTCAAGGAAGAAAATGCGGAAAAGAAATAAAGGTTGCTGTGCGGCGCCGATGTGAAAAGGTGAAGGAAAGGATAATGTGAAATTTAATCGGTATGTCCAGTAGTATCGCTGCGAGAGCTATACATACCACGGGGCCTCTGCTCTAGAGGCCGGCCATGTCCGAAATACACCTACACTGGTGAAATTTGCCTAAACAGGCACACACCAGGGATGGAACTTGATGGCTAGACATGTCATGCCACCTCGGCTCTAGAGGTCGGTCACGCCTGATATACACCCATACTGGTGAATTATGCCTAAACCGGTTCACACCAGGGGTGAATCTTGAAGGCTACACATGTCACGGTACCTCTGCTTTAGAGGTCGGTCACGTCCCAAACACGCCCATACTGGGATAATATGCATAAACCGGCTCAACCCAGGGGTGGAAGTCACTAGTGGCGAGGATTCGTCCGTCTGGACAAAAGCTCCATCCTGGTCACAACTAGGAAGGGTAGCGGCCACGACCACAAAATGCTGAAGTCGGAGACACTGGACCAGGGCAGTCTAGATAGGCAACCACCTCTCACCCGGCGGGGATGTTTGCGTATGCTAATCACGCTGAGGTTTTCCTGTGAGAAAGTCCAACTGTGGACTGGATGGGCAACCACCTCTCACCTGGCGGTGATACCCGGGTATCTCAAAACACGTCGAGGTTTTCCGGTGAGAAAGTCCAACTCTGGCCTGAGTGGGCTACCACTTCTCACCCAGCGGGGATGCACTGATATCCTAAACACGTCGAGGTCTTCCGGTGATAAAGTCCAACTCTAGACTAAACTGGTGCAACGAAAACCACGGTGTCACGCAATCCGCTTCAGAGACCCACCAAGAATACAGGCTAAAGCACTGCGATACTCTGAATCTCTTGTGGTCCTCTCTGGGATCTCATGAGGTCCTTTCGGGGACCACACAGGAGACCACGGGACCTAGCGAGGACCACAGGCGTAAACTCAGTAGGATCACAGTGCGGTTTTGGTGGTAGAAGCGAACGAAGAAGAAGAAGAACAGAATGAGAACCACGGGAACTATTTTACCAGCGTTTCATTCCTCAAAAGACCACAGAAAACTCGTTTGTGGCTTCGTGAACTAAAACGAAGTTCCTTACTTTTTTAGTATGGTAAATCCTTTTGCAATTTTTGACAGTTGTGAGATTATTGCCACTGTTGCTGTTGCTGCCATTTTTATTGTTGGTGTTGCCATTTTTATTGCTGTTGTTGCCGCTGTTGTTTGTTGTTGTTGCCATTGTTTATTTTGTTATTGTTCTTGTTGTCTTTGTTGTTGTTTTTGCTATTGGTGTTGTTGTTGCTGCTGTTTTTGTTGTTGTTACCTGTGTTATTGTCGCAGTTGTGCTGTTTTTGCAATTCTTATTGTTGTTGCAGCTGCTGTTTTCTGTTACTGTTGATATTGTTGTTGTTGTCAGAATGTTGCAGCTGTTTTTTTTTTGTTATTGCTGCTGTTTTTTGTTTGTTTTTGCCAATGCTGTTACTGCTGTTTTTGTTGTTGCTGTTCTTGTTACTGTTACCACTGGTGTTGTCTGCTGTTGCCGTTGCTGTTATTGCTATTGTAGCTTTTGCTGTCGCCACTATCGTTGTTGTTCTTTCTGCTTTTGCTGTTGCTGCCATTGCTTATGTTGTCGCAGTTGTTGTTGTTGTTGTTGCTGCCATTATTTTATTGTTGCAGCAGCAGCATTTCCCTGGAAATGTGAACTTGAGTTCTTTACTTATGACGTTTTAGTGAGGATCTTTAAAACACGTAACAAGCGTTAGCAGGGAGTGGGCTATAGAGCACTGGCATTTGTTTTCTGAAACTGACCCAGGAATGGAGCGTTCCAGTTGACTTCAACGATGTGAGAACCAAGACGACCATAACCACTTTGGAAATTATAAAATAAAACATTATCTCATTTCCAGTACCATCCTGATGAGGTTGAGTGATAGCTTTAGAACTAAACCTGGCCAAATATCAAGAGTGCCAGATGGACCTGGATGCCCAATTATCCACATTTTGAAAATAAAGTGCACTTTCTGGGAATATGCTTCTGGTCGTCCATTGTTCGATTGCTATGACAAGTTTTACAACACTAAAACACTGGCTTCAGATAGTGTGTTTGCTTGTTTGTTGAGTATGGGAAAGGAATTAATGTTTTAAATTACAGCTTCTTAAGCCAGTATCTCCCTAGACTTGAATATATCACAAAATATTTACTGGATGTTACATATCTCTGCTGTTTATCAATATTTCGTTTTTATTATTTTTTTTATTTTGAGTTCATTTCTCGTATAGAAACGATAAACTATAATGTATACATTAATAAATGAAGAACTATAATGTATACATTAATAGATAATGAACTATAATGTATACATTAATAGATAATGAACTATAATGTATACATTAATAAATGATAAACTATAATGTACACATAATAAGTGATAAACTATAATTTACACATTAATAAATGATAAACTATAATGTGTGCATTAACAAATGACGTTGTAAATATGTTTTTAAGCCTTTTTATGCACTGGCAAGTGTGAAAAGTCTTCAAGACGATGTCCGCTTTTACAGCGGCGGGGAGGGGGGGGTGGAATTTAAAGGCTGTTTAAGCCAGGTATGTTTGTATTTATTTAAATATTCGGGGGTGGGTGGGTGGGGGAGCGGTTGCGGTTTTATGTGCATAGCTTTTGAACACGAGTGCACAGTCGTATAACGGAAGGCACAACTTTTAAAATACAAACTCAAAAGGACAGATTCGGAGAGGGAGTGGAATGGAAAATAAGCCTGTTAACTAGAAGCCTGTTAACTAGAAGCCTGTTAACTAGAACACAGAGTGGGAAACGTAACACTCTCAGGGCTTCATACATTTTTACTCTGAAAATGAAACAGCAGCAACAAGAAAAATGTTCGTGATTTATAACCAACATCGGTTTGTTGCAAGTATAAAAAGTGAATTAACAAACATTTGAGGGCATGAACTAGTTTAACAAACATTTGAGGGCATGAACTAGTTCATATGCCTGTTAGCGTTAATACACATAATAACGCCCCCCCCCTCCTCTAAAAAATCGAATATCTGCCAGAGGACCATCGGGCTTCTGAAATATTAACAAAGGAATAAACGCCTGTGAGAATGTAGAAATGCATATCTGAAGTAAGCCGATCACTGGAGATATTAATCTCCTAAATATTTCTGCGTACGCGTGAAACGAGAACTCACATTCATGAATTAAGACAATGAAAGTTTGGCAGACGAGGGCAAACGTTTGAGCGATTTGTGGCAGCACTGAGCAGATTTTAGTTACATCTGCGTGATACAGTGGGCATCTACGAGATACAGTGGGCATCTACGAGGTACAGTGGACATCTACTAATAATCATTTTAAAATATCAAACGTTCATTGCCGTGAACACATTCTTAAAATATAAAACTTCCTCATTACACAGTAGAGCTGACCGCCGTAGGTGGACCTCTGTGCCATAAGTCAGTAGTCGAACTATTCATTCATTCATTCATTTGCATGTCCCTTGCGGAACTTTGCCTCCCTAACCGTTCTCCTGTAGGCCTCTCGGTTGTGAGTAAGATGGCCTGCTGCTGATGCATCCATTTGCAGATCATCAACGATGTTTTGCAGCCATCTTCGCTTTGGTGTTCCTCTCTTTCTTTTTCCCAATTATGTACCCTTCCAAGATGGTATTCTCTAGATTATCATGACGTTTAATGTGTCCAAAATATTTAAGTTTTCTCTCTTTAATCCTCTTTACTAGCCAGCATTCTTCAGTATTAAGTTCTTGTAGTATGGATATATTTGTTTGCTGTTTGAGTTTCTCGGTATATTTTCAGAAGATAGTTTACCATTGCTTTCCTTCCGGGCAGTGACTGTACTAGTCGGTGATCGTAGCCATTGTCCCTACCTTGAGATCATCTGCCTACCATCATAGAATGGTGACCATAACCAACATTATCTGTCGGCTGCTCTCCCATTCCATCCACCACCTGCTCCCATGGCTTTACGTCACCTTTATCGAGGGGGGGAGCTATAGGGGTACTCCACCTTACCCAAGGGTGTCCCGTAGGCTGACGGAGGTAAGGAGGCGTCTTACTTCTCCTTTGATAGAGGGATACCCCTACCCTGCTAACCTAGTAGTCGAACCACATTTGATAAATTGGATATAAAACAGTACATGGTATTCCGTAATTTAAAACCGAACATTAGCTTCTTTGGATCTGAAACATTACTTTATACTCTCAAATGTGATCAGTAGTATGACCCTAATCAATAATCATTGATATTTTAGAGAAAAAAAGTAAGGTAAAATCCCCGTTTCCATGCCATTAAGGCATATTGGAGATACCGTTGTTAGTTCCGTATTTCCAGATACATTCTACGACATATGAAAGTGTGATGTGGTCAGTACCACGCCTGGCCGATTTACCTCCCCATTAGAGGCAAGATGGACCCTGGGAGCTTTTTTGGTGTGGTGGTACCAGAAAAAAAAAATCCCCAATGCTGGGACTTGAACCCGATACCACGGGGTTAGTAGACCGAACGCCTAACCACTTAGCCAGCCAGACTGTCATATTTTAGAGAAAGTGACTCTATAAATTTCAAATTTTATAAAAACAAAGTAGGAGAACTGTTCATTAACTTACTCAAAGAAAATTAATTAGCGGAAGAGTCATGTATCCCTTGTCTAATCCAGCATTTTACAAGCAGCAAAGGAAACGAGTGAAACTAAAAAAAAAAAGCAGAGAGGTACACAAATGAAAGTAATAAAATGACAGAATGATTATGTAAAAGAGGCTATAACATAAAAGAAAAATAAATATACAGAATGGATGAGACGTAAGCAAGAGCAAGACTACACTGAATACCAAATTGCAAGAAGACAGAGAGGTAGCAGAATGATGCAAAGATAACGTAAAGGCAGGAGTACAGTGAAGCAATAAACAATGATCACAAAGAAGATACGACATTTTTTTGTTAAAAAAAAAAAAGATCAAAGCAGTGAAAAAGAGCACAACACTTCGACCCAACACTTCGACCCAACACTTCAACCCAACACTTCGACCCAACAGATATTTTAAACGATGTTAATGGTGACGCAGCATGCACACCAGGGCCTGTGTTGGAAAGCTGAAGGCAATACTTGGACAACGCTACTCTGTATACCAATGTTTCAGGCTTCTCAACACCGAGCTAACAACAGTCGGCCCTATGAGACCCGAACCAGACACGCCTCTGGTTGAAATCAGAGAAGCTATCCGAAAGGCCTCAGTGAACAAAGCTCCCGGATGTGATGAAGTGTAAAAAGAATTCGTCAAATGTGCGAAAGAGACTGAAATAGCTTGGCTTCACAGACCCTATAACATGGTATGAGAAAAAAACACACAGGACTGGATAAACGCTGTAGTTCCCATAATCTGATTTTTTTTAAAGGGACAGTAAAAGGAACTGTAACCAATATAGAGGCATCGCAGGATTAAACTATAGAGGAAATTTATTCTGCATGATTGAAAAGTGTCTGAGCCACACTTACATGAAACTTGTATGGGATTTAGGAAAAATAGAAACTTTACACATGACATTTTCTCCTTAAGACAATTAACAGAAAAATCAGTAGAACACAGTCATATACTGTACATAGCTTAAGTAGATCACGAAAACGCATTCGATAGGGTTGACAAGGTACAACATGTGGAAAATCTTACTACTTTTGAAGTGAATGCACATCTGATCAGATTGTGCAAAACCCTATACGAAAACAGTCGGCGTACAGCTGAAACAAATGATGGACATTCAGAACCATTTAACATAAAATATGAAGCGAGGCAAGGCTGTGTACTATCTCTCTTACTATTCATAACATACATTGACAACATCTCAGGGAAGCTAGCTTGCACAGTGAAAATTCCACCACAGAACTGCCCAACAGCCAGACTCCAGAAATAATGTCGTTACGCTTACAACATCCTTTAGAAGATATACTCCATTACTGCACTATAAATGCACTTCTTGCTGCTTACGACACTTAAAGCCATGTCAAAGAAAGACCTACATTAGAACATGAATAGCTTAGCAAGGGCATGTAAAAACCACAAAATGAAAATCAGTGCTGAAAAAAAAAAAGAGAAGCCATGACCAGTGTCAGAGAAGATATCCCAAACCAAGATCTTCCTGACAATAAATCTCTGGACAATCAATCTCTGAAACAGACAAACCATTTCAAATACCTAGGGAGTATATTATTATCCGCTGAATAGCTGGGAAAATCGATGCTGAAATTCAGAACAATGCATTAATGCAGATCAGGTCATTGGGCAAATGACACTTTTATTGAAAAAGAAATATATCACAACTGAAACAAAGCGAGCACCGCACACTTCTACATTCCTTCCCAAATCTGTACTGTCAACTGGCACTGATAGATAAAAATAAAAGGAAATTCGTCAGGACAGAAATGAGATGTTTGAGGAGAATGCTAAATGCAACAAGAGCTGACCCGATCAGAAATGACACAATAACGGCAAAGGTTAGAGTAGAACACCACAGCAATGAACAGCAGTCAAATGGCTTGGCCACATTACAAGACTATCAGCAGACAATATGGCACATAAAATATTCATGCTAAGAACTGTAGGAAATAGAAGAAGAGGCCGCCCACGAAAGAATTAGAGTGAGGATATTTCAGAAATTCATAAAACTTGAATCTCCCATTATATAAAGCTAATAGTTAAACTCTTTTAAAACGTTTATTTGTGCCCTCAACAGTGAAAGGTGTGCAAGAGAGGAGATAAGGCAAGACAGTTTCACAAATCGGATCGGCCACATTTGCTCAGAAATCAATCTGAGAAGATAACGAAAACAAAAATCTTTTCCGATTATTTCAAAATCATAAATTTTGTATGCCCTACAGAGTGGACAGAGCAACTGGTCATAAGAGATTATTGGCTACGGGAACAAAATAAAGAAAAAAATTTCTTAATTTTATGTCACAAAATCTGCCTGTAATGAGAATTTTTGTGCTCCGTGCGTCTGGGCTCATATTTGCTGCATGAAATACAAGTCCCACTGAAAGGCCATTTGTCTATCTCTGGATTCGCTAATTTATTTTTCTTCTGCGTTACAAATAATATGAGACACGGGACCAAAAACACGGGATAATCACTTGGAGAAAAAATAATAATCCGCGTATTGTGGAAACTTGATAACGGAGAATGGAAAATATAACGTGGAAAGTACCAGGATAGCAGCAGTGGCCTACCTTACATTTTGGAGCATGAAACTAATTCTTATAGAGGATCTATAACAACAAACTTCTGGAGCTGTTAAATACTGTACATTCCAGAACAATACTCTGTGGTGAAGAGATATGCACACAGAATGTAATAAATATAATTTAACAAAAGGTCAAATATAAACGTTTATACAAAGAGTATACTTTACTGAGAGAAGAAAAGGCAAAACAGTATTTTAGCTGTACAACTATAAACGGATATATAAATAAAGAAAGTGAAGGGAACCTGAAAGATAACATATTATTACATGGGTCGGCAACCTACGGCCTTGTTGGGCAGATCTGACCGCGAACGAAATTATCAGGGATTCTAGTGCCTCACAAACACACGTCTCTCACACATTTCAGCGTCCTTGTAACATAATATCGCGTAAGGAAAACATACATTCCAAGTTTATTCTGCTTATTATTTCCGCCCTCAATTCTCAACTATAAAGATGAATGCGGCCTGCCGTCTACTCATAATAATGGCATTTGGGTCTTTTATTTAAAAAAGTTGCCAACCTCTTTATTAAGATAGATTGTGATATATAATAAATAGAAGACACTTATAATTATATATAGAAAGGAAGTGTTGACAGCGAAAGCGCTCGGAGACCACAGCAACACAGACTGGCAAATAATTCAGAGCATTAAGTTACTAAGACCTGTGCATCATCAGGACAAGGAACAGAACAAGATGGAGAACTAGTCAGCCCACTTTTTCTGAGAAGAAGATCCTGGAGCAGCTGGAAAGACGAAACCAACATGAAAAAATGAAGGTAGCGATCATGAAAGCGTGATCAGACAAAACAGGAAATCATCAGTGACACAGCATGCTACTTTCACGGTGAAAGCATACATCAAGAAATGACAAGCAAGTGTCATCAGATCAAACAACAAACAAAAACCTTCACTAATGTGACACTAATTTAGTTTCAAGTAAATTTCCGCTAGATGGTTTACCAGAGGGAAAAAAACTCCGGCTAAGAAGTGTAATGGAAAATACACATAGAAGGGACAGATATTGAAGAAGTCAATCAATTTGCACAACTTGGCAGCTACATAGATCAGGATGGTGACACCAGAAAGGAAGTTAGAATCAGAATTGCAAAAGCAAGCATCGATCTTCAAGAATCTTGAGAACATATGGAATTCAAAAATTATAAGCACAAAAATCAAGTTAAGACTATTCAGTTCAAATGTAATATCCACCCTCATTTATGCATGCGAAAGCTGGAAAACAACTAAAGAAGTAGGCAAGAAATTAGACTCTTTTGAAAACAAATGCCTAATGAAAATACTCAGCATCAAGTGGAATGAATTCAAGAACAATGCAGAGATAAGACAGATGACTGAACAACAACCAGTCTGATGGGTGATTAGGAAAAGGAGATGGATATTTGTTGATCACGTGATGAGAAGAAATGGTCAGAGAATCCCAAAACAAGCTATCAAGTGGAACACAACAGGCCAAAGAGAAAGAGGCAGACGGCGTGAAACTCTAAAGAGGACGTTGTTAAGAAAGGCCAAATTAACGGGCATAAAATCCCTTGAGGAGGTTGAAAGACTCGCCGAAGACAGGAAAAATTGGCGAACTACCTTGCGAGTCCTATTTGACATTTAACGGCACTGGAGGGATATAAGATATATAAGAAGTGTAGGAAACCAGGGAGAGCCCTCCCACGCAAGAGATGGAGGGAGGAAAATACAGAAACTTTAAATATCCCATTACATGAAGCAAATCGCCGAGTCCTATCAGGACCGTCTGAAAGCTAAAGGAGGAAAGAGACATGACAAGTAAATTTCTTTACGCAGTATAAAATTAATTCTCTGCAAACTTCCGCTTCCTATGACGTGAACTTCCAAGTGACCTATTTTCTGCCGAGACAGGAAAGGTTGTTTATTGTACTCAGACACTCGAACTACCTTCATGCAGGCCCAGAAAAGGCTGATAGCGACAGCGCATAGTCTCCCTTCGTTTACTTGTCAGTTGAAATTTAGTATAGGAAAAACTGGCGGCAAATTAAAATAGTCTGGTGCCAGGCTTCTCTATTAAAATCAACTGCGATGATTTTGTTTTGTCGTAAACGTCACTGATTTATAGGCTACTTCGTTTCCATCTTCTTAAGTTCTATGCTCTTCGCATACTAATAAGAGTACCACTGGGATATTAATATCCCAACTGTGCAGAGGATTTAGACTTGCTGGGGCCCTTAGCTGCAGTGCCGGATTTAGACTTGGTGAGGGCCCAAAGCTGCCGTACCGGATTTAGATTTGGGGAGACCCTAAGTTTCTGTGCCTGATTTAGACTTTGTGAGGGCCAGAGCTGTCGTGGCTGATTTAGACTTTGTGAGGCCCTAAGCTATCGTGCCGGATTTAGACTTGGTTATGGCCTAAGCTGTCGTTCCGGATTTAGATTTGGGGAGACCCTAAGTTTCCGTGCCGGATTTAGACTTGGTGAGGCCTAAACTAAATAAAGCTTGGAGGCCCCTAGGTTAAAAAATGACACCAGAAGGCCTGACAGAGGTGCCTATCAAAACAGGAAATTCTGAAATGTTATGCGGTTCCACAGACTGCTCAGCCCCAAGCTCTAGTTCGTGTAGCTTGTGCAAATATCCGACACTGATTACTCCTAGCTTACCAACACCACTTATAGTATTAATAGTACTAACGGTACTTTACTACTACTACTACTACTACTACTACTACTACTACTACTACTACTACTTACTACTACTACTACTACTAAAACTACTACTACTGCTACTACTACTGAGTTATCACTACAATTACTGCTACGTCATCTAATTCCACTTCACGCTGAACTGGCTTAGGTAATGAAATTCCTTTTTAAGCTATGTGAAAGTACAGAGTACTTGGATTGTAACGACTGGAAGGAAATTATCCTCCTCTCTGCCCAAAGTAAAATATTAGGAAACATCAGCATCAACATATTCTCAACAGACTTAGAAAAGAAGTTGAGGCATGAACAATCAGGATCTAGATGTAGCAGGCGATGCAAAGACTACATATCCACGCTAAAAAACATAATAGAACAATGCTCAGAATACCAGAGACAGTTATATATAAATTTCATTGATTTTGAAAAAGCGTTTGATAGTGTACGCAGAGAAAGTATGTGGAGACTTTTGAGAGCCTGTGAAACATCATTCCATCCAGTAGCAATAATAAAAAAAAATGTCTATGCCAATTTCACTTATAGTGTTGGCCAAAGTAATATAAACTTTGATGTCAAAACAGGGGTTCATTCATTCATTTGCATGTCCCTTGCGGAACTTTGCCTCCCAAACAGCACTCCTGTAGGCCTCTCGGTTGTGAGCAAGATGGCCTGCTGCTGTTGCATCCATTTCCAGATCGTCAACGATGTCTTGCAGCCATCTTCGTCTTGGTCTTCCTCTTTTTCTTTTTCCCATTATGTATCCTTCCAATACGGTCTTCTCTAAATTATCATGACGTTTAATGTGTCCAAAATATTTCAGTTTTCTCTCTTTAATCCTCTTCACTAGCCAGCCTTCTTCAATATTAAGCTCTTGTAGTATAGATATATTTGTTCTTTTTTGTGTCAACGATAGGGACATGGGTTAGATAAGGATATATTCTATCAGCTACTGTTTTCATCATTGTGGTAGTCATAAACAATGAAAGTAAATATAGAAAACCAAGCAGCAATTCAAATTAATGACCAAAACTAAACAGAAACAGATACCTTCACATTCCTTGGCAGTATACTAACACTAGATGGGGGAACAAATAAATAGAAGAATAATAAAGCGAGAACAACGAGAACCAAGATAAAGCTGCACGAAAATTGTGTATAATCCATACTCCTCTACGGAGCAGAATGCTGTAGAAAGAACTGAAAAGGAAATGGGCAAATTATCCTCATTCCACACAACCTGCTTCAGAAAGATTTAAAATATTTACTTGCCACAGTTCTTCACATATCATGGACACAGAAAAGAACAAATATATCCATACTACAAGAACTTAATATTGAAGAAGGCTGGCTCTAAAGAGAGAAAACATATATTTTGGACACATTAAACGTCATGAGAATTTTGAGAAGATCTCTTGGAAGGGTACACAAAAGGAAAAAGAAAGAGAGGGAGACCAAGGCGAAGATGGCTACAAAACATCGTTGATAATCTGCAAATGAATGCATCAGCAGCAAGGCCATCTTGCTTACAAACGAGAGGCCAACAGGAGAGCTGTTAGGGAGGCAAAGTTCCGCAAGGGACATGCATATGACTGATTGAGTGGCCACAGGCAGTAAATAATAGGGACCTACTTGCCCAGTGAGAACTAGAAGATATGCGTGCCAAAAAAGCAAACACACACACACACAAAGCTGTAAATGAACTGGTCATGTGCTCCGAAGAGACCCCAGCAACATCTCTAAAACAGCCACCCTATGGGTGACCAGGACGATCCCAGGATACAAGACGGAGAACTGTAGAAGAGGAAATGAGTAGCGTGCAACACAGCTGGGGAGCTATACAAAAGCTAGCCGCAGATCGTGAGAGGTGGAGAGAATTTATTGCTGCTCTGCAAGACGCCACAGGGAGTAATGGGTGGTGATTGTTTAGTCGATCGCCGGGCAAGAACATGGATGGATGGATTGACAGAGTACGCGGGGGTGCCCATATGCCGAAAATTGTTGTTTGCTGTGAAGTTTCCTCATTGCTGGAACTATCAATATTTTGACTGGTAAATTAAAGACAGTAGTAATAAATCTCTTTTGTATTCAGTTTTTTTTCTATTTTGTGTTTCTTGTTCTCTAACCTGGGACTCAGTTCCTCATCATCTGAAGAGACCTTCCAGCTCAGGTTATATTCATGCAAATGAAGGCCTCAGTCATTTGCATGTCCCTTGTGGAACTTTGCCTCCCTAACAGCACCCCTGTAGGCCTCTCGGTTGTGAGCAAGATGATCCGCTGCTGATGCATCCATTTGTAGATCATCAACGATGTCTTGCAGCCATCTTCGCCTTGGTTTCACTCTCTTTCTTTATACCTTTATGTACCCTTCCAAGACGGTCTTCTATAGATTCTCGTGACGTTTTATCTGTCCAAAATATTTAAGTTTTCTCTGTTTAATCCTCTTTACTAGCCAACCTTCTTCAGTATTTAGTTCTTGTGGAGTGGATATACGTTCTTTTCTGCGTCCGTGATGTTTGAAGTACTTTTCTGCAGCATTTACATTAAAAGGCATTTACGAGCTGGCTCGTACGTGTTTCTCAGCTGTTTTGTTAAGTGTCCAGGTCTCACAAAGATATATTGCGATGGGGAAGGTGCATGCCCTTAAAAATCTTATTTTTGTAGTTCTGTCCACAGCTTCTTTAGTTATTTTACTTTTTGAAGAGCGATAGATGTCCTCCTTTTAATTTCCCTCAGTGTATCTGACGGCCTGCCGCTGATGCATCCATTTATATTTATATTTTCAGCATACAAGTTAAACAAATAAAGCGACAATATGCACCCTTGACGGACCCCTTGTTTTATGTCAAACCAAGTTGAAGTTTCACAATTTATTCTTACTGCTGCCTGTTGATCTAGATACAGCAGTGATATTAATTGTATCAAATGTGATGGAAATCCCATTTTTTCCATTATTTACCACATTTTCTGGTGTTGTACACAATCAATGTTTTTGAATAATCGATAAAAGATAAATATAGATTCACATTAAATTCTCTGCATTTCTCTATTATTAATCTTATATTGAATATATGATCTCTTGTTCCTCTTCGTTGTCTAAAACCAACTTGGACCATATTGACTTCTTCTTCTATTTTCTTACGAAGTCTATCCATTATGATTTTTAACATTATTTTACTGGCATGACTAATCAGGGCAATGGTTCTGTAGCTTTTGCATAATTTCAAATTACCCTTTTTGGCAGTGGTATGAATGATAGAACTAGAAACCAGATAATCATTTTTGTATTAGAAAGCAATACAGAACATCTCTCATAGATGTAAGGGAATATAGGGGTGCAGATGTTAACAGTGATCACAATCTGTGTAGAGGGAAAATAAGATTAAAACTGCAAAGCCACCAAAGAAATCAATACACAGAAAGATAAACACCCACAGCCTACAAGAAGAGAATACCAACAGTAATTTCAATCAGGAACTTGCCAATCATTCCACAACACTCGGTGAAGTAGAGGACATAGGTATAGATGAATTATAGAATTCTTACAGCACAGCAATAATCACAGCAGAAAAAAAGCGCTGGACTGAGAAAACCAAATAAAAAACCAAAGATATCAGAAAACACATGGAAGTACATATATGAAAGACGAGCAGCCAAATTAGAGATGTTGAATGTAAAGACAGATCTTGAAAAAGATCTGGCGAAAGCAACATACAAAGAAATAGACAAGAAAGTAAAAAGTTCAGCTCATTCATTCATTCATTTGCATGTCTCTTGCGGAACTTTGCCTTCCTAACAGCAATCCTGTAGGCCTCTCGGTTGTAAGCAAGACTGACAGCTGCTGAGGCATCCAAAAGCAAATTCCAAAGTTCAGCTAGAAGGGATAAAAGAGAATACACAGATAATATGGCGAAAGAGGCAGGGAAGGCAGCAAAAACAGGAGACAGCAAAACCTTATATAACATACAAAAGAGGCTAACAGTTACTATTACATCTAAAGAAAGACCAATCCTTAGCAAAACTGAAACCCTATTAACATCAAGTAAAGACCAAAAGCAAAGATGGGCTGAACACTTCCAAGAAATACTTAATCGACCACACCCAAAAGAAGTGATAAACCTTAAAACCGACTTTCCAGCCCCACAACTAAATGTCAGCATAGATGAAATTACATTGCATGAAATTGAAACAGTAGTGAATGTAATGGCTAACACCAAAGCTGCAGGTGAAGATGAAATAACACTCGAAATGTCAAAAGCTATCAATAGTGACAACATGAGGCAACTACAAAGAATGTTTAATAAGATTTGGAAAGAAAGTCCCTTACAAATGGAAAAAAGAAATCATTGTTAAAGTACCAAAAAAAAGGCACCCTTGGTGACTGTAACAAATGGAGAGAAGTAACCTTAATATCAGTTGTGCCAAAGTATTTTGCAAGGTCATTTTGAATAAACTTAAAGATATAGTAGATACCACAATGAAGAAGAACAATCATGATTTCGAAAAGGGAGAACTTGTCTCGACCAGATCTTTACTCCAAGAATAATACTTGAAGAACATATTGAAAAGCAGAAACCATTAATACTGAACTTCATATACTTTCAAAAGGCATTTGATAGTATATACAGACATTTACTGTGGAAAATTTAATTTTATATGGAATACCATCTAAAATTGTCAACATCATTAAAGACTTCTACAATGGATATGTTTGTGCAGCCAAAATAGAAGAAGGGATGAGTGAGTGGCTCCAGATTAAAACAGGCGTGAAACAAGGATCTATACTGTCTCTTTTGTTTTTTGGAATTGCAATAGACTTCATAATGAAAAAATGCTGCACAGGTTACACAGGACTTGACTGGGTACATGGGAATCAACTAGAAGATCTTGATTTTGCTGATGACAAACTCTTATCAGTAACAATGTGAATTCCATGCAAGAAAAAACTGATATCCCGTTTTCACTGGCTAGCAAAATAGGACTTGAAATTAACAAGGACCAAACAAAAATAATAAAATTTCCAATTAATCAAAACGGAAAAATACATGTAGAAGGGACAGATATTGAAGAGGTCAATCAATTTGCATACCTTGGCAGCTACATAGATCAGGATGGTGACACCAGAAAGGAAGTTATAATTGCAAAAGCACCATTAATCCTCAAGAATCTTGAGAACTTATGGCATTCAAAAGTTATAAGCACAAAAACCAAGTTAAGACTATTCAGTTCAAATGTAATATCCACCCTCATTTATGCATGCGAAAACTGGGAAACAACTAAAGAAATAGACAAGAAATTTGACTTTTTTAAAAGCAAATCCTTAAGGAAATACTCTTTTTTAAAAAAACAAATGTTTAAGGAAAATACTCGGCATAAAATGGAACGATTTCAAGAACAATACAGAGATAAGACAGATAACTGAACAACAACCAGTCTCACAGGTGATCAGGAAAAGGAGATGGACATATATTGGTCACGATGTGAGAAGAAACGATCAGAGAATCCCAAAACAACCTATCAAGTGGAATACAACAGGCCAAAGAAAAAGAGGCAGACCACGTGAAACTCTAAAGAGGACATTGTTAAGAGATGCCAATTAATAGGCATAAAATCTCTTGATGAGTTTGAAAGGTTCGTCGAAAACAGGAAAAATTGGCGAACTACCTTGCGAACCCTATGTGACGTTTAACGGCACGGGAAGGATATAAGATATAAGATGAATATAGTTCTTATCCAATGAAGGCCTACAAACAACTTCTTCTTCTTCGTTCACTTCTACCACCAAGACCACCCTGTGATCCTACTGAATTTACGCCTGTGTTCCTCGTTAAGTCTCGTGGTCCCCGTGTGGTCCCCGAAAGGACCACACGAGATCCACGACAGGACCACAAGAGGTTCAGAGTATCGCAGGCTTGAGCCTGTATTCTTGGTGGGTCTCGGAAGCGGGATTGCGTGACACCGTGGTTTTCGTTGCACCAGTTTAGTCTAGAGTTGGACTTTCTCACCGGAAGACCTCGACGTGTTTTGGATTTCAGTGTATCCCCGCTGGCTGAGAAGTGGTAGCCCACTCAGGCCAGAGTTGGACTTTCTCACCGTAAAAACCTCGACGTGTTTTGAGATACCCGTGTATCACCGTGGGTGAGAAGTGGTTGCCCATCCAGTACAGTGTTGGACTTTCTCACCGGAAAACCTCAGCGTGATTAGGATACGCATGCATCCCCGCCGGGTGAGAGGTGGTTGCCTATCTAGACTGCATTGGTCCAGTGTCTCCGACTTCAACATTTTGTGGTTGTGGTCGCTACCCTTCCTAGTTGTTACCAGGATGGAGCTTTTGTCCAGAAGGACGAATCCTCGCCACTAGTGACTTCCACCCCTGGGTTGAGCCGGTTTAGGCACATTATCCCAGTATGGGCGTGTTTGGGACGTGACCGACCTCTAGAGCAGAGGTACCGTGACATGCGTAGCCTTCAAGTTTCACCCCTGGTGTGAGCCGGTTTAGGCAAATTTCACCAGAGTAGGTGTATTTCGGACGTAGCCGGCCTCTAGAGCAGAGGTGCCGTGGTATGTGTAGCTCTCGCAGCTATACTACTGGACATACCGATTAAACTTCACTTTATCCTTTCCTTCACCTTTTCACATCGGCGCCGCACAGCAACCCTTACTTCTTTTCCGCAATTTCTTCCCTGACCGGGAGGAGCTTCACTCCACGCACGGCATCCAAGGATTCTCGCCAGCAGTGCCTATAAACAACAAGATTTTAGCCGAAAAAATGTTTTTCTCTGCATCTTTCATATATAAGTTTGTGTACCTGAAATACGATTGTGTGTGCGGGAAAGAATGAAAGAAAGAAAAAAGAAAGAAAGAAAGAAAAACGAAAGAAAGAAAGAAAGAAAGAAAGAAGAAAGAAAGAAAAGGGAAAGAAAGAAATCTAATACCAGACAGTTTGTAAGCAAACACAGATTTGCGTTCAATACAAAGCAGAATTATAATCAAGTAAGCAGACAGAGACAATCCCCATAACAAACAACTATGTAAAACAGTATATTAAAAAGCAAAATAAAATCAGTTACTAAATAAACACAAAGCTCTCGGCCAATTTTTTAAAGAAACTGAATAACAAAAGGCAAGTTACGACATGAAGAAAACTGAAAATAGTTCATATGTAAAATAGCAAACATCGTACAAGCTCGGAGAGTTTAAAGATTCAAACACACACACACACACACACACACACACACACATGCACACGCACACGCACACATTGCACACACACACACATATTACTGTCCAAAAAAAAGCTTCATTTTTTTTATATTTTATGACAAAAAATTTTTTCCCGGGTATCTCAAACCAAACCAAACACCAATATATCAGGTCCATGATTTCGCGTGAATTTTGCTATTCTCCTGTATAGTCAGAACGTAATAGCTGCCCTTGCTGATCACGCATCTTTTATTTACCACAACTCACGTTGCGTTTATGGAAAAGTCGTGATTTTTGTAGTGACCACAACTCACTTCCCCACGCAAATGAAACCCTTTAAAAGGATGAAGTTGGACTTTTGGCAAAACGTGCTCACCGAGGTCCTGTCTTAACGAGACACCATCGCCAAAATCGACTTGTTTGGGCCAACCAGCATCGGTCCAGGACAACTGACATTCAATGGAGACGTGTCTGGTTTAGTGACGAATCTTCCTTTTTGTTGCACCGCCATAATATGCGGAGAAGAGTCTACCGTAGGTGAAATGAACGTTTTGCCCCAAATTGTGTTGATGAAGCTCCGCCGCACGGTGGTGGAGGTGTAATGGTATGGGAAATTGTCAATTTCAACGGAAGAAGTCCATTGGTGCAGACTGAATTAGTCTTGAATGCGCAACGATACGTCATTGAAATTCTTCGACCCCATGTCCTTCCATTTTTTGCAGCGCAAAGGTCTGTGTTTCAACAGAACAACTTCAGATCCCATTCTGCACGGTTCACCAACAGTTCCTGACTATCAACAACATTCTCACCCTTCCCTGGCCATCCCTGTCTCCAGACATGAAATAGATGAGCTGCAAAGACGTGTATGTCGCCGAAACGTTTCTCCAACCAATCGTCATGATCTGTGGCAGTCACTCCAGGATGAGTGAGCAGCCATCCCACAGGCGCACATCAGATATCTGATCGCATCTATGCCCAGGAGATGCCAGTCGCTAATCGATGCAAGGTGAAGCCACACAGCTTACTAACTTGAGAACCCGTGGGACTAACAAATTGTCGTCACACAGATGCAAGAAACTGTCAAGTGAGTGTTTAAACGCGTAGGTATTATTGTGTGTAATTTGAAAATTTTATTCATTCACTTTAAAGAGCTATGGAATATCAAAGTTATGGCTAAAATAAGGTCATCGGTAGTTATGCGTTTCTTTCTTTGTTTTGTTTTTTGAATAGTATATATAGGCAAGAATACATAGCATGGTTGTAGGAAACACCTGGTGTAAACAACATCCCCGAAGACTGGCAACGTGGTGCGGCCCAGACAAAAAGACTTGTAACCAGATAGGCTACGTATTAATCAACAAACGATTCCAGAATGCATTACTGACAACAAAAACCGTGCCAAGAGCGGACTGCAATAGTGACCACGACCCACTCTGTGGAAAAATGAGAATAAAACTAAAGAAAGCAGGCAGAAAAGTGAGAAACATCAAACTGAATACGGAACTCTTTAAAAAAGACCAAGAACTGCGAGAACAATACAAAGTTATTTGTATCTAACAGCAAAGACACATAGTATAGATGAACAATTGGCAATGTTAAGAGATTGATTCTATCCACCAAAACTGTTAAGTAGATAATACTACAACTGAAAAAGAAGCCCCTAAAAATAAATGGATGACAGATGACATCTTAGGACTGATGTACAAGAGTAGGAGGAGTAAAAATAACCAAGAAAAATATAGCAAGATAAATAAAGAAATAAGACGCAAATGCAGAGAAGCAAAGGAAGTGTGGTTAAATGAACAGTGCAGACAAATAGAGGACTCCTATAATAAAGACAGCAAAAATGTGCACAAACTAATTAGTGAATTCACAGGCAGGAAGACAAAATATACCACAGGATGCCTGAAATCAAAAGAAGGTAAAATGTTAATGGGAAAAGAAGACATTGTGGACAGGTGGACAGAGTACATCGGGGAGCTGTATGGAGGAGAAAGACCAGAATTAACACTAGATACTGAAAACTGTGATGGACCGCCAATACTTGAAGATGAAATCATAGATGCCATCAAAGACATGAAGAATGGAAAAGCGACTGGGCCTGATAATATAACAATAGAAGAAATAGAGGCGCTAGAGGAGATAGGAATAAAAATAATAACCAAGTTACTGAATGGCATTTACAACAGTGGTTATATGCCCAGTGACTTGCTTAAATCCACGTTTATAGGACTACCAAAGAAACCAGGTGCAAAGGAATGTGATGGCCACCGGACTATCAGCCTCTCATGTCACATAACAAAGCTACTTCTGAGAATTATTATGAGAAGAACAAGGAAAAAGATAAAAATGGAAATTGCAAATGAACAGTTTGGATTTGTTAAAAGAAAGGGAACACACAATGCCATTTATGCTTTACGAACACTAATATAAAGATGGGAAATGCAGAACAGAAATTCGGAACAGAATAGGCCAAGCAAAAACTGCATTTCAGAGAATGAGAAACATATTATGCAACACATCCTTATCAAGGAATGTTAGAAAACGAGTCCTAAAGTGCTATATTGAATCTATCGTGTTATATAGAATTGAATCATGAACAATAGGCAGGTCTGCACAAAAATCGTTGGAAGCAGAAATGTAGTTTATGAGAAGAATGTTGCGAATTCCCTGGACAACAAAAATAACTAATGAAGAATGTATGAGAAGAGCTAGAGAGAGAAAAAATCTTGTAAAAAAAATAACAGAGAGACAATGTACTGTCATAGTACATGCAATGAGAAGAGGAAGCATTGAAAATATTATAACAACAGGAAAAATAGAGGTTAGAAGATCTAGAGGAAGGCCAAGAGAAATGATACTGGACAGTCTAACGGGATGGTTTGAGAGGAGATCACCAGCTGAGCTAATGACCTGCATGAAGGATCGTGAACTCTGGAGAAGTATAATAGCCAACGCCAGTCGGTACGGCACCTGATGATATATATATATATATATATATATATATATATATATATATATCAGAGGAAGAAGATAGTTGCTCACTAGAAAATTCACATGAATCAGCTACTTCCTGTTAGCAACGAAAATTTAAACACTGAAGATTCACAAACAAAGATAAAAAAGTCATGTAATGTAGTGCACTTAATGTCAGAATGAAAATACAGTTGTCTCCGATTTCGTGTAATTTAGTTTCTAATGATGACTTGTCATTTATTCTTGAACTTTTACTTTTCTAAAGTGTCAGATACTTAGTTACAACCAGACAGAAAGGATCGATCAGGCCTACTACTTATAGACCCGCAAATTAACTATGAATAATATTGCTACACTATTTTCAATCGCAACATATCACTGTGAGACCTGGACGCTTAACAAAACAGCTGAGAAACACATATATGGCTTTGAATGTACATGCTACAGAAAAGTCCTTCAAATATCAAGGACACAAAAATAGCAAATATATCCACATTACAATTACTTAATATTGAAGAAGGTTGACTAGTAAAGAGGATTAAAGAGAGAAAACTTAAATATTTTGGACACATTAAATGTCTTGGAAGGATGCATAATAGGAAAAAGAAAGAGAGGAAAACCAAGGCGTAGATGGCTGCGAGACATCGTTGATAATCTGTAAATGGATGTATCAGCAGCAGGGCATCTTGCTTACAACCAAGAGGCCTACATGAGAGTTGTTAAAGAGGCGAAATTCCGCAAGGGACATGCAAATGACTGACTGACTAAATATCGCTACATAGGAGCAAACGGGCTCGTCGACTGGACCACACATGACTGTCAGTGTTGTGTTTGTTCATCCTCTGAACTGCGCATCATTAACCCCTGGAATGTCAAGCATTGTCTGTCTGCGTGGAGACAGCAGTAAAAGTGTGGAAACCGGAGGAGATTTTAAAAATTGTTTAGTTCAACATTAATGAATCGGGTATGAGATACTTGTATAACAAAGATCTTCGTTGTCAGTGAAATAAAAAAGGTTATAATATAATATAATATTGTTGCCGCCGTGTTGTAGTAGTTAGTGCACTCGTTTGCCGACCAAAGGTCGCCGGTTCGATTTTGCATTCGGGCGGGATTTTTGTCGGACCTACCGCAGCCGGTGTTCACCCAGTCCAGAAAAATGAGTATCTAGGGCGTCCGTAGGAAAACGAAAACCAGCGAGGACAGTTGCTGGCGTCCCTACCTCAAGTGCTGTGATGGCTTAGAAATGTGAAGGCACTAACAAAACTTCATACCCCTACGGCATGCAAATGGTAGGGGGCATATACTTTTAAAATAAAATATAATGCAATAAAACGACAAAGAATTTTACTAATTCTCTTCACTTTATCTCTTTATTCCGCGCAAAGTGAGAGCTTCTTGAATCACTCAAGAAAATGGCTCTTGCCTTTGCCTCAAAAGGTGGCCACAGAGAAAAAAACAAGTCATCCTCCCTCTTTGTTATTATAAACTTTCATATTCAAGAACAGAATGTGCGTTTATCCGAACCTCTTGTACTCTAGATTGAGAATAGAAAGGCTAGGCAGATATAATGATGATATTATCGTTCTCTTTATTATCATAATGAGTTATAATGTTCTTTCCCTGAACTGAGATTTGTTTTAACTGATAAAACAATGATCTGAAGGTAATACATATAGAACAAATGGCGGTCTTGTCTATATGGCTTTCTCGCACTGACGTAAACAATGGACGGATCAAATAACGAGACCTCGAGAAGGGCTGACAAATTACACAGGCAGATGAAAGAGGAAAAAAAAAACGCTTAAACACGATCATCAGGAACTGAACTTGATATTCCAGAAGCCTACGGCAGCACAATGACGGATCTGGTCACAATTTGTTATAAAGAAGATATGTTTTCTTATGGAACATACAGCGAATGTAGCAGTTTAGAGAGAACATAGTAATTTAGAGTGAAATGGTTTCTAGAGCTTTACTTATATTTCAGGAGATCATATTATATATGATAATGGTATAATCTATTAAAGAGGCGAAACTTTTGTCGGGGAGGGAGGAGTACTTCTCTGATGATCTGAGGAGTTGTGTTGTTATTTTGCTCTCTATAACAGAGAGTTTTCTGCTAATAATATATTTATAAGATTATACAGGGTTATTCATAAGTCCATGAAACAATTCAAAAATTCACAACAAATAAACTACGTAACGGATCATAATTATTCTTGCACCAAAGCGAGAGAAACTCTTCATGATTTTGTCGTTAAATAAAGCCCACGCGCAGAGCTCCGGTAGTTTTCTGCTACGAGGCAGCAGTAGCAATGGCATTCAGTAAATTTGAGCAGTTATTTTGTATTTTTGGAATGCGCAAAAATCTCGTCGGATTGTGACTGTGCAGATACAATTTAAAGCGGAATTCCAGAATCTAGAACCTGTTTTCAACAGTATCAAGAAGTGGTATGAGAAGTTCCGGAATGAAAGAGGAGGCTTCGCTGATAAGCTTCTCTAACACGATTTCACAGTTTCTTCGTTAGGTCCTAGACGTCTCTGCCGAGGAGCTGTGCACAGAATATGAGCGTAGGATATGAATAAACACGCTATGAATTGTAGGAGATGAGCAAGAACAATCAGACTATGAGTGGGAGATACGAGCAATAAAAATTACGAGTAGTGAAGATTAATAATCAGACTATGAATGGGGGAGATGAACAATAACAATTACGAGTGGTGAAGATTAATAATCAGACTATGAATGGGGGAGATTAACAATAAAAATTACGAGTGGTGAAGATTAATAATGAGACGACGAGTGGGAGAGATGAACAATTCAGACTACGAACAAAGGAAATGAGCAATTAAATAATGAATTGGTCAGACGAAAATTCAAAACGAATCAGGAAAGAAGATGTTACACTACGCATAAAGTTATGGGGCTGCTTCTTGAAGAAATAGGAAATTACTAGGGCATAAATAGATGCACCTGAGCCACGCCCAACTAGAGATATTCTGCCCGAAAGATTCATTTCTTCACAGAAGATAATTTGGTTTTCTTGCCCTATTAATGTGCGCTACGAGAAATTCATGACAAGTATATTTACCACACACTTGAACGATCAAAGCTTGCCGCATAAACTGCTTCACTTAGAGATTGTTTATTCCTCTTTATGATGACGGAATTTCTGAGCTTGATTATGAAGAAATTTACCATTTGATTGGGGGGTTTTCTTGTTAAGAGAGATGAATTGAAGTCTTTTTCTTTTTAAAACGTCTAAGGCTTAAAGGCAGGAAATTAAAGATGTGTTGTTCTTGTACTTTGAAAATTGAATCTTGGAGATTCTAGAGCACCTCTTCAGTTATGAAAATTGAAAGCTCTTCATTAAACAGGAAGCAGAAATGAAAGTGTGTGTCGAAAGATGGGGAGGAATTAAATGAGTTAATTTGACAGAACTGTCAAAGTTCTCTCATTTCTCAGTTAGCCGAAAAATGTCTTTAAAATTGTTACAGAGATAAAGAAATAAGAAAAGATTGCACACAAAAAAAAAAAAAAAAAACCCACATAGGAACCACGGTATGCTATTTTAAGAGACAAAAGTAGAGTTCCTTGCCTGACTTCCCAGAATTACGTTTCTAGCCGCCTTTTCCAACTTACCATAATTTTTATGGACTTCTAATTTTCTGTCAGTCCCATTTCTTACACTAATTGATCTTGTACGCTAAAAGCTCGTCCCATATATAAAAATGAAAGCGTCATAGGCAACTGAAAAGTTATAAATCAATTGAAAAAAAAGCAGAGAATAGTTTAAGATCAGAAATAGCAAAATATATGGTCGGTTAAGAGTATATCGATTAAGACAAAATTATTGATCACACTAAACAAAAATAATAAAGAGCACTTAAAATGTTAAATAACGGGAGAAGAAGTGTGTGAAGAAGGAAAAGAAACAAATTAATGGAGAATAGAATGAATTAGAATAATGAAAGATTGGAAAGTGTGCAGAGAAAAGGAGAAGAAAGTAAAAACATGAACCAGACAATGGAATGAAAGACAGTCTCGCAGTGGAGAAAACAAACAATATCTAATAGAAAAATTCGAATTAAAATAAACAAAGTAAAGAAAGAAAATGAGAAAGAAAACTGAAGCAAAAATATTTTTTAAAAGATAGAAAAGAAATGAAAAGGAAACCTTAAGAAAAAGAATAAACAATTAGATAAGGTATAAAAAAATAATAATGAACGAATAATAAATGAAAATTACAAATTACAAAAACAAAACAGAAAAAACGTAATTTGAGATGATGAAGAAAAGGAAATAAAATCTCTAATGAACTAAGCACAAGTGTAAGAAATAAGAAAGCGGGAAAAGAAAGTAAAGAAATGAAAAGGAAAAAAGAAAAGAAATGATGACGAAGAAGAAAGAAGAGGTATTGAAAATAAGCGAAAATCTAGGGAAGAAAAAGTTGGAAAAAGAAGCATGAAGTACACTGTGACACTGGACAAATCATTGTCAGTTGCTGATGTGTCAGCAGCAGTCTAACAGTAGCGTTCGCTAGTGACATTTCTTTCAGATCTAGCATACTGTTAGGTTCATATTTCTCCCACACTAAACACGCACAGATTGACTAACGATATTTTTTTTTTAGCGTTCTCTGGAAAATTCCCGTAATGATTTAACTCATTTTCTCATAGTTCGAAAAGTAACTTGTTAGATATTGTTAGAAATTATTTTAATGTTTGTTACAAAACATATGTTAGAAGATCTATACCGAAAATGTATTTTCGTTTATGTATATGGCTGTGTGTGCGTGTATGGGTGTGTGAGAGCTATTTTATTACGCTAATTTCTTCTTATCTTTTACTTTGAATGTAATAGTTTAATCTTACACTCTTTTGATATGTTTTTTCCTAATGTAATTTGTATACTTGTATTAAATCGAGTGTGTGAGAAGAATGAAAGATGGAGTGATGAAGGGCAGAATACAAGACGGGCCCGCGCGCGCAATTCTTTACCCTTTAAAAATAAAGATCATTCATTCATTCATTCTCCTACTAAATACGCACATTCGTAGCTTTAACTAGGTGTGTTTCTGTCCTGTATCATTTGTTATAGGCAAAGAAAACTTTTGTAGATATCTGTTACCTGCCATAGACGAAACCTGTCTTGTGGTTGAGGACATTCAGCCATGCTGCAAGTGACAGATCCGTCTGACAGTTTCTCCAAGCAGCAGAAAGCTTGTTGCTGCTAGAGGGTGAGTGTAAGATTTCATTTTCTAACCAAAGATTCCCCAACATCCAAAAAAAAAAAAAAACAAACAAACTACAGTAATATATTCATCTAAACCTGCGATCTTCAAGGCGGATAAGACGTTTGGTTGGTTTCAGTTCTGGATATCACGTGATGAAACAAAAGTACAGGCTACCTTCTACCCTGTTCTAATTAGCATTTTTTAGGGGGAGGGGAGGGGGTAGAAACGACATTTTGGTGAGTGCTAAACCCGATGTATTCTTGTGACAGGGCAAATACTCGTCCTGCTGGACTGCGCGGTTACTATCGCTCACTTATGTATCATTTGTTTGCATTCTCCACATCCCCCTACCCCAACCTCCTCTTTAATTCCCCCCCCCTCCTTGTAATGCGCCACTTAAGGCAACCAACTCCCCTCGTAGCACTGGCTTGCCTAATGATTGTAGCGTGCTCACAGCACAGCTGCAGCAACTCTGCTAGTTAAGTATCTCATTAACTTCAGACTAATCAAGTGGCATGGAACAAGAAAAGCATCTAAACTAATCTGAAACACCAAGTCCCGCACAAGATGGAGAGACATGAACGGTCAGCATGGCACATAATCATAATCATAATAATCACAATAATAACCATAATAATAATGATTTAACTGACTACAATGAGTGTGTTAGACTTTGGAAACATTTTCATATTCTGTGCTTAGTTCCTTTTTACAACTGATTGTGTTGATACGAGGTTTTATGTAAATGTTTTGTCTTTTTATTTTGCTTATCGTATATGTTTAACTAGTACTAGTCTAACGCTTGTGACAACGTGAATACTGAGAAACAAGGGCATATGTCAGACATGCATCTGCACAGTTCTTTACCCTGCAAAAATAAAAGTATCTCGTTCGTTCCTTTAACTATAATACTTTATAACATTCAGAAGCCACAAACACACACACACACACGCACGCACGCACGCACGCACGCACGCACGCACGCAAACATAAAGACCCCGAGATTTTCAACAGTTTATTCACAAATCCAGACTGATGCAGTACTCCTCGTGTGGCCACGTGAAGATAAAGGACTTACAGGCCAAATATTCTGATAACACATTATACAACACTCCGTCTTGTTTAGGCCTAGCTGCAAGATGATGATAAAGCCAAGAGTGCGCAATAATAATGTATATGAAAAGGACATTCTGCCCTCACTTTAAATTGTGCGACGTAAGCCCTTAATACTCTACATAATCTTCCACACTTCAGAGCGAGGATTAACAAAGATTAAGTGAAATATTGTTGGGCTGCGTATTTCCATTATTACTATTCGTATTTGGAATGCGGACGTCAGGGTTATCGATATTTCTATCTCTGATAAACAGCAGGTGCCCGCGCATGATCTAGCATGAGCCGAGAAATGTGTCGGGTCTGCCGGCAGTACAGGGTGTGTACACACAGGGGGAGTTGATGACGCATCCATCATCTGTTGGTGTTCAATTGTCAACGTGGTATCAGAATATTAATGAAACTCTGCACGATGCATCTACTTTTATGTTTCATAGCCATATCGTGTTGTTTCTATAACTTTATAGAAATATGCCGACTCTTGTGAATTATAATGTTTATGCTTCTTCTTCTTCTTCTTCAGCTTTCCGGGCCATTAAGGTTCGTTGCTGCAGATAAAGTTCGCCTCCATCCCTCTCTATTCATAATCTTCTCTCTCCAGTTAGTGACGCCAATTTATTTTATATTCTCTTCTATGTTGTCTTTCCATCTCTGTCTTGGTCTACCCCTTGGTCTTGTTTCCCTCATCTCTTGTGCATACATCATTTTCGTTTGTCTGTTCTCTTCTATTCTTTCTACATGCCCCAGCCAGCGTAGTCTGTTCAGTTTCAAGACATTTATAACTCGTTGGGATTTAAATAAGCTGTTCAGTTCAGTGTTCTTTCTAGCTCTCCATTCTCCACTGTTGGTATCCTTTGTCGGCTCACAGATTCTTCTTAGGATCGTGTTCTCAAAGATCTGCAATTATTGTTCTTCTTTCTTTGTTATACTCCACTTTTCTGATAATGTTTATTTTTAGTGTAGAATATTTTTATACAGATTTTTTTTTTGGGGGGGGGGGGTGGGGAATCAAGGCGCTGTCTCTGTTTGATACGTCAGCCACCGCTTGTCTGTTGTGCTAACATTAGGGTTGACGAAACATAATCGATCAAGACCCTGTCACACCTCTCCGTTGGTACTTTCAGTAACAGGCCTGGCCTGTCTAAGGAGACAGGGATCGTTATGGTCCCCTGGTGGTGGAATCTGCTAAAGAAGTATTGCAGACTTCTTGTTTTTAAGCTCCATTCAGGGGCTGAAAAAAAAAAACAGAAGAAGAAGAAGAAGAAACATTTTCTTATCACACACGGTGATCCCCTGGAAGACACAAATGTGCATGAATATTCCGTTTTCTTTCATTGTTCCAAATCTTGTTATTTTCTCCTTCCTGTTTGATTCCCAACAGATTATTTTGTATCTTCCAAAAGATCTACTTTATTGGTTGTATACTTGCTAATGTTGTTTTGGTAACTGATGAATGAATCCTTGCCTCCTCCCTCCTCCCTCCCCCTAACCTTCCCCAATGGCGTAATATCCGTTACGTTGAAAAGGCTTAAGTTTGGGAGTCAAGAAGGGAAGAGGGCCCGACGATAAACAAACAAACAAAAAAAACCCCTCTGCAAATACAGATTTTTACTTCATGAATCAAGAGATGAACAGTCGGAGGAGGTTAGGGCCCTTGTTAAGTTCTTAGTTTATGGGCCCGGCTGATGGTTAATCCACCATTGTTACCATCTTCTTGTGTTTATTATGTATATATATATACTAAAATATATGTACACACGAGAGTTCGTGAAAAGTAACCTTAATTTCATTTGTATTGTTGTTGTATTTGAATCAAATGGGAAAATACGATCGAATACTTCTCATCTTTCTTCTACATAGCCCCATCATGTTCACAACAGGACTGCCACAGCGGGTATGCATTTTCACTAATGCCTGGATTCACTGAGGGAAAAAATAAATCTTATGACTGACCCTGGAGCCAAATATGCACGGCCTCTTTTCGTGGGTACTGAACTTCTTCCCACCCAGCGTCTCCTTGAAGGATCCCGACACATGACAATCACATGGTGCGAGGTCCGGTAAATATGAGGGATACTGACAACACCCCAAAAGAAGACCGATAATTTCTTAGACTGTTGTTTTGACCTGACTGCATGTTTCAAGCGGGTCTTAAGCAGATAACAACATGCTTCGTTGTTGATAGTGGCCTCTTTCTGGGCATTACAGGATTGGGTCTTTGCAGTCCGAGATGGGCGTGATCATAAATTTTTGTGCTCATGGGGTTATATGGAAGTTGTTTGATGTCGGCAAAGAAGATTATCGCCACTATTTCCTGGCTTGTTATATCTTTAGCTGGATGTAATATATACAACATTTATCTCCAAACATTGAAGAGAGCGCAATACCAAACATTTATCTCCACACATTGAAGGGAGCAAAGTACCCAATATTTATCTCCACACACTGAAGGAACCACTATACCCAATATCTATCTCCACACACTGAAGAAAGCAATATACCCAACATTTATCTCCACACACTGAAGAGATCAATATACACAACATTTATCTCCACACACTGAAGAGAGCAATATACCCAACATTTATCTCCACACACTGAAGAGAGCAACATACCCAACATTTATCTCCACACACTGAAGAGATCAATATACCCAACATTTATCTCCACACACTGAAGAGATCAATATACACAACATTTATCTCCACACACTGAAGAGATCAATATACACAACATTTATCTCCACACACTGAAGAGATCAATATACCCAACATTTATCTCCACACACTGAAGAGATCAATATACCCAACATTTATCTCCACACACTGAAGAGATCAATATACCCAACATTTATCTCCACACACTGAAGAGATCAATATACCCAACATTTATCTCCACACACTGAAGAGATCAATATACCCAACATTTATCTCCACACACTGAAGAGATCAATATACCCAACATTTATCTCCACACACTGAAGAGATCAATATACCCAACATTTATCTCCACACACTGAAGAGATCAATATACCCAACATTTATCTCCACACACTGAAGAGATCAATATACCCAACATTTATCTCCACACACTGAAGAGATCAATATACCCAACATTTATCTCCACACACTGAAGAGAGCAATCTCCTTCAGCTTTAAAACGTCGTAAAAGGGCTTCACAAATATCCTCAGGACTTTCTTGTAGTTCGGGGGTGAGGTTCCTTTGGTACCTGCCAGGTGAAAACCTTTCAGGAGTGCAGCACTTCACTAATTATGAATCCCCTGGGAACAACTGTGTTAAGAGCACACTTATCTTAACATAGTGTTTGTGAGACAGGGAACATAGATCTGTTTGCTTAAAAACTCTGACCTACCTCTGTAGCCCAGAAACTTGTAGCAATCAACACTAATTGTAATTGTAATTGTTATTTTTGCAAAATGTAATGTCAGGTTGGTGGACGGATGGGGACATGGAGATCTCTGGCGGGGATGAGGGAAGTCTGGTGTGAAACCAATGAATCCAGGACGTGACAAGCCTATGGGTCTTTACAACAATGGCTATCAGAATGATGTAAACAAAACAGAGCCAGTAGACTATAGGTGGCGGGGAATGGATATCGTTGAAGCACTCATCAGATTCCTCATCTCAGAGTCAGAGTGTCTTTGTGGAACTGTCTCAAACCATCTGACATGGAGAAGGGGCTTAAGTACAGCCACCAGAGGCTGGAAAACAAAGTTTTGGCCAGGCCAGCCACACTGTCTTCATGGCAGTCCGAGCAAGACCACAGTCTGCCCTAGCAAGGAAAGGTGCTGAAGTCGGAGTTACCCAGCCAAAAGGCGCATCGCAAAAATCAGGGTAACACGCATTATCGCTAATGAAATGTCTATATCTACAGTTTTCAAACATGGTGCTCGCCCTGTGAAGACTAACCAGGCAGGTGCAGTGCCGGGCCCCCTGCCTCGAAAGGGTCCACCCAATGCTACTGGAGGTCCTCTCAGTTCGTCTTGTGGAGTCAGGAGACATGAGAGTAGAGCTACTGGCCAAAAAATACAACAGAAGAAAACAGCCAAAAAGCAAGAACTTAAAATAATGCAGTGGAATGCTGAGGGTGTCAGCAGTGTTAGAGATGGCTATAGCAAAAAGGTGAACTAGAGAACATACTTTTTGCAGAGCAGGTAAGTATATGCTGCATACAGGAGACACACCTAACCAAAGATGCCGCCTTTAAAATCAGAGGCTACCAGTGTTTTAGATCAGACCGACAGGACAGAAGAAAAGGAGGAGTACTCACACTTGTTAAGAATAACATCAGCGCATGTCAGGTGGGAGTGTACATGGAAGGAGCCGAATACCAGATGATCCATCTAAAAAGTAGTAATACAGATTTCCACCTCCTTAACTATTACTGTCCTAATGACCGCCCACTTGCTTTAGGAACAATCCCACACAAAGAGAGACTGATGGTCTGTGGTGATTTTAACAGTCATTCCCAGAGCTGGGGCTATGACCACATAGACAAGAGAGGAGAGGAAGTTGAGAGCTGGCAGGATGATAATGGACTTCTCCTGATCAACCAGCCAATGGATGCCCCAACATTTTACTCAAGGGCTTGGCATACAAAATCAACACCAGATCTGGCATTCCACTCTCCAGATCTGAAGTGGAACATTACACGTGAAGTTGGAAAACAACTTGGAGGTAGCGACCATCGACCAGTCTTCCTGACAATAGAAAATGAACTCCTTAACACCAGTAACCCTCTCCCCAGATGGAACTATAAAAAAGCAAACTGGACAATGTACAGACATCGTACAGGTATCCTGGTGGGACAGCTGTCCATAGAAGGTAAGGATATTAACAGCATAGTGAAGGAATTCAATGCTTGTATCCTTCAGGCCGCTCGTGAAACCATTCCCAGAGGAGCTCGCAGGGACTATAAACCATACTGGTCTAGTGAGCTGGGAAAACTCCATGATGACGTGGAAGCAGCTCGAAAGCAAGCAGAAAATAGACCATGCCAAGAACACCACAATAATTACCAACATTCTAAGGCCAAATTTCAGAGAGCAAAGCTGCAAGCCAGACGGGAAAGTTGGAGAGAGAAAACAGAGTCCCTAAACTTTGAAAAGGATGGAAGGAAACTGTGGAAACTAATCAAACAGTTAAATGATGAGAGTACTGGAAGAAGTACAAAGATTACACTAATAGAGGATGGGAAAACTCTTACAGGTAAGCAGGTAGCAGATCACTTTGCTCGCATGTTTGCACAGGACTGCAACATTGATATCCATCCAGAGAAGGAGCGTACAGTGCGCATCGAGCCACAGAAAGAGGAGGAACAAGTCAGAAAAGTGGAGGTCATGGATGCACCAATCACACGCAGTGAGTTAGACCTAGCAGTTAGTAAACTGAAACCAAGGAAATCACCAGGACCAGATGGAGTGTCCAATGAAATGATCAAGAACCTGGGAATGGCAGCAATGGGAAAGCTGTTGGATATTTTCAATATGTGCTGGAGCACAGGTAAGTTACCTCAAATCTGGAAGGAAGCAAGCATGGTACCACTGCTAAAACCAGGGAAAAACAGTGATACTGCCTCCAGCTACAGGCCAATCAGTCTCACTAGCTGCCTATGCAAAACAATGGAACGCATCATTGACCTGAGGCTAAAATGGTACCTAGAAAGTGAAAACCTTCTCGTTCCACAACAAGCAGGATTTAGGCAGTACTACAGTACGGAAGATCAAGTGACCTATCTCTCTCAAGAGATTGAGGATGCATTCCAAGAGAAAAACCTTGTACTAGCAGCGTGGATAGACCTGAAGAAAGCCTTTGATAAAGTATGGAAAAAAGGTCTGTTGTGGAAACTAAGAAACTGCAATGTGAATGGAAGACTGTACAACTGGATAAAGTCCTATTTACACAATAGAAGAGCTAGAGTAGTAATGGATGGACACAAAAGCCAGAAAGTACTTCTGCGACACGGTGTACCACAAGGAGGAGTCCTTTCGCCTACACTATTCCTTGTATTCATTAATGACCTGGTCAAGGAACTTCCCTATGGAATCAAAGCAGCACTGTATGCAGATGATCTGGTCATGTGGTGTACAGATGAATATGCGACAGTTGCTACACAGAGACTCCAAAGAGCAGCAGACATCTTGACATCATGGACAAACAAATGGTGTGTAAGTATCAACACAGAGAAATCAAGCACCACTCTGTTCACCTCTCATCTAAACAGAAAGCAGGTAAGATCTTTGTAAATGAAATACCCTTAAGGATGGACAACCAACCCACTTACTTAGGAGTGACTCTTGACTCAAAACTGACTTGGAAGCAACACATCAACAGTGCAGAAGCAAAAGCCAGAAGAAAACTAGCCATATTAAGAAAATTGAGTGGGACTACATGGGGAGCTAGTGAAAGAATCCTCAAGAATGTATATCAGCAAAGTATTCTACCACATTTAGAATATGGCTCAACATCTTGGTGCACAGCATCAAACACTACGCTGCATAATCTAGACAAGGTTCAAAATCAGTCACTACGGATTATCACAGGTGCCATGAGGTCCACACCAATAGTAGAAATGCAGAAAATAGTTGGTGTTCAGCCGCTAAAGGAACGTAGAGACACAAAGGTCATGACCATGGGAGAAAAATTCCTTAGCTCTGTAAGCCATCCCCTGAAGGAGAGATTCAATAACTTGGCATTAGGACGGCTTAAAAGAAGCAGCTTCATTCATCAGGCCAAGCGTATGCGTAAGCTGATACCTGACCTTCCAACTGTAGTCACTCCATTATCATCTGTACCAGAGCATACACCATGGAAAGAAGCAGATTATACACAAATAACTATTCAGACTGAAGTGAAAGGTGTGCAGAATGGTGAGATGCAGAGCAGTCTTTTTAAGATCAACAGCCACACTTAGTGTTCTAGATGACAAATATCCATGTGACACCTGGATACGTGTGTATACAGATGGATCTGCACATAATGCCACAAAGAATGGTGGGGCAGGAGCATATATTGAATATCCAAACAACACCATTGACAAGATTTCCATACCCACTGGTAAATACTGCAACAACTTTGATGCAGAAGTTAGGGCAATTATTGCTGCAGTTGAAAAACTATCAGACTCCAGAATTGATACATGTCCTGTAGTAATTCTCACAGATGCAAGATCAGTACTGGAGGCTCTTCAGTGCAACAAACTACCAGACCTTAAGGATGCCTTGTCAAAAATTGGCTTACAACATGGAGTCACTTTGCAATGGATTCCCTCCCACTGTGGGATACCAGGCAATGAGAAAGCTGACCATCTGGCCAAAGAGGGCACTGAAATGGAGCAACCAGACATACCAGTCACCTATAATCAGAAGAAAAGCATGATAAAAACCTACAGGAAGCCACAAACACCACCACATGATGACTATCACATGCTAAACAGAAAGGAACAAGTCACCATCTTCCGTCTCCGAACAGGACACAGCCGACTCCGAAGTCATATGTATACAAAGTTTAAGGTTGGTACTACTAATCTATGTACATGTGCCCAGGTGCCCCAAACCGTGGAACATATCCTCCAGAACTGCATCAACTACGAGACACTGAGAAATAATTACTGGCCCAGTGAAACCACTAAAGAAGATAAGCTCTACGGTTCCATACATGAGTTACAAAAAACAGTGAAATTTATCCAAGAGACAGGACTGCAGATATAGACAGACAGTGCGAACGAAGAAGAAGAAGAAGAAGACTAATTATGTGCCGCGACGAGTTACGACTAATCTTCTGTTCTCCAGCTGCCTCATCGACTGTTACTCGCCGGCTTGTGCTGTATCATTCATTGCATGCCAGTGTTAATGTCAGGGCTACTCACAGTGTGAGACAGGCAGGAGTAAGATTTGACTCCCCACTTTTAAACTTCATGTGCTGAAGCGACACACACGGGTCCCAATACCGCTTATTTGTTCTGCGATGAATATCTAGCACGTTTCTCGCCTTCACTATCCAAGACACGAATAACTAAACGCTCTTCTTCTCTCGTGCAAGCTTCTAAGGGTGCGGCCATTTTTTTAATTTGATCTGCTGAAAATACTTCTAAAAATGGCCGATGTGCCTCCGCGCACATACATAAAAGGAAGGATGGCAAAACAAACCTGTACTACGACTGTCCTCCACTGAATTTAGATTTTTTTAACGAGCAAAATTAGTTATTTTTTGACTTGAACTTTTATAAATATTTTGTCATATATACCTTAGAAGCATATTACTTTCTCTCTCTCTCTCTCTCTCTCTCTCTCTGAAAGAACAAAATGTCATTTTGTATGCCTCATTCTTTATCTTTCTCACTTTCCCTTTCTCTCTCCCTCCCACTCTTTCTTTCTCTCGCTTTCCGGATATTATTTTGTCCAACACAAAGGAACCATAAACACAGCTGGGTCAAGAAAGAAAACAAACTGCTGGAAAAATTATGTCTTCGTTCAAAGAGATGTATGAATTTATAACGTTATATCTGTATGTTATTCTCCGACCAAAAAAAAAAAAAGTATTTTACCTCTTCGCGGATGAAAATAACAACGACGATACGACCTCTACGGTCCATTTTTTAAAAAATAAAAATGCCACTGGGCCATGGCCACGAACACTGGCTCGCAGTACATTGTTGCTGGGGACATAATTCGATTCCCGAAGCATTTAAGGAATTCCCACAGCAATAGAATCTGACGCCATGAACTATAGCGTAGAGAAATTTCATGGAATAACGACTGGCGTGATCTCATTACATCAGAACAGCATTTATAGCTAGCCATATTGAAAAATTGAGCGGAATATCATAGATTGTAAGCGATGGGAAGGCCTTGATTACAGTATTTCTAGTTCTCTTACACTGGGTGGTCTAATGTAGAACGCCTTTTTCTCATAACTTTCTGTACTCTGCCTACGATAAAGTGATAGAGTTCAGGTCATATGATCTGTCTGGCAAAAAAAAAAAAAAAACAGTGCACAAAAGCACTTCAGAGACGGGGGAAAGAACAAAATTAATACTTCTGATGTTCTTCTATTCTTTCACAACAATCTTGTATGTATTGTTTTTTGTCTTTTCTTATGTTTCTTCGTACTTATTTTGTTAAAGTTTTATATTCCTCTTTGTTGTTGTTTGTCACTTTCCATTTTGTCTTCATTTCTCTACGTTGTTTTATCAGTTCTAGCGTACCTGCTGTAATCTATCCATTCTTTTGTATTTTATTTACTGCAACCGTGTCTTTAGCTGTTGTTATTAAGATATCTTTGGCCTGCGTAGCCAATTCATCTGGTGTCATCTCCTCCTGTACAGCCATCAGGATTTCGAAACGGTTCTTCACTTCTATACCGTATTGTTCTGGTATTTTTGAAAGATCAAAGTGGAGTGGTCTTGATCCCATAACTGTCTTTTTTATCTTTATCTTCATGTCTGCTGTTAATAACTCATGGTCCGTGTCACAATCACCACCTGGTAATGTTTTTGCTGATGTTATACTTTACCTCCACCTTCTTTGCACTAAAATGTAATCTATTTGATTCTTGGTTTTCCCATCAGGTGATGTCCATGTGTAAAGTTTTATTGGATGTTGTTCAAAAAGTGTGTTAGCGATCATTAGCTCATTTTCCATGCAAAACGCCATTAGATTGTCACCTGCCTCATTTCTATGTCCTATGCTAAATTTCCCTACAACTTGTCCTTCATCTTCTGCTCTTTCTGTACCAATCTTTGCATTAAAATCCCCCATTATTAATACAATATCATTTTTCCGTACCTGGTCTATTGTCGTTTGCAGTGTGTTATAAAAGTCTTATATTTCCTCTTCTTCTGCTGCTGATGTAGGTGCATATATCTGGATGATTGTTACATTTCTAGGAATGCCCTTAAGTCTGATTGTGAGGATTCTATCACTTACTGGATGATTGTAGCCTAGTAATGCTTTTTATGTTGATTTGTCCAAGTAAAAAGCCACTCCATTCTTTCCTCCTACTTCTCCACCAGAGTATATAAAGATATTATCATTCTCGCTCTTAAAATGTCCTGATCCTTTCCATCGATGTTCGCAGATTCTCAAAATGTGTACACCATTCTTTTCATCTCGTCACCTATTATTTGATATTTTCCCTCATACATATTTCTTATATTCCATGTTCCTACTCTTATTTTTTAGTTTGATGCAGGGGTTTTCCTTGATAACACCGTCAGGATTTTGTCCGTCATCACAATTACTGACCTCTGTCTCACACTCTTCCCCAGTGTTAAAATTAGATCCATCTGGCCTGGGGGCCTCACCACCAAATCCTTTTCCTATTTGACTTTCCATGTTTGGGTTTCTTGGTATATTTCCAGAAGATAATTTACCATTGCTTTCCTTCCGGGCAGTGACTGTACTAGTCATTGATCGTAGGCATTGTTCCTACATTGAGATCATCTGCCTACCATCATAGAATGGTGACCATAACCAACATTATCTGTCAGCTGCTCTCCCATTCCGTCCACCACCTACTCCCATGGCTTCACGTCACCCTGATCAGGGGGGCTATACGGGTACCTTGCCCAAGGGTGTCCCCGTAGACTGACGGAGATAAGGAGGCGTCTTACTTCTCCTTTGATAGGGGATACCCTTACCCCCTTAACCCTCCAGTTTTGATAGGTGTGTAAAATATCTCTAGCGTAATAAGGTTTACCTACGTCCAAAACGTAATACGGTTTAGCCTTTTTCAAAAGCTTAATACGGTTTCCCTATGTCCAAAAAACGTAATACGGTTTACCTTTTTCCGAAAACGAATTGCGGCAAAGCTGTAAAGATTGGTTTCAGTTTATGTTCATGTAGAAAATATCATACTCTTCGCGTCATACCTTGAGATTCATCGTACTCTTAAATTTATGATGGATATTTCCACTATTATTACCTTTATGGTATCTTTTATTTAACCGTAGTCTTAACTCCGTGATACGAGATTACTCTTATGTCTAACTTCATGGTACGAGATTTACTACAGTACTTACTTCAAGGCATCGGATATACTCTGGTTGTAGCCTCATTCTTGTAGTGCTCTGAAGCTTTTCAGCTACATTTTTTATGTTACTATAATCTTCCATCAGGACTATAATCTTACCACAGAAAGCTGGCAAGCGGTAAACAGACAGACAAGGTTTCAGAGTGCTATTCCAGCAGATGAAGATTGCCCGATTTCAAAATGGCAGCCATTTTCCAATAAAACATGCATCTTACTTTTTTTTTTAGTTGTGTTGGCTGAGGTGCATTGTGATCTGGTGTATAACAATTTCTTTAACATGAGAAGGCGTAGTTCTAGCTACTATGCCCTTCTCCTGCTCTGGACAGAGCAATCATCAGACGCTAATAACTCACTAAGCGAAGAACGCCTATTTCTTGCGCTATAAAGAGCATATAATAACTCACTAAGCGAAGAACGCATACTTCTTGCGCTATAGAGCACATATAATAACTCACTAAGCGAATAACGCCTATTTCTCGCGCTAGAGATTACATATAATAACTCACTCAGGGAAGAACGCATACTTATAGCGGTAGAGAGTACATATAATAACTCAATCAGCGTAAACGCCTCCTTCTCGAGGTATGGAATATATATAATAACTCACTCATCGAAGAACGCCAAATTCTTGCGCTAAAGAGTACATGTAATAACTCACTCAGCGAAGAACGCCTACTTCTTGCTCTAGAGAGTACATATAATAAATCTCTAAGCGAAGAACACTTACTTCTCGCGGTAGGGCTACATATAATAACTCATTAAGCGGAAAACGCCTACTTCTCGCTCCAGACATTGCATGTATCAAGTGATACTAACTCACAAAGTTCACTTGTTGCTCTGGTTGTGCCGTTTGTTCAGTCTTTCTTGATGAGAGAAACCAAACTAAATGATCATCATTTAACAATCAGTGTACATTAGTGCAAGGAAAGGTTTTGCGGTAATTACGGAAGCTGGGTTACGTGCTCTTTGGAGAGCCATTTTCTGCTTGCTCCAACCGACGGAGTAACAGTGAGGACGACATGGAAGAGCTGTTGTTTTTAAAAAATGTTTGTAGATGTCATTGGGCAGGATTTACCAAGGATATAAAACTTATAAACAAAATTTTGCTTCTGAGAAAGCCGAGTAAAAGATATTTCGTCCACAGAATTTTGCTTATGAGAAAGCCGAGTAAAGATGTTTATGTGTTTCAGGCAGATAACAGCGGATGACTGATATATGGCTATGAAAATTTGACAGCCAACGAAAAGATGACAAAGAAACCGAAAGCTGCAATAAATACCCGGGACAGATAGAAAAAAGAAATGAAGAGGTCCTCAAAGAAGTTTCAGAAAAAAAAAACGAAAACTGGTTTAAAATGACAAGAAAGAGACAGTAAAGATTTCTAGAACATGTCATGAAGTGACGAGTTGGAGAGCCTTGTTAGAGTGGAAAGTTAGAGTGAAAAGAGAGGAAGGCCAAGAGAAAAAAAATATCTCATCGGACTGACCAAATGGCATGGAAAAAAAAAGAAAAGCATCTGAACTGATCGGAAACACGAATGACCGCAAAGGATTAAGAAGCTTGATTGTCAACGCTATCCAACACTGAACATAATAATAATAATAATAATAGCAGCAGCAGCAGCAGTAGTAGTAGTAGTAGTAGTAGTAGTAGTAGTAGTAGTAGTAGTAGTAGTAGCAGCAGCAGTAGTAGTAGTAGTAGTAGTAGTAGTAGTAGTAGTAAAAGTTAACAGCAGGGTAACTGTGTCAGATAGTCTGCCCTTTGATTCAAATCACACAGCCATAAGCTGTCACCGAAGTGTCATCCCACAATTTTGTGTCAAATTATGAAATGTTTTGTTATAAGAATCATTTTCTTTAGTCTGGAAAGTTGCTAAAAATTTATCTGGAAGATGGTTTTCAGCTAAAGATAACCACGTCGTGGTTAAATCTCATTGATTTTTTTTTTGCTTACCAAATCAACAAAGCTACGTATGAGAGATCATCCACTCGTGCATTTGCTTTTCCAGAAGCTAATAAGCGATTACTTGTGTGGTTGCTGGAGAAACACATGAAATTTGTGCTATTCGCTTATTAAAGAATCTTTGAATGCCTAAGGAGAATACTCAATATAAAGTGGAACGAATTCAAGAACAACGCAGAGATAAGGCAGACTAGTGAACAATGTATCTCATGGGTGATCAGAAAAGGAAGATGGGCATATGTCTTTCACGTGATGAGAAGGAACAGTCAGAGAATCCCAAAACAAGCTATCAAGTGGACCACAACAGACCAAAGAAAACGAAGTCGACCACGTGAAACTAAAGAGGACATTGTTAAGAGAGGCCAAATTAGCAGGCATAAAAATCCCTTGATGAGGTTGAAAATCTTGCCGAAAACATGAAAACTTGACGAACTACAGTGCGAGCCCTGTGTTACGTTTAACGGCACGGGAAGGACGTAAGTAAGTTTATTAAGGACAGTGAAAGAATAATCTTAATAAGGATTGTTACAAAGTTAAATTCTCTGGGTCTAATTCTTTTGAAACTGAATCAACAGTTTTCAAAATTTCCATGATGTGCTTCAGAAAATATATGAGAATCTTGAATACATACTTTAGTAATAGCAATTGTACAATACAAATATAATATTCTCATTATCATCATCATCAGGCGCCATGCCGACTGGCGTTGGCTATTATGCTTCTCTAGAGTACACGATTCTTCATGCATGCCATCAGCTCAGTCGGTGATCTCCTCTCACACCATCCCGTCGGTATCATTTCTCTTGGTTTTCCTCTTGACCTTCTTCCCTCTATTTTTCCTGTTGTTATAATATTTTCAGTGCTCCCTCTTCTCATTGCATGTGCCATGAAAGTACATTGATATTCTCATTCATTCATTTGCATGTCCCTTGCTGAACTTTGCCTCCCAAACAGCACTCCTGTAGGCCTCACGGTTGTGAGCAAGATGGCCTGCTGCTGCGGCATCCATTTGCAGATCGTCAATGATGTCTTGCAGCCATCTTCGTTTTGGTCTTCCTCTTTTTCTTTTTTCCATTATGTATCCTTCCAATACGGTCTTCTCTAAATTATCATGATGTTTAATATGTCCAAAATATTTCAGTTTTCTCTCTTTAATCCTCTTTACTAGCCAGCCTTCTTCAATATTAAGCTCTTGTAGTATAGATATATTCTTTTTTGTGTCAACGATATTTGGAGAACTCTTCTGTAGCATTTACATTCAAAGGCATTTATGTGTTTCTCAGCTGTTTTGTTAAGTGTCCAGGTCTCACAGGCATATATTGCGATGGGAAAGATGCATGCCCTTAAAAATCTTATTTTTGTAGTTCTGTCTGCTCCTCTCCACAGATTCTTTATTTGTTTTACTTTCTGAAGAGCGATAGATGTCCTCCTTTTAATTTCCCTCATTGTATCTCCATTATTATTTAGTAGTGATCCAAGATATTCAAAACTCTCCACTTCTTCCAGTTTTTCCTCATTGATATATATTTCAGCTGCCTTGTTTGTTTTGTCAGTTGTCATCAATTTAGTTTTCTTTGCATTAAGATAGAGGTTCTGCTCTTCGCTGTTCTTACGGACTGACATAATTAGTTTTTCCATTCCTTTTTGTGTTGATACTATAGAACACTTAATTTTCTGTCCGAAATTAACACCTGAGAGATATCCAGAAATTCGCTACACCATTTCCAGGAATAGGACTGTAGGGTTAAGAATAAAAGTAAAAATTCTGGGTTTGAAGGGCACAGGAACCCTCATGTTATATCCACCCACGTTAGATTTAAGATTGTTTTTTTAATCTGCTTAAGAAAACAGTTCCAGTTCGCTAATTTCCTGGTTTAAACGGAGTAAGGTGAGCGCACCTGCTGGAAAGAGAATACTAAATTTAGATGATTTCACATGAATGGCATGAGTTCTTGAAACAGGAATCAATGAGGTTAAGACTACAGTAAATCTGATATCATGAAGCAGATACTATGGTAAATCTCGTATCATCAAGTTAGGCTTTAAAATAATCTTGTATCACAGGGACTAGGGTAAATATCATACCGTGAAGTAATATGATACAGCAAATCTCTGTCATAAATTATGACGAAGAAATATGATAGGATAAATCTCTGTCATAAAATATGATGAAGAAATATGATACGGCAAATCTCTGTCATAAACATAAGAGTATGATAAATCTCATACCATAAATTGAAGAGCATGGTAAATCTCGTACCATGAAGTTAGGCTAAATAATGATCTTGTATCACAGAGTTAAGCCTACGATAAATATGATACCATTAGTTTAATACTGCATATCTCTATCATAAATTTAAGAGTGTGATAAATCTCACACATTAAAGTGAAGAGTACGGTAAATTGTGTACAATGAGTGAAGACTGACTAGTGGTGTTTTTTTTAATAAAGCAGATAAATATTATCAGTATGTAAAAGATAGCATTTGCAAAACAGAAAATACAACAATAACAAATAATATTATTTCTGTCACGATGATTTTCCTTCTATGTTTAGCTGTTAGTTTTCATTTTATTTGAACTTTATAGCACAGAGTAAAGATGAATACTGCTTTGTACTATACGCTTTTTTTTTTGTTTGTTTCAATTATGATTTTTTTTTCAATTAAGATTTCATTTGTCCGAAGACTTGATTTGCTTCATTGCATCTGTTCTCAATTTCAGCATCGATTTTTCCAAGAGGATGAGACTGTACTACTTAGATATTTGAAATGCTTTTACCCGTATCAAACACTGCTTGTCTAGGAAGATCTTTGTTTTGGGAGTTCTGACTTGCAACGGTCACTGACTTCCGGGGGTATTTTGGGGTGGGTTTTTTTCTGATTTTCATGTTATGGTGCTCCGGCTAAGCTACCCGTGTTCTGCTGTAGCTCTTTCTCTGATGTGACTAAGTACTTCGCCGTTTGCCGCAGAAAAAAATCATTTATGGTCCACCTGTTGGGTGTTTTCTGGAATATGTTGTGAGTTTATTGACATTATTTCTAAAACTGGGCTATGGCGCAAATGGGTGCTAAAATTGTTACTAAATACGCAGGCTTCGCTGCAGATGTTGTCAATGTATGTCATAATACTAAGAGAGATAACACAAGGCCCTGCTTACACTTCAGATGTTATGGAGAATGGTTTGGGGTATCTTGTATTGACCAAAATGTTCATGAAAATCTTTTGTTTAAAAAAAAACTGAGTGCTCTTCTTATTTCCGTGTAACGCTAATAAAGTGTGACATGGAGAGTTTATTACAAATTACCCAAGAAGAATGTATGGACTTATATTATTAGAAATGTGTTCATTTAACGGCATGTGCAACTTCCGTGGATCATAATCTCTACGCTCAGCTTGCTGTCGTTGAAGATGTCTGCCTCAACAGGGCATCGTAAACGAAGTCTGCTTGCCTCGTTGTTTGATTTTTTTTTTATGGTATGATTCTCTGAGGGTTTAAAGAAGCAGTGGGGGAGAGGAACAGCTCATTTTATTTCTCAGAGTTTTCAATTTTCCATTTTATTTCTCAAAGTTTTCAATTTTCCATTTTATTCTCAAAGTTTTCAATTTTCCATTTTATTTCTCAGAGTTTTCAATTTTCCATTTTATTTCTCAAGTTTTCAATTTTCCATTTTATTTCTCAGAGTTTTCAATTTTCCATTTTATTTCTCAGAGTTTTCAATTTTCCATTTTATTTCTCAAAGTTTTCAATTTTCCATTTTATTTCTCAGAGTTTTCAATTTTCCATTTTATTTCTCAGAGTTTTCAATTTTCCGTTTTATTTCTCAGAATTTTCAATTTTTCATTTTATTTCTCAGAGTTTTCAATCTTCCATATTATTTATTCAAAGATTTTAAAATGTTGTCTTTGTGTTCATTTAATTATTTTATAGAGATTAAAAAATTCGAGGCAAATTCGAAGGGGATGGAGACAAAATTTAATTAAGCCAAGCTTGTAATCTGTTTTTTTTAAGTACCAGTCAAGAAACTTTCCTATACCACCTTGTACATTGCCACAGAGTTTAAAAAAGTCATACTAAATGTTTTTGTTTAGAAAAGCACAAAGACTGATTTGAGGAAGTAAACCCGAGAGAAGAAGATCTGCGAAGAAGAACATCAAAACTGGTCGCGGAGAAAATCCTTCCTCTCAATGTTCTGCCATCCTCTGGAGTTCAGATGTCTGCCGCGTTTTCAAATAAGCTGTCGTAAATAACGCTCTCTGACACCGAAAAGCACAGGATTAATGAAAAGTGAATAAGAAGAAAAAATAGGAGTGATGTTTAAAAAAAAACTACCTAAAATGTGAAAATGAATATAAGATTTCAAAACTTCACTGCCTTAAAAAGCGCATATGCAGCATTTCTTATATTAGATCCAGCTTGCATACGACGACTGACAGTCAGATTGGTGACAGATGCTATTACGTCCGACAAAAAAACAGAAAGGCAGCTTCCATCGTAGACGCTGTCTCCAGCTAGAAAAGCGTACAGCTTCACAGTGTGACCAACATTGCGTAATAAAACTAATAACTTCTGATTCTACCACGCCAGATTACTTTCACCAGCGTCTTCTGGCATAACGATAAGAAAGGGGAAAAAATACTTCGATCAGAAGGGGGGACAGCAGCTGAGATAATTATTCCAGCCACGCTGGTTCCAATTTTGGAATTCCTCTTTCAGCTTATCACTTCTACTGCAAAATGCCGGCGGTAACTGGAACGCTACATCTAATTTAGAGTACATTGTGAAGACTGAAACACTGTTATGTGGTAACTGTTAACTCTTTTCCTGCCGCAGGCTATTTGAATGCTTTAGTTTAAAAAAAAATAAAAACAAAACAATTGCATCTACGCGGCTTTTGTTCAGTGTTAGGATTTAAAATTTTAAATTACTGTTTAAGCTACTTTCGTCATTTCCCAATAAGAACTTGACAACTGAGTGTATTCTAAACTGTTTGTGTAGTCTTGTGATGTTTGTTTAAAAGTTCAAGATATTTTTGTTTAATCTCACTCGATCCATTCACTGCTTGCTCAGTGTTCCAGTTCCCGCTAATGTAATCAGTTCTTCTGGATTATGTGAAATTCCCAGATTGTGACAAAAACAAAATTCTGCTTTCTCATTGTCTCTTCTCCTTTACCACCCCTCTTCCACAATAAACATTACTTTTATACTGTTGTTACCTCGCCTTGCCTGTGCAAGCACTAGTTCTTGACAGATGGAGCCATTTTTAATAAATTATAAAAATTAGATTGAGTACACTTTTAGGTAGCTTTTCCGACATAGCAAAAAAGAAACATATTTGTTGGAGGGTAGTTCTACCATCATTGGAAACACACTTGTTAGAGGGTAGTTCTACCATCATTGGAAACACACTTGTTACAGGGTAGTACTACCATCACTGGAAACACACGATCCGTACAATATTTTGTTTTGCGTAAGCAGATCTTGGAACTAGAGTAGGATGTGTGGACATATGTCTCATAGACATTAAAAAGAACGCGGTCTTTCTAAAACAGCGGCTGAAGAGCTCTGGCGGGAAACTTTAGATATTTAGATGACACTGGATATTTCACACAAAAAAACTTCACAATATAGAGCAGATTAATGTACACAGCTCATCAAGGGCGGGAAAGCCTAACAAGCTGGGAGAATTAAAATACCTGAGGGATAACAAAACTGGTTAGTTAACATAATAAAAAATGAGAAAACTGAGATACTTAGACCAGATCAAAAGACACAACAGCTAGGAGAGGTTGGCTGTAGAAGGCATAGTGCCCGGCGAAAGAAAAAACCTCGCTACAGGTGGACTCAGGACATGATGGAAGGTCTGAATGTATCAGTGCAAGAATCCGGTCTACTTGCGCCAAGACCGTAGTGCATTCAGAGAGACTGTCAGAGGGACAAAGTTCTGGAAAGGATATTTTACATGAATGAATGAATAAATGAATGAATGAATGAATGGTAATAAGAAGAAGATGGGAGAATTTGCCCAAAGAGAAATAAAATCACGAACCACAGAAGGATTCACACAAGATGGATACATGAGAAAACGGGCAATGAACTCCTCGCACAATCATGAGCGACAGAAACAATGAAAATATTATTTTAAAATCACGAAGTAAAATTATGATGGAATGTGAATGGATAAAACTGCCATGTCGTCCTAGCTGCAGATTTTCATATTTGGCGTGGCTTAATGCCCGAGCTCTGGATAAGAAATAAAGCAATAACTGACAAATACTTCGCACAGAGGCAACTGCTGTGGTCACATTTTTCCTACAGGAAGGAAGGATTCCATGAAATAGAAATAAAGAGCAGGTTTTTTTCCAGTTCAGCGGAGGACATGAGCAGCGCATAAGTTCTCTGTGACCAAGGAAATGGATTGTACAAATACTCCAGTCAAATGTGTTGTAAAATTAGGTACATCATGCTCTTGTGCTGACAATAAATAATAGAGACCTACTTGCCCAATGTCATAATAGCAACAAAACAAAGCAACTCTTATAATGGACTGGTTCATGTGCTCAGAAGAGACTCCAGCAACATCGCCATGTGATGGACACCCGAGGGGAAAAAGAAAGAAAGGACGACCCAAGGCTACCTGGCAGAGAACTGTAGAAACGGAAATGAGTAGCATGTAGCACAGCTGGGGCATAATACAAAGGTTGGCCACGGGCCGTGAGAGGTGGAGAGTTTGTTGCTCTCTTGCAAGATGCCACAGGGGGTACTGGGCGGTGATTGCTTAGACCATCGCTGACCAAGGGCAATGGATGGATGGATACGCTCGTGTTGTGAAAAATTGGTTCTGAAAACCTCAAGCGGTACACATCTAGCATACATCTCACCGGGTTATTGTGACAGGTAAAGAATCACGAAAGTTTGATAATAAGGCGGAGTTTTCACTGGTAGCAAAATGAAGTTAGCACAAGACATGGGAGGTAACAGCGTAGGGACATTGGGACGAAGGGACACAACAGATAAAAGAGGACTGAAAAGGGAAAGCGAAAACAAGTGACGCTGGCCTTATTAAGCCTAATTGACGCCGCCTGAAATTTGATTTAGTTCGGACTTGAGCGAACTTTTCTCTTTGTGCGAGAAACAGAGATCCCCCCGAACACAAAAAATGAGAGTTGCTGGAGGATAAAACCATTAATAATAGCATGTCTTTCTCTCTTTCTTTTCTTCTGCGTCCACCCTCACAAGAGCATTCGTTATAGTCTGTCACCATTTGTAGCGAGGATGTGATATCTGTGCCTTAGGTTGTTTGTTTTTTTTTACGTACTTAAAGAGTTTGATGAACACAGGTTAATCGTTTTGGGGCAAATACTTCTTGTGCATTCAGTTGTTGGAGAACGTTGCCCATGTTCAGTCACGGATCTTGTACAGCACAGTGATATGCCAGTATAGTGCAGTATAGTATAGTACTGGCGTAAGGGAAGTAATGACTTTGTATCTGTGAGATGGAGACTTACTAATTTTTCGAGAACTTCCAGTAAGGTTCATGAGTCCTGTTTGTTGTTAAATCTAAGTTAGGGTAACTAGTACAGTACGGAAAGTCTCAGTATCACGAGAAAAGTAGAAAGAAGTTTCTAAGGTCCTAACAGCGTACGTTGTAACTGGCACGAGTTGGAAACAGTGAAGTCCCGATATTTTACAGCGGAGCCGGGAAATATAAAAACGGAAAGATGGAAAACACTGGATATGCTCAGACAGACAGGGATTACTCAGACATAGGAGTCAGAGACTGTTGGTAGCTGAGTCCGAGTTTTTCTAGACATGATTGATAAGTAAAAAAGTAAGTTTGCAGTGGCGTCAAGCGCACCAATCACGTTGTCATGAGTGAAATGAAGTCAGATTTGGCACGAAGTTTTGTCTGAGTGTTGTCCACTTCCCTGTGCGCACGAAGTTGATCGCACTACTCGTGGGGAGATAACCACAGCTCCATGAAATCACGTGCAGTGATCCATGATTGGTTACTGACCACGGATAAAATGAGGGTAAGTATGTAATTCTGTTCTCAGAGATCTCTTCACGTAATTGTTGAAGAAAGGAGTAGTGGAATTCCAACATAAACATCTTTTTTCATCATGCCAAGATTGAACGAACATCAGCGAGAAATAGCTGTTAGGGTGTTAATTGCTGTATCAACAGTAGCAGCAGTATCTCAATATTTTAATGCTCACAGAAACACAATATCACGCCTTCAAAGTCGTTTTAACCAAAATGGTTCCGTTGCTGACCGCCATAGAAGCGGTAGACCACGAGTTACCACCCTTGCACAAGACCGCTACATCCACCTCATGCACCTTCGTAACAGGTTTCTCCAGGCAACATGGACTGTCTGCAACATTCCAGGTTTAAGACGTGTGTCGGGCAGGACAGTGCGGAACAGACTCAGAGAGGTAAATCTCTTACCTCATAGGCTTGCAGTTAGACCAGTACTGACAGTTCGCCGCAGGCAAACCCCCTTGACCTGGGCCAGGCACCATGTGGCGTGGCCCTATCATCAGTGGAGACGGATCCTATTCACTGATGAGTCCAGATTCTAGCTGCAATGCCATGATGGGCGTGCTTTAGTGTACAGAGGAAGAGGAGAACGCTTTGCGAATAACTGTGTGCTAGATGTTGATAGGAGGAGTGGAGGCAGTGTAATGGTTTGGGGAGGAATTTCCTATGCTGGCCGAACAAACCTAGTCTTCCTCAGTGGCAACCTTACAGGTTTACAATATAGGGACGAAATCATTACACTCCACGTAATGCCTTTTCTGGATGCTAATGGACAAGGCGTGATAATGCAGCAGGATAACGCTCGTCCACATATCGCACGTGTGGTCAGGGACTACTTTCAACAGCATCAGATTACTGTCTTGCCATGGCCAGCAGTTTCACCAGACCTGTCACATATCGAGCACATTTGGGATGAACTGGATCGCAGGTTGCGAAGACGACACAATCGTCATGGAAACCGCTAAGAATTAGCCCAAGAGTTGCAAGAAGAATGGAATAGCATGCCTCAGCAATTGATACACCGTGACACTGGTTCGATGAGAAGGCGGTGTCAAGCAGTGATAACTGCCCGAGGAGGACACCCACGATATTGAAACCCTGATTTTCTTTTCTTGGGGTGGTGAGCCACATTAGGTGAGTTTTTTTACTTTTTTTGTAACATGTGACTGGCCTGAAAGTTATCGTTTTATCTGTTTTGGATAATCAAACACAATGTGTGCCAAATTTTATTTCAATCATCACCTGAGCACGTTCATTGTGCTTTTTTAAAGCATTGCACACTTACTTTTCGGTGAGTATAAAATCATGTACTGGTATAGTTTGTTGTAGGAGAAGAGCAGTTGCTCCAGACATGTAAGGCATTGTTGTTTGTCCCACTGGACATAGTTTTGTGTAAGGAGGGTTTGATCATGTCCAATCAGTCATTCATTTGCATGCCACTTGCAGAACTTTGCCTCCCTAACAGCTCTCCTGTAAGCCTCTCGGTTGTAAGCAAGATGCCCTTCTGCTGATGCATACTGACCTTCCAATTTGCTATGGAATTCTTCTTGATCATGTTTCAGCAGTTTCTGAATTTTTTTGATATCAAAAGAGGTTCTCCTACTGCTTAGTGTAGGACTTAGGATGGAAGTGTTATAATGTTTTTTTTTTGGGGGGGGATATTGAGCCAAGTGTTGGAACAGTGTGGAGAACTGAAGTTTGTAAGTCTTCCTGGGTCATATTTTGTTCTTACGAGTGGGATAGCTCTCTTGCCGGGACACTTGGCATTATGTATTTTTTCGGTATAATTTGATTTTCTGCACTTAATCCACCCCCTCATCTCGTCATCCACATCTATTCTCATATTAAAGCTTTCTTGGTTCTTGGAAACTATAAACTGGAGACTCTGTTGCGACGACATGTTCATTTCCTGTGTTGTATCGTGGGATGACAGGCTGGTTATTATTAGTCTTGTGGTCAAGCTCATCTGTATTATAATTATGTGAACTTGTTGAGAATTTGGGGTATGTAGTTACTTTACATGTAGTTTAGTAACATCTTAGTGGATTCCACTTCTTGGAATAGTTAACTTGAGCAGTAAAGAGAAAGTTAATAGCGCTCACACACTATCAGTAAACACGCAGCTGGCCAATCTAAATTGTTCTTTCATTAGTCATGGTAACTGCTTCATAGAGCTATCCTATTTTAGTGGTTCTTAACTTTTCTTGTTGGCTGTTGACCCCTTTTCTGGCCTGAGAACCGCTGAGAACCCTGCCTTTAAAATATAGCAGTAAATAAGACCCAGATGCTGCTAAGGCTTTACTTCATTCGAGCCAGTGCGTTTGTAAACTATGTGATTCTGGGCATGTTTGTGAATTCTTGGAACCTGCGCGGTACAAGAGGTACAACTACACCCTTTAACCCCTGGTGGTTCAATTTCCTAATGCACCGTGACGGCCAAAGTTCATGCCCCGTTGTTCTCTCTCTCTCTCTCTCTCTCTCTCTCTCTCTAAATATCAAACAGAACCCCAAGCCAAAATGAGGCATGCCACAATCTTATAATGAATTATTTAAGTTCAACAATAATGATAAAACAACAACAACAAAAACTGACTAATAACCTTTCATACTTGCATGGGGTTAGGAACTTAAGTTTAAAAAAAACATGAACGAACCCAAAAAAAAAAAATGAGAACAATTAAAATGAGCAATACACGAAATAATAAATAAGAAGAACTGTCAGTTCACATTTTTACCCCAAGCAAAATAGAACGATCATTCATTCATTTACAGTGTGCAATGTCACAAAGAAATGGTTGTTCCATTGTAACACACTCAGCGCTCCCACCACTACAAAAATACAAATTCATAGAAAAAAACAAAACACAACCCAACAATATCCTTTCCTTTACTTCAATGATCTGGAGAATTCTACCAAATACGAAATACATTATCAAAAAATTGTGCCCAACAAAATTTATCATGCAACATTCATAGAACAGTAAGTATAAGAAAATTACTGCAGCAACTATAGAAGAAAAAAAACATTAAGTGCGGCACACGTGACCGTCCAAGCATTCTCATTTTAGGTAGCCATGAGCAGAACAACAAAACCTGAACACAGCGTTACGCCCACAACCATGTACTTCTATATTAGGGTGCACCCTAGCCACCTGCCCAACCCATTCCGTAGCGCACTTCCTTGCTGGCATACATAATTTACCACATATGTAACATAGTGTCTTGTAAACTAAGATAGTATTACTAAGATTATTATTATGAACATAATTATGATTATTATCAATTAGTGGAGTCTAGCTAGGGAACAAAGGTAACCAGATGGAAAAGTTGAGAACCTGTGATAGAGTAACTCCCACTGTGTTAGAGTAAGTAATATTACGACAGGATGTTGCGGAAAGTAATAAAACTAAGTAGATAAACTTATCGTCATAAAACTAAGTAGTTAAACGGAAATACAAGACAGAATGAAACTACGATACAATATAAGTAGAGAACGGACTAATCCCTGATGCCTGTAGCACGAAACAGGTAGTGGAGTGGATAATATCCCCTATGACAATTTAAGAGACGGATTAATACAGTTGACACAATAGAATTACTCAGAGGATTGACAGGTTTATTTATCTAAGAATGCAAATTTATCGCGTGAATAGGCCAGCTGACCACTAAGATGACAAGTGGGAAGGGGACTTAGACGACCGACTTATCCCGAAGTCTAATCAGAATGCAGAAAGAGGCCATATGGAGGTCAAGGCGAGGAGTTTAGGCCATTGACTGACAGCTGGGAAGTGGGCCTATAAGGAGAAGAACAGGAGAAGAATAAGAAGGATGGATTACACTAGACCAGAAGAAGGCTTACCTCATCCAGGAGTCTACATATAGATCAACAGAGACAAGAGAGAAAATACGCTAGAGGGACCTCGAAGAGAAGAGGTGTAGAAAGTTAGTGAGTTACAACCACTCAGAACTATACAAGAGTAGGAACAAGAATAATAGACGATAAAAGAAAATAGAAATGAATGGTAACTATACGTTAGTAACAAACTCAAGAACGAACTCACGTATTCTATTGTTGTGATCAAGGCGTGCATCAGAGTAATGAATTAATCCTTTACTTCATCTTACGAGAGTGTACTCAATCGCCAACTAGACTACGTATGAATAAACTTCTATCATTGGAAAGATGATCATCAAGGACTTATTTTCAAGCTGTGCACGTTAGATAAAGTCATAGTTCAAGAATACCTCGTGGACTGAAGATGTTAATTGTCACCACGTGTTTCGAGTACAATCTACTCGATCTATAGAACATTACAAATTTTTCGTCTGGTAAAAAAGAGTGATATTTACAGTCAGTAATAGTGCAATGTGACAGTGTAATCAACAGTATCATATTCAGTATTCTCTCTCTCTCTCTTTTTCTTCTCTGAACCTTAAGTGCTCAATGTATATAGGGGTTCCTCAAATGTTTTCCAAAAAACGTCTGTCCTTTGCCTTTTTTTGCCCAGGTGAGACCCCTATTGCTCAGCATCCTCTCTGTTGTTCTTCTCCATGTCTCTTTTGGTCTACCCTTACTTCTGTTCCCCTGTGGTGTCCATCTTAGTGCTATTTTTGGTAGTGAGTTGTCAGTCATTCGGAGCACATGTCCCAACCATCGCCAGCGTCTTTCCTCAATAATTGCTGTCAGTGGCTTCATCTGTATTTCAGTATTATACTCAAAACAAAATATTTGTGTGACGTTTGCAGTTGAAGTGTATCCAGTTATCATCTGACAATCAGGATAGTGACAAGCAGTGGTAGAGACTGCGTAGTATATCTTACGCACAATACAGTCAAAGAAGACATCTTCATTACAACATATTCATGATAATGTGATACATCTACTCCCTAGCACAGTTTACTTGAGTCGGGGCCTCGATGAGATCACTGCTCAGAACTAGTACCTTACTTACCACAGCACATACCCCTTCTTCTTAGAATAACTTCAATAACTCCACGAAACGAAAACATTTTCCTTACATCCAAGAGCTCTCTCATCATGCTGGACCCGACTTCACTGTCCAGTCCCGTTGGCCCGACTGACCTGCCCGGAAACTGCACATTCGATAAGCCGTTTGAACTACTCACCCAGACAAGCTGTACACACATGGCTTCCTGGACTTGTTTATACATTTACTGATCCATGGATCATCAAAAATTCTTCCGTGGATCCGCTGGGGGGTCCATGAACCCAAGATTAAGAACCGCTGTTCTATACGTATCACGCTTACTGTATCTTTGCTCTCACACTGCCTTCTCTCTTCTCTCCTACTGAATATTTACTCTCACATAAGAGGAAAAAAAACAACATAAAGTTCATACAAAACTTTGTTATGCAGGACTAAAAGAAAGTTTGAAGGTGAGCTATAAGAAAACAAAATCAGCGCTTTGAAAACACAGGACCCAGATTTCTGTCATCGCCTGTACGATATACAGTCTCCCATCTTCTACTACGAAATGGGAAGTTTTACCCAAAACCAGCAGTTAACTTTCTATAGTGTGGGATTTCCTAATCAGCAAAGAAATGCTACTGAAACTTCTAGTTTGGGCTCGCGTAGTAGGAAATGCACGTTTTACAAGCATTTTCTGTATTAGTCATATAACATGATTCCTGATCAGGAAAAGAGAAGGTAGGAAGTGGAACGCCATTCAATAGCCACAGCAAACACGGGCTTTCTGATGTTTGATCTCCGAACAAACGTACCTAACCAAACTAGCAGACTGTGTCGAGCTGACTAGCGAGCCCACTAGGGAGTCTGGTTAGTCGATAACTTTGATGATACAAGCTCGGCAACGCTCACATTCTGAGCGGCAACTGGCCGAAAGGTTGTAACCAGCAAGTATAGAGAATTAATTACAGAATAACAAAACCTCTCCCAGCAGGATCATCAGGATATTATTGCAGAGATTAATTTAGAGTGCTGTATGTTTGGATTCCGGTCGTCAAGCAAAGGCAACGGACTACCTGTTTTTCTGAATAAATCATCGGGCGTCTGTCAGGATTTGTGATAAACTTACTGATTTGTAAGCTGATCTGTCTTACCACTTGTTAATTTATCATTGAATGACTGACACGAGTGAAACAGATGTGCAGTGGATATCTAACAATGATAACAAAATTAGAAAGGATTATTTAAACCAGCATCAGACATTAAAAAAAAGATAAAATCCCTGTTTCCATGTCATTACCGTATTTTCCATGACCTTCGGCACATGAAAGTGTGATGTGGTCAATATCACGCCTGGCCGCTTTACCTTCCCAGACTTCTCTGGTACCCATTTTTAGAGGCTGGTTCGACCCCGAGGCCTTTTTCGGTGTGTACCAGAAAAAAAACCCCACTGCTGGGACTGAACCCAGTACCACTGGATTAGTAAACCGAGCGCCTAACCGCTCAGCCAACCAGGCCGTATCAGACATATAAATAATAATTCTTCATAAATGTGTCATATTCAGTACCAAACCTAGAGACCTTGATTCAACAACATGAAGATAGTGCTGTTATCCTATAACCTGCTCATAAAAGCAAAAATGAGATCTTTAACCATGCTATATCTTTTCTGTATTATTGTACAGACTAGAAACTTGGACTCATTACAGAAAGTCGGAGAGAATGATAAATGCAGAATAAATGGTGGTCCACAGGAAAGTAAGTCATAGTTCGTGGGAAAATGAGAAGAACAAATGCGCAAGTATTAGAACAACTACACGTGCAATGTGAACTACTCAAAGAAATAAGGATTAAGAAAGGAGAGTATTTTGGCCATATCAGAAGACATAACAATAAACTGAAGTTCATACTAGAAGGAAAGATGGAAGGAAAAAGAGCGAGAAGTAGAGATGTAGATGGGAATATAACATACGAGACGTAGACAGAGATGTAGATGAGAAGATAACGTACTAGAAGTAGACAGAGATGTAGATGGGAAGATAACGTACGAGAAGTAGACAGGGATGTAGATGGGAAGATAACGTATGAGAAGTAGATAGAGATGTAAATGAGAAGATAACATACGAGAAGTAGATAGAGATGTAGATGTGAAGATAACATACGAGAAGTAGATAGAGATGTAGATGAGAAGATAACATACGAGAAGTAGATGTAGATGAGAAGATAACATACGAGAAGTAGATAGAAATGTAGATAAGAAGATAACATACGAGAAGTAGATAGAGATGTAGATGAGAAGATAACATACGAGAAGTAGATAGAGATGTAGATGGGAAGATAACATACGAGAAGTAGATAGAGATGTAGATGAGAAGATAACATACGAGAAGTAGATAGAGATGTAGATGGGAAGATAACATACGAGAAGTAGATAGAGATGTAGATGGGAAGATAACATACGAGAAGTAGATAGAGATATAGATGGGAAGATAACATACGAGAAGTAGACAGGAAACAGCCTTGCTGAGTGCACCATGAAGGCGAGGGGACGAGGAAACTGAAAAGTCAATACCGTCAATCTTCGTTCTGAAGACGACACATGATGATGATGATGATTTTTAAAAGCCCTCAAACCTATAAGAAGCACTCAGAGGACAGGCCAATCGACGCGGTTTGACCAAATGGTTAGACTGTCGTGGTCAGACACACGTTTAGGGAGATCAGTGCTAACAAGAAGGCTGTGAAATGGCGTATGTAAGAAGCTGACCCTTCACTGGTTGTGATACAAAAAAAGTAGATTAGAGACACACAAAAAACTTGAGAAAATATAAACACAAAAAAAAACAACTTGGTAACCTGTATGCAGCGCGACTTATAGTACTGATTTTTGTACCGTATTTTGGTATTCTTTTACATACCTTTTGTATGACATTAAAGACTAAATGTTACAGGATGAACTTAGATACAAAATAAATATTCTCCATTCTGGATTACAAGCAAAGGATGGCATCTTTTCTCGGTAATGTATTACACCAGCCGCTAACTCTTTGACAGTCGAATAGGACGCTTACACTTTATAAGCAACATTTATTCTGTGGTGTATGTACGGAAAACCTTAAACTGTCAATCATCTTCTCCGTATTCATGCATTACACAAATTCACTCAAATATGAAACAACTTAAAACATCGCAGTTTGTCGTCTCTCTCGTTTATAACTTCGTGGCTGCAGTTCTCGCAAAAAAAAAAAGAGCTAACATAAATACGCACCTTGACCTTGCCATATTTAACCCAACTTCTGTAGATACCGTGTTACACCAAAATCCTTGCTTTCCTCACACGGTTATCTTCTCTGAAACAAAAAAACCCCATCATTTAATTACCAAAGTCTTCCGATGGGTCTATTTATGAACTCGGGTATCTCGTGATGGACAGAGCTTATCGTTTTTTTTTCATTTTCTAGTCCACAAATTTTGCTCACGTGCTAAGCAGCTTGTAAACTAAGCTTAAATGACAGATGCTGGTGGTAGAACATTTAAAACTTCTTTCAAGGGCATGAAACTTTCAGACTGTATTCGGCCATATGAAATTTCTAGTGTCTTTCAGCTGTAAAAAAAATGACATTTTTCTGTCGGTAGAAAATTCGAAGTGTTTATTGACATCCATTAATCACAAAAGACAAATGGGTAGAACGGTAGACAGGCTGGTAAACAACAGACAGACAGGTTGGTAAACAACAGACAGGTTGGTAAACAATAGATAGACAGGTTGGTAAACAACAGAAGACATGTTGGTAAACAACAGACAGACAGGTTGGTAAACAACAAACAGACATGATGGTAAACAACAGACAGACAGGTTGGTAAACAACAGACAGACAGGCTGGTATACAATAGGCAGACAAACAGACACAAAGTATTGTTATTTTTTAAAGTCAAGATTTTATCTTCTTTCTTTCTTTGGTATATCTACGGAAAACCTTAAACTGTCAATCATCTTCTCCGTATTCTGTGGTGTATGTACGGAAAACCTTAAACTGTCAATCATCTTCTCCGTATTCATGCATTACACAAATTCACTCAAATATGAAACAACTTAAAACATCGCAGTTTGTTGTCTCTCTCGTTTATAACTTCGTGGCTGCAGTTCTCGCAAAAAAAAAAAACAAAAACGGCTAACATAAATACGCACCTTGACCTTGCCATATTTAACCCAACTTCTGTAGATACCGTGTTATACCAAAATCCTTGCTTTCCTCACACGGTTATCTTCTCTGAAACAAAAAAACCCCCATCATTTAATTACCAAAGTCTTCCGATGGGTCTATTTATGAACTCGGGTATCTCGTGATGGACAGAGCTTATCGTTTTTTTTCATTTTCCAGTCCACAAATTTTGCTCATGTGCTAAGCAGCTTGTAAACTAAGCTTAAATGACAGATGCTGGTGGTAGAACATTTAAAACTTCTTTCAAGGGCATGAAACTTTCAGACTGTATTCGGCCATATGAAATTTCTAGTGTCTTTCAGCTGTAAAAAAAATGACATTTTTCTGTCGGTAGAAAATTCGAAGTGTTTATTGACATCCATTAATCACAAAAGACAAATGGGTAGAACGGTAGACAGGCTGGTAAACAACAGACAGACAGGTTGGTAAACAACAGACAGGTTGGTAAACAATAGATAGACAGGTTGGTAAACAACAGAAGACATGTTGGTAAACAACAGACAGACAGGTTGGTAAACAACAAACAGACATGATGGTAAACAACAGACAGACAGGTTGGTAAACAACAGACAGACAGGCTGGTATACAATAGGCAGACAAACAGACACAAAGTATTGTTATTTTTTAAAGTCAAGATTTTATCTTCTTTCTTTCTTTGGTATATCTCTGCCGTGTACGCAAGGTCTTTGCTAACCGATGTTCTATCTAAACGATGCGATGTTCTGTCTGAACGTTACGATTTTCTATATAAACGTTACACTATTTCTAGTCAAAATGCCATTTACTCTTTAATTCCATCTCATTCTTGGTCGTCCTCTTTGTCTAGTTCCCCGCATTTTTAGATGGCATTCTAGCGCTAACAGAAGGACTGTAATTAATTTTCTTGACTCAATCAAGCCAGTAAAGCCGAATATACTGTTATACACTGTCGCCTTAACTCTTATAACTATCACATTGACATTTGATGTATATATTTCCTTGGTCTACAGTTATGCTCTGCTATACTATCTGCAACATGTTGTACTAGCGGAATTGTTACATTCACACACTGGATACTACTTTTTCTTTCTCAATATATTTGATCTTCTCTTCTGTTACCAGCTAATACTAACTTTTCCTCACTTACAGTCGAGATTTTACTCTTTTAACTACAGTCGAACTCAGTCACTTTCTACGTTTGTTTAACTACTCGCTTCACAGACTTACTTTCCCAGGAACGATAATTCTCTCAGTGGCAAATAGCAGCACAGTAGCAGCAAAATTAAGTTATGAAGACATTATTGGTCCACTGGGTGACGATGACAATGAACGATGTAACAGTATAACAGTGGCATCATACAAATCCAAGAATACATGACAGGACGTAATTCCAAGTCAAAACAACATAGAATAAATTCCAGGCAACTACTGCCGTCCGCAGACTTCGTCGCCATCAAAATTTCTAACTATATTTTCTACCTCTTCTAGTCTAACACAGTACACAAAAACTACGTTCTCTCACAAACAAGCTAACCTAACCTATCCTATCCGAGACTGAAACTTCAATAGACTAGAAAAATCTGATTTTTTTTCATGACTTCTTTTTCATAAATTATCCGTGAAGCACGCCTGGGACGAAATGTGCAAGAGTCCAACTTAAAGGAGAATAATTCTAAGCACCAAACTATTGAATTCTATGAAACATACCCCTTTTTAATCCCGACTTTTCCATTCTAAGATGAGTTGTCTAACTTTCATTCTATCTTTCTTTGAAGACTTTCTTTCTTTCTATCATTCTTTATTCTGTTACACCAGTTCATCCTTTTTCTTTCAGTGTAGTATATTGAAACGCTTGTGTTGATTAAACAGAGAAAACTTAAATATTTTGGACACATTAAACGCCATGATAATTTTAAAAAAACAGTCCTGGAAGGGTACCTAATGGGAAAAAGAAAGAGATGAAGACCAAGGGGAAGATGGTAGCAAAACATCGTTGATAATCTGTTAATGGATGCATCAGCAGCAGGGCATCTTGCTTACAACCGAGAGGCCTACAGGAGAGCTGTTAGGAGGCAGTTTCACAAGGGCCATGCAAATGACTGACTGTTGTTTCTATGATATCTCTGATGTCGACAATTCTCACCTTTTCTCTTCTCATTTATTGCTTTCATCAAACACCTCGTTTCACATGTGACAGTTTTTCTTTCCATCTCTCTCTCTCTCTCTCTCTCTCTCTCTCTCTCTCTCTCTCTCTCCAGCCAAGTTTGGAACTTGTAGCAGAATGTTGTTAGGAATATTGTTTCTGTTAGCCACTGTTTATTTTTATTTGAACACTTCGATGCTTCGGACTGGGGGTAATGTGATTGAATGGCAAAGTGGTTAGTGAACTGATCTCTCATGGCGAAGGTCTGGGGTTGGAATCCGGCTGGAGGCGCTCCAGTCACCCTGGTGTAGAATGGGTACCCGGCTTCTTCTGGATTTGGGGAAGGAAAGACGGCCAGGGTGGAATGCTGACCACATCATCCTCTAGTGTCGACAGGCCAAGGAAAATATGGGCACTACCACAATATTCCTATACGTCTCTAAGGCACGACAGGATTACCTTAAGTACTTTAACAGTGAAAGAAAGATAAACTAGTAGACTAAGAACCCTAACAGTGAGAGAAAGATAAAGTAGTAAGAGAATGAAGGTGATTGAAACTTAGAGTGATGCAAGGAAGGTTCCTGAGTTGACAGTGCATTTCCCTCTTGCATTTAAGCGGTTGCTAGTCCTACGGGAGTCCGTGGTTCAAGTAACTTCTAAAATACTTTGTTTACTAACGCTGGAAGGTAATTAGACACTGCGCCTTCCAACTTTACTGTACTCTAAAATATGATTAATGTATGGCTATATAGATTCGAGGGCTTTATAACGTTATAATTTTTGTTCACGGCGAAGCTGTTTTTGTACCTGCAGCATATTCTTCATTTCATATCTGCTTCTGCCTAATCGCCTTCGGCTTAATCTTTTTCTGTAATGTGGCTATTTCTCTCTGACGTGTACTCCCAAAATCACAATGTTTCTCTATAATCTAGTGCTTGCATCAACTTCAACAGAGAGCAGGGAAAAAAACAATATTACAGCAATAGGACTGTATCTTGGAACGAGCTGACAGTGCGTTCATTCTTTCTTAGTTAAGGGGTTGTTCGTCCCAACGGTATTTGAGGTTCGAGTCATAGACATTTTCTTATTAGTTTTATTTCTCCCGCGCCTAAAGTTCTTTGTCTAATATCTTTTCGACGCTACTCATTCACACTGTGTCTTCTAACTTTACTACATCTTCGACCACTCATTTCTAACGTTACTCTGTTTTTTTGAAAAATCAAATCAGTTCCAAGTTTTATCTTTGACCAATCATTTCTAATGACTTTGCGGACGACATTTGTCTATTATCAAGCAGTCACAAAGATATGCAAGATAAAATAAACAAGCTAACTCAGAATGCAAACAACATAGGACTAAAGATCAACGTAGGAAAGACAAAGTTAATGAAGCAAAATGTGAACAACAGAAATGTACTCAGAGTAGATAACAAGTTAGTGGAGGATTTCAACGAATTTGTATACCTTGGCAGCAGAGTAGTAGAAAATGGAGACAGCACAGAGGACATCAACAGCAGACTTACTAGAGCAAACCAGGCTTTTGCAATGCTGCAGAATATATGGAAATCCAAAAAACTAAGCATAAATATGAAAATCAGGATATTTAAGAGTAATGTTCTAAGTGTACTACTCTATGGAAGCGAATGCTGGAAAATCACCAAAACCATAGAAAACAAGTTGAATTCTTTCCAGACTAAATGTTTACGAAGAATTAGAAAAATATTTTGGCCAAACACTATAAGAAATAACACCTTATTAGCAGAAATGCAGATGAAACCACTGACAACAATTATTGAGGAAAGACGCTGGCGATGGTTGGGACATGTGCTCCGAATGACTGACAACTCACTACCAAAAATAGCACTAAGATGGACACCACAGGGGAGCAGAAGTAAGGGTAGACCAAAAGAGACATGGAGAAGAACAACAGAAAGGATGTTGAGCAATAGAGGGCTCACCTGGGCAAGAGCAGAAAAAAAGGCGAAGGACAGGCATTTGTGGAAAACCCTTGCAGAAGCCCCATGTGCCCTGCGCACTTAAGGTTCAGAGAGAGGGAGAGAGAAAGAATCATTTCTAACTTTACCATTGGCCAATTATATCATATATCTAACTTTACTCTATTCTCGACCAGTCATATCAAAGAGTTTTTATTAGATGTCTCGAATATTTTTTTTCCATCTGTAGCTACTCAACAGCTCACATCAAGCGTCTCATGAAATGAAATAATGTAATTTTTATTATTCTGTAGCTCATCTCACAGTGAAGCAAAAGTTATTTCTATAATAATAAAAAAAACAACTCGGCATTTCTTAATATAATCCCCAGAAATATTATTTTCACGTATGAACCCCTCATTTTATAGACATTTTATAGACATTTTATAAGCATTTTATAGATATTTCAGCGGGGGCAAAGACGCTGTCCTATAAGGAAGTCAACGAGCCAAAGATGACTCTAGCAGGGTTGGCGAACCATAACCAGCCAAGACCCTGTCCTGTCCTTCTGCTTGTACCCCCAGTAACAGACCTAGCCTGGCTAACGAGGGCAAGAATCGTCATAGTGCCCATGGTGGTGGAGTCTGGTAAAGAAGTGTTGCAGACACTCCGCTTTTTAATTCCACTCAGTGATTGAAAAAAAATCGCCGTAGCCTTCACCCAGTTCAACACAATGTTATGCCTCAATATCTTCACGCAAGGAACACCAGTTCGCAGTCCCAAGAAGGACAAGAAGAAGAACAAGAACAAGAAGAATAAGAAGAACAAGAACAAGAACAAGAACAAGAAGAAGAAGCAGAACAAGAAGAATAACAAGAACAAGAAGAACAAGAACAAAAACAAAAATAAAAAGAAGAACAATAACAAGAACAACAACAACAACAACAAGAGGAAGAATAAGAAGAATAACAAGATTAAGAAGAGAAAGAACAACAAGAACAAAAACAAGAAGAACAACAATAACAAGAAGAACAACAACAAGAGAAAGAGGAACAAGAACAAGAAAAACAAGAAAAACAAGAAGAACAACAACAACAAGAACAAGAAAAACAGCAAAAACAAAAACAAGAACAAGAAGAAGAAACGACATTTCAACCTGTCAGAACTGAATGTATGAACATTTTCGAAATTACAAGAAAAGAGCGTCGATTTTAGAGCCGATTACAGACAATAAAATCTCGGATATCCAACTGATATCTGTAGTCATTGATCTGCGTGATGGAGCTCATGTAATCGATCAGTAAAACGACATGCGACGTGGAAAAAAAAGGATGTTGTCAGGTTTGTTTTTGTAAATGAACGCTTGAGAACATTAATAATAAATGTAGGTAGTTATGTTTTTATGGAGTCTACGTACTGCAAACTTTTGCCTTACTCTGTAGCGGAGATTATGAAGTGACTCTCTCTCTCTCTCTCTCTCTCGATCGACCACAACTAGGATAAAAAAAAATCATTCATATTCCATAAGGAAGTATTTAATATTGGTGGATTTTCCTCAGAAGACTGACATTTAAACTAGAAGCACCACAGCCCGCTGAACTTATGGTAATTCGTCATAACATTGGTTTTAAAAAAATCTTCGTGTTCAAAGAATTCTAAAGAAAGAAATGGGAAGTCGCCTGGATGTTGATTGCTCTTTCTTTGTGGTTTATTCAGTTGTCATGGTTCTGCGAAGTCTCCAAGAACGCTCATGCTTCTCCATTTTGAACTGCTCCGACATCTTAAGTCTCTAAAGACGACATCGCCGTTGATCTTTAATGACATATTTCAACTGTTTATTATTTAGCTTCACGCGGGCACATTTTTTTGTGGCAGATAACACTATGTTCCTCACACTAAGCGCAATCTATCATATTTGTAAGTAATTAGTTATGTTATCAAAAAGTTGTTTTCATATTTTTATCTGTTCCTGGTGTTATCTTTCTTTTAGTTATCAGCTGCTGGAGTTCCTGGTGTTATCTTTCTTTTAGTTATCAGCTGTTAGAGTTCCTGGTGTTATCTTTCTTTTAGTTATCATATGTTAGAGTTCCTGGTGTTATCTTTCTTTTAGTTATCATATGTTAGAGTTCCTAGTGTTATCTTTCTTTTAGTTATCAGCTGGTAGAGTTCCTGGTGTTATCTTTCTTTTAATTATCAGCTAGTAGAGTTCCTGGTGTTAACTTTCTTTTAGTTATCAGCTGTTAGAGTTCCTGGTGTTATCTTTCTTTTAGTTATCAGCTGTTAGAGTTCCTGGTGTTATCTTTCTTTTAGTTATCAGCTGGTAGAGTTCCTGGTGTTATCTTTCTTTTAGTTATCAGCTGCTAGAGTTCCTGGTGTTATCTTTCTTTTAGTTATCAGCTGCTAGAGTTCCTGGTGTTATCTTTCTTTTAGTTATCAGCTGTTAGAGTTCCTGGTGTTATCTTTCTTTTAGTTATCAGCTGGTAAAGTTCCTGGTGTTATCTTTCTTTTAGTTATCAGCTGCTAGAGTTCCTGTGCTTTTAACTCGGCGTGTTCAGTCGTTTCAGTGTTTCGTCTTCTATTAAAAATATTCTGCTTTATTTGGTGCATGCATTGTTTTGTTTGCCTTGCTGCACTTTGCTCAGATTCTCATATAACGTGTCTATTCATCACATTTTTCCTAAGGTTTTATTTAGATTTCGTGTACTCTCCTTCTTGGACATGTGATGAGAACATACCAGAAGTTAGTTGGAGAACTCGTCAGTGACTGGAGAATTCAAGGAAGAAAGATGGAGAAGAAGGCCAAAAAAAAAAACAACAAAACAAAAGCTCAGTGGACTGACCATGTGGCATGGAAAAAAATAGCATTTGAACTGATCAGAAACACCAAGGGTCGCACAAGATGGAGAAGGATGATTGTCAGTAGTATCTGGCATGGCAATTAATAATAATAATAATAATAGGGCGATGTGGCAGTTCACGTTGGACAACCACATTTCTCATCAGACAAATCTACATTCGAATCCCTGCAGGGTTTGGATTTTTATTGTTTCTATCGAGGGAAAATCTAAAAAAAAAAGAATCTGCACATTCAGTAGCAATTGCTCTAGGTTAGCGGCTATTTAAATCACTTGACCTGGAAGTACCCCCTACCCCCACACCCCCCCCCCCCCCCCCACCTCATCAAGCGGACAGTGGGAAACCAGAATAAACGTAATTATCAGCCTTTTTTTCAGTATTACTTTCAGGTATCTCGGTAACACCATTGTTTCCTTGGCCAGTAAAATCACGCTTCATCACTTCACTTCAATTCACTTCACTTGACACGCACACACATACTCACGCACACACACACACACACACATTAAAAAATCGGCATATTGGGGTTTCGTTAAGAAATCAGATCTCAGACTGAGGAACGTCGTATACACCAGGTGACACCAGACAACTAATACCCTGCTGGATGAGACGAAAATAACATTATTACATCTCTGAGGTGGCTAAAATAATATCATTATTACGATATACCAGGTTTCAGACTTCGCACATGATCGGAAAATGATGAAATAATATTCCAGGGAGGCTTATTATTCTGTAATTTTAAAAAAAAAAGGAAAAGACAAATGAAGGAAAAGTAATTTGTAACAGTAATAAGCACTATGAGTCTCCTTCAGAAAGTGAAAAAAATCTGAGAGAGATTCGCCGTACGAACATGTTTTAGAAGTTACCTCGGGTGAATGTCTGGGCTGGTTATGGTAGAACTCCTAGTAAATAAACGCTCTCTTTTTCAGTATGTAAAGCTGAAAACAGCAGAAGATTTCTTGAGAAAGAGAAACTCCAAGTATATTTACTTTTCATGCAGAGAGTATTGTAGAGATAAAGACCACCCTGACAGCTATGTGGAGTAAGAGGACTTCTAGAGATAAAGTCCAGCCTGACAGTTATGTAGAGTCAGAGGACTTCTGGAGATAAAGTCCAGCGTGACAGTTATGTGGAATCAGAGGACTTCTGGAGGTAAAGTCCAGCCTGATAGCTATATGGAGTCAGAGGACTTCTGGAGATAAAGTCCAGCCTGATAGCTATGTGGAGTCAGAGGACTTCTGGAGATAAAGTCCAGCCTGATAGCTATGTGGAGTCAGAGGACTTCTGGAGATAAATCATAATAATTGGTGTATAAGGATACATTTGCACGTTACGACCACCATAAATATAGCTGGACACCTTCCCCCGGGGCTTCCCAAGCTTTAGATCTTTATATTGATACGACGTGGCGTGATATTCTTAACCTCAAGCCACCAAGAATTCGACATTTTAACCTAAATAAGGGAGAGTCCAGAGCATTGTCCACCCTCAAACATCGAAACGATATCGTGATCAAACCAGCAGATAAGACCAGCAATCTCATAGTTTGGAAAAAAGATTTATATATCGCGGAAGGAATGTCCCAACTCAGCAATACAAAATTCTATGCCCCAGCGAAAAACGATACTACCCGTTCTAATAATGGCATAGTGGAAGCAACCATTAAAGATCTAATCACAGAAGGTGGCCTCCCACCCCAAGCTATTTCTCTTCACATTAAGGACAGCTGTTTAGGCACACCCACTTTCTATCTTCTTCCTAAAATCCACAAACCAGGTAACCCTGGACGCCCCATTGTATCAGCGTGTTCATGCCCCACTGAGCACATTTCTGATTTTTTAGATAGCATTTTCCAGCCTCTTGTACACAAACTACCCTCCTTTTTTAAAGACACCAACCACGCATTAACAATTTTTGATACAATCAGGTATCTCGGTAACACCATTGTTTCCTTGGCCAGTAAAATCACGCTTCATCACTTCACTTCAATTCACTTCACTTGACACGCACACACATACTCACGCACACACACACACACACACACATTAAAAAATCGGCATATTGGGGTTTCGTTAAGAAATCAGATCTCAGACTGAGGAACGTCGTATACACCAGGTGACACCAGACAACTAATACCCTGCTGGATGAGACGAAAATAACATTATTACATCTCTGAGGTGGCTAAAATAATATCATTATTACGATATACCAGGTTTCAGACTTCGCACATGATCGGAAAATGATGAAATAATATTCCAGGGAGGCTTATTATTCTGTAATTTTAAAAAAAAAGGAAAAGACAAATGAAGGAAAAGTAATTTGTAACAGTAATAGGCACTATGAGTCTCCTTCAGAAAGTGAAAAAAATCTGAGAGAGATTCGCCGTACGAACATGTTTTAGAAGTTACCTCGGGTGAATGTCTGGGCTGGTTATGGTAGAACTCCCAGTAAATAAACGCTCTATTTTTCAGTATGTAAAGCTGAAAACAGCAGAAGATTTCTTGAGAAAAAGAAACTCCAAGTATATTTACTTTTCATGCAGAGAGTATTGTAGAGATAAAGACCACCCTGACAGCTATGTGGAGTAAGAGGACTTCTAGAGATAAAGTCCAGCCTGACAGTTATGTGGAGTCAGAGGACTTCTGGAGATAAAGTCCAGCCTGATAGCTATGTGGAGTCAGAGGACTTCTGGAGATAAAGTCCAGCCTGATAGCTATGTGGAGTCAGAGGACTTGTGGAGATAAATCATAATAATTGGTGTATAAGTATACATTTGCACGTTACGACCACCATAAATATAGCTGGACACCTTCCCCCGGGGCTTCCCAAGCTTTAGATCTTTATATTGATACGACGTGGCGTGATATTCTTAACCTCAAGCCACCAAGAATTCGACATTTTAACCTAAATAAGGGAGAGTCCAGAGCATTGTCTACCCTCAAACATCGAAACGATATCGTGATCAAACCAGCAGATAAGACCAGCAATCTCGTAGTTTGGAAAAAAGATTTATATATCGCGGAAGGAATGTCCCAACTCAGCAATACAAAATTCTATGCCCCAGCGAAAAACGATACTACCCGTTCTAATAATGACATAGTGGAAGCAACCATTAAAGACCTAATCACAGAAGGTGGCCTCCCACCCCAAGCTATTTCTCTTCACATTAAGGACAGCTGTTTAGGCACACCCACTTTCTATCTTCTTCCTAAAATCCACAAACCAGGTAACCCTGGACGCCCCATTGTATCAGCGTGTTCATGCCCCACTGAGCACATTTCTGATTTTTTAGATAGCATTTTCCAGCCTCTTGTACACAAACTACCCTCCTTTTTGAAAGACACCAACCACGCATTAACAATTTTTGATACAATCACACTCTCTCAACACCACACCTATCACATCTTTCTCCTTGATGTCTGCTCTCTATACACTTCTATCCCCCATGAGGATGGACTCTTAGCACTCCGCCATTTTCTCGACAAAGACCCTGACCCCATAACTAACACTGACACCATAATCAGACTTACAGAGCTAGTACTAAACCAAAATTCTTTCGAATTCAACGGCGAATACTTCGAGCAAATCAGTGGTGTTGCTATGGTAACGAAAATGGGTCCCAGTTATGCATGTCTATTTATGGGCTTTCTGGAAGTCAAATTATGGGAAACCTACACTGGCAGATTTTCAGAATTCTATAAAAGGTACATCGATGATGGCATTGGAATTACAAGTATGCCATATGAAGACCTTAAAAAATTTATTGAATTCGCCAATACACTCAATAAGAACATAAAATTCACTTATGAAATCTCTGACAAGTCTGTTAATTTTTTAGACATTAAAATTTCTATTGGCACAAACAGGCTTGTCACCTCTGTATTTTACAAGCCCACCGATAGCCACACCTATTTGCTTTACACCTCTTCCCATCCTGAGGCCTGTAAGAACTCCATCCCATATTCCCAACTCCTCCGTCTTCGCCGCATATGTCAGGATAATTTGGACTTTATAGATCAGTCCAACAAGTTATTAGAATTTTTCCGTCATCGCCACTACCCAGAAAAGGTTCTTCGTAAAGCCTTCAACCGTATCCAACTAGTGAGCCGCAAAGAAGCATTCAGGAAAAAGCCTGTTACTCCATCTGACAGAGTTAAGTTAGTACTGCCTTTCCACCTGCACGGTCAGATGGTTAAGAAAATCCTTTATCGTCATCTGCCGATAATCCAACTCGACTCCGACACTCGTGACATTTTCTCTGAAGCAACCTTATTGGCATACAAACGTGAGCCAAACCTTAAGGACATCCTGGTCCACAGCCACTTGAAGCAGAGCCTTACATATGTTGGCACCAGAAAATGTAACCGCCCCCGCTGCGTTACCTGCCCTGTAGTTTGGGAAACGAAAACAATCACCTTTCCCAAAACTATCCTCACTCTTCATGAGGGATTCACATGCGAGTCCCGAAATGTGATATATGTCATCGTTTGCAAAAGATGCAGGATAACATATATCGGTGAGACTGGCCTCAGATTAGGGGACCGCATGCAAAAACATCTGTACGACATCGCCCAGCATGCTTCATTTCAATGGCCCCAACCACAGAGGCAAATCTGATTTTCTGGTAACAGCCATTAAACAATGTCACGCAGATGACACAAGCCGCCTGACACTTGAGAACCGCTGCATTCAAAATTATGCGACGCTGGAACCACATGGGTTAAACTCGCTGTTTAGTTACACGTAACATCATCTTCTTCAATCATTATAGTACCTCTCCACTAAATCCACCCCTTCTTACTTTTCAAACTTCCTCACAGCATCACTCTGCAACCCCGCTATTTTCTCTGCAACCCCTCTTCTCTGCAACACCTCTTCCCCAATCACCTGTTTCAATTTCTCCTAGCTAGGCCAGTAGTGCGTCACTCTCTCTCCCCTCCCCGGTTCCCCATCCACCACCCCCAGTTACAACCCACCGACCACATGTCACAGGTCTAAATTTAAACAATTTCCACGTCCTACCAGATCCATTCCTGACACACACCGCCGGACAAGCCACACCTTGCAATTTACAGCTAAGTACTCCTTTAAAAAATTTTTTTTAAAACAGTATTCATGTGAATCTATACTTTATCTCCTCTCCCTGTTTCTTCGTCCTGTGTGTTTTTGTATGATTAAGGCTCACGCCGAAACGTCACAACTTTGTAATCGTTAAGTAATAAAGCTGCTCCTACTTTTTTCCGATTTTATACATTCTGGAGATAAAGTCCAGCCTGATAGCTATGTGGAGTCAGAGGACTTCTGGAGGTAAAGTCCAGCCTGACAACTATGTGGAGTCAGAGGACTTCTGGAGATAAAGTACAGCCTGACAGCTATGTGGAATTAGAGGACTTCTGGAGGTAAAGTCCAGTCTGATAGCTATGTGGAGTCAGATGACTTCTGGGGGTAAAGTCCAGCGTGACAGCTATTTGGAGTCAGGGGACTTATGGAGATAAAGTCCAGCCTAATAGCTATGTGGAGTCAGAGGACTTCTGGAGGTAAAGTCCAGTCTGATAGCTATGTGGAGTCAGAGGACTTCTGGAGATAAAGTTCAGCCTGACAGCTATGTGGAGTCAGAGGACTTATGGAGGTAAAGTACAGCCTGATAGCTACGTGGAGTCAGAAGACTTCTGGAGATAAAGTCTAGCCTGATAGCTATGTAGAGTCATATGACTTCTGGAGATAAAGTCCAGCCTGACAGCTATATGGAGTCAGATGACTTATAAAGGTAAAGTCCAGTCTGATAGCTTGTGGAGTCTGAGGACTTATGGAGGTATAGTCCAGCCTGATAGCTATGTGGAGTCAGAGGACTTCTGGAGATAAAGTCCAGCCTGATAGCTATGTAGAGTCAGAGGACTTCTGGAGATAAAGTTCAGTCTGATAGCTATGTGGAGTCAGAATACTTCTGGAGATAAAGTCCAGCCTGATAGCTATGTGGAGTCAGAAGACTTCTGGAGATAACTCCAGCCTGATAGCTATGTAGAGTCATATGACTTCTGGATATAACTCCAGCCTGATAGCTATGTGGAGTCATATGACTTCTGGAGATAACTCCAGCCTGACAGCTATGTGGAGTCATATGTTTTCTGGAGATAACTCCACCCTGACAGCTATATGGAATCAGAAGACTTCTGGAGATAGAGAAATGATTACTGTTATGAGGGTCTCGACTCCATGATATTTACAAGTCTTGATACGAAATTTATAAAAAAAAATATGTGACACTGGTCTTTGCAGTTTTGACAGAGAGTGCCATTTTGCATTGTGTACTGTAAAAGAAAGACTGGAAAATATGTGTGACAATATATGTGAAAATATATGACAATTTGCACATTAACAGGGTCATAAAGTTTCCATTGTGTGATAAAGTGACTGAATCACAACACCGTAACAGATTACACTGGCCAACACACATTCTGGTGCCTCATATGTTAGACCTGTTTCTGGGTATATCTGACTTGCAGACTCCACAAATGGCACACAAGTTGCCCCTCTATCAGCTCGTTTTTGAGATAGTACATATGCCATATACAACTCTTCACTTTGCTCGCCCATAACAAATCAGGATATTTTAATGTAGTGTTTAAATTAATATCTTTTAAACATGAAGGAAACAATTAAAAGAAAAGTGTACTACACGAAAATCCACTTATTTCATACCAAAGCACAAGTTTATGATACAAACTTTCCACTCAGTCGACACAAAAGAACCTCCTTTTGTAAGACTTCCGTCAGTGGGATCTGCCAGGACAATCCTGCATAAGATTCCAACAATAATCAGCAATCATGTGTATATCCCATCTTCCTTTGTATCTGACTTCCATTGTTTTGTTGTTTTTTTTTGCCTTGTTGGAACCTTTCACTTGCTCTTCGCTTAAGTCACTAATCTTCTCTGGAAAACGATCTAATTTACTGTGCTGATAGTGGATTTAACACTCATGTTACAGTCAAGTCTGCTGAAATGAAAGAGCATATCCTCTACTAATTGTATGTAGTTATCTCCATTCTTGTTGCCAAGGAAGCTTTTCACAATAAGAACAAATGAAGACCAGGCATATGATTCGATTTCATTCATTAATGATATGAAATGTGGGTCATTTATAAGTTCTCTGATCTGTGGACCATCGAAAATTCCTGCCTTCAGTTTTTTCCATGGTAAATCCATGTAACTTATGTACTATGTATTCAATGCACGAACCGTCTTTATTCAAAGCCTTTACTAATTGTTTCATCAGACCTAGCTTTATATGTAGTGGTGGCAGTATGATTCTATCTAGAGCTATCAAAGATTCATTGTCCTTCCCCACCATATGTTCCCTCGGAGGCCAGTCTTTTCTTGCCCAGTGTTCATGGTTGGTTCTACTATCTCAAAGGCATAAAAAACAAAGATACTTTGTGTAGCCACTTTGTTGGCCAAGAAGAAAATTAACCATCTTCAAGTCTACATAAATCACCCATTGATGTTCTTGGTAATTTATCTTTTCCAAGACTAAAAAGATGGCCTGTACTCTTTTTTTCATCCTGGTGGAATGACCGATTGGAACAGAACTATATTTGTTGCCGTTATTTAGAAAATGTTACGTTTTGAACTGTCGATGAAAAGACGGCACTCACTTGGATTTTATTCTGAAAGACTAGTTTTCTTCACAAGGTTTCCGGTGTCATTACAGAATACTAAGTTGTTGTCTTCACTAAAGAGTGGCAGTAAATCCTTTTGTCTCCTTTGATAAAATGTAATTTTCGTTCCAGGCTGAAGTATATTCTTTTCCTTTAGTCTGGAGGCAAGCAATTCAGAAGACTCCTTGGAAAGATTTAAGTCCCTACTTAAGATCACTCAATTCATTCTGATCAAAACGATCACTATGTGAAATTGTTTGGAATTCGCTGTCACTGGCCCCACTTGTGCGAAATCAGACATACAAGACTCATCCTCTGAGAGCTGTGGTAGTTCAAGGAAAGGTGGAACGGGTACAAGAACAGAGTGCTGAACAGGTCTCCTGGCTGAAGGTAGATCAGGGTGAGACTACTTGTCATCGATTATTTCGACTGGTACCTATGATATTAACAATACAAAAATAACAGTCATTGAAGTGGTTTGGGTTTGTCGATTCCCTCCACACCATTGGTACTTCAAATTTCAGGCAGCTTCTCTTTTCATTTGTCCACTGGCCCAGATGCTCCGTACAAGTTTTGCATACAATATGAGAAGCCCATGGCTTATCTTGATCTCCAAGCTTGACACTAAAATAACCTACATATGCTCTTTTTACAAACTCAGAAATATGTTTCCTACTTGCTTTCAGTGTGTACTTCCCATAAATATAGCAAAAAAAAACTACGTCGCAGAGATTCAAACAGCTTCGCCTTTAGGTAGCCATAACCTCTACGGTGTTCGATTTGCAAAAAATGAAATGATATTCATATGAGTGGGACTGCACACACACCTCCCATTTGATCATAACTATTATACAGCGCAACTGTTTTAAACAAATTAGGTTGAGAAACCTTTGAAATACAAATTTATGTAGTCTACGAAAACCGTGATTTACCATCTTAATTTTGTGCACATAATTATATAATAAAATAGAACATAAGCGATTTTGTCATTTGAACTATACAATTTTATGCCAGTATGCATTATATGAAAGGAAGTAGATGAACAGTTGTGAAACAAAGATCACTGTACACAGAAAAAGGTGAGTAAATTAAATATGTACATTTCCCATTCAAATAAGACAGCTTTTTATGACATACCAATTCTGCAGAAGAAATTTTTTAAAGAGCGGACTAAAACTTTATAACTTTAACCATTTCTAAGAAACTAGAGCTGATGCGGTCTATCCAGTGCATATTTCTGAACCAGCGCCCTAAATAACCTCAGGAACAGGCCTAAAAAAAAACCAAGGTACAAAGAAAAAAAAACTTTTTTGTTGCACTGTATTATTTATGAGGGGTTGCACAAGTGTCAGCGAGCTTGCTTCTCTAGACGTAAAGCTCACATTTCTGCCAGTAATTTACAGGAAAATATGTTCATAATAGAGATGTACTGAGATTTCATTCGGGTCGGATAATGAAGATATTTTAATATTCATAGGGGAAAAAACATTCGAAGAATAAATTTTCGAATATTAAACAAATATTAATCACAACTTGGCAAGCGCTAGCAAACAAATTAATCTTTTAGTTCCATATTGCTCGAATCGAACGGTTAAACTTGTACTTTCCAGCAAAAAGGGATCAGATCTATAAGAAATAAAGAGTTTAATTAATTATTAAATTTATAATAGTAAATATATTATAACTTTCCTTATTCACATTTTCAGTAAATGGCCATGTCTCCGCGACCTGAGTGCCGGAATTCGTATTCGGCCATTCAAAATAAATAAATATATAAAATCGTGTTCCACCGAACACTTAAAAGCTCGTTTTTCTGTATATCTGTAGTTCCATTTATAAGGATTACACTCGCGAGGTGACACAGCAAGCGAATGTGCACAAGCACGTATAACGCACAACACAAACAATTTTATCAGAAAATGATAAAATATCTACATTCCTCGTAAAAACTCATATTTATTTTTGTTTTAATTTCATAGGTTTAGTTAATTTTATGTTAAATTCCTGATCTATGAAACCTGAAAAGAGGTTCTGTGAATGACTGACTGTACTGTGGTATAAGGTTTATTTTAAAACTAATTTTGAGTTATACAGCTTAAGATACATACACCTCGTATTCAAGATTCAAAGGCGTTGTTTCTTCTATGACAATTTCGCTTGTCTATAGACTTAGCGTTCTTTCTTGTAGAACAATTTCGCTTGTCTATAGACTTAGCGTTCTTTCTTGTAGAACAATTTCGCTTGTCTATAGACTTAGCGTTCTTTCTTGTAGAACAATTTCGCTTGTCTATAGACTTAGCGTTCTTTCTTGTAGAACAATTTCACTTGTCTATAGACTTAGCGTTCTTTCTTGTAGAACAATTTCACTTGTCTATAGACTTAGCGTTCTTTCTTGTAGAACAATTTCACTTGTCTATAGACTTAGCGTTCTTTCTTGTAGAACAATTTCACTTGTCTATAGACTTAGCGTTCTTTCTTGTAGAACAATTTCACTTGTCTATAGACTTAGCGTTCTTTCTTGTAGAACAATTTCACTTGTCTATAGACTTAGCGTTCTTTCTTGTAGAACAATTTCACTTGTCTATAGACTTAGCGTTCTTTCTTGTAGAACAATTTCGCTTGTCTATAGACTTGTAAATTTCGGAAAATCGCTAGTTAACATCTCGGTGGTTATTAACCGAAAAATATATTTCAGACCTGGCATCACGGACTGACTAGGACATCTCAGATTCAGCATCACAGAGTGACTAGTACATCCCATGCTCGACGTCATAGACTGACTAGTACATCCCAGGCTCGACGTCATAGAGTGACTAGTATATCCCAGGCTCGACGTCACAGAGTGACTAGTATATCCCAGGCTCGACGTCATAGACTGACTAGTATATCCCAGGCTCGACGTCACAGACTGACTAGTACATCCCAGGCTCGACGTCATAGACTGACTAGTATATCCCAGGCTCGACGTCACAGAGTGACTAGTATATCCCAGGCTCGACGTCACAGAGTGACTAGTATATCCCAGGCTCGACGTCACAGAGTGACTAGTATATCCCAGGCTCGACGTCATAGACTGACTAGTATATCCCAGGCTCGACGTCATAGACTGACTAGTACATCCCAGGCTCGACGTCATAGACTGACTAGTATATCCCAGTCTGGGCGTTATATAAAGTAATAGAACACAGTATTGTATGGTTCATCATCATCATCATCATCATCATCATCAGGTGCCGTGCCGACTGACGTTGGCTATTAAGCTTCTCAAGAGTACCCGATCCTTCATGCAGGCCATCAGTTCAGTTGGTGATCTCCTCTCACACCATCCCGTCAGACTGTCCAGTATCATTTCTCTTGGTCTTCCTCTTGATCTTATTCCCTCTATTTTCCCTGTTTTTATAATATTTTCAATGCCTCCTCTTCTCATTGCATGTCCTATGAAAGTACATTGTCTCTCTCTTATCTTTTTGACAAGGTTTTTTTGTCTCTCCAGCTCTTCTCATACATTCTTCATTAGTTAATTTTGCTGTCCAGGGGATTCGCAACATTCTTCTAATAAACCACATTTCTGCTGCTTCCAATGATTTTTGTGCAGACTTGCCTATTGTCCATGATTCACTTCCATATAACAAGATAGGTTCAATATAGCATTTTAGGACTCGTTTTCTAACATTCATTGATAAAGATGTATTAGCTAATATGTTTCTCATTCTCTGAAATGCAGTCTTTGCTTGGCCTATTCTGTTCCTAATTTCTGTTCTGCATTTCCCATCTGAAGTTATTACTGCTCCAAGGTATTTGAATTTCTTCACCTGCTTTAGAATAGTTCAGTTTAATTTAATACTGCATGCTGGTGGATTCTGTTTCTTAGATATAACCATAGTTTCTGTCTTTTTTATATTAAAAGTAAGGCCTTTCTGTTCACTTTCTTTGGCTACTTTATCCAAGAGATTTTGCAGGTTTTGTTGTTCTCAGCTATCAGTACTGTGTCGTCAGCATACCGAAGGTTGTTAATATTGTATCCTCCAATTTTTATGCCTGGTTCTGTGATGATTGTTCTTAGAATATTCTCGCTGTACAGAGAAAAAAGGTTTGGAGATAGTACACATCCTTGTCGCACCCCTTGTTTTATAGGTTGATATTTTCCAGTTCTGTTTTCAATTCGAATTGCTGCTTCTTCCTGCCAGTATAGATGTTTTACAATCCTCAGGCCTTTACCGTCTATATTGATGTCTTCAAGCATTTTAATAATTTCATTATGTTTCACCTTGTCGAATGCCTTGGTGTAATCAATGAAGCATAAGTAGAGATTTTTCTGTTAGTGTTCGTAAAGCATAAATGGCATTGTGTGTTCCATTTCCTTCAACAAATCCACACTGTTCATCTGCTACTTCCATTTTTATCTTTTTCTCGTAATAATTCTCAGATGTAGCTTCGTTCTGTGACATAGGAGGTTGATAGTCCGGTGGTCATCACATTCCTTTGCACCTGGTTTCTTTGGTAGTGCTATAAACGTGGATTTAAGCAGGTCACTGGGCATATAACCGCTGTATTATTTATCTATACATACATTGTATGGTTAGACCTGGAAAAAACTCATAAACAGAGCACATTTAGACGTGAAATAAAAATGACAAGAGAATCACCCGGGGCTTTGTGAGCAACCGTCTGGCCACGAGAGAACAGCGCATTAATAAACTATGCTGTCTCACACCCCTGTGCGTGCAATACACTCGTTTAATGAACGAGAAACAAAATACATTTCATATAACGGAAAAGAAAAAAAACACATTTCAGATAAATTACCCCCCCCCCCCCTAAAAAAATGTCTTTCAAAGCGCAGCCATTTGTCTTCAGTAAACAGACAATGAATAACAGTACAACCTCATAAGATACCAAGATCCACATAACCACCTGGACTGGGCTATGAGCCAAGGCTAATGGGATATAATATAAATATTTAAATCATTCATAGCCACTGTAATAAAACCCTGCTTTAATCATTTTGCCCATTTACTAATGATGTAGGCGCCTCAAACTCAGTCGTGAATTTCGGTCAGACCAGGAGGTGAGACAGCAGATACAAGGAGCGTTTTTTAAAATGTCCTGTGGCCCTTGCAGTCCATAAGGTAGGGTAGGACTACTGCCTTCACATTTGTAAACCTCAGCGCTGTGAAATCCCTACCAAAGTCAGCACCTGTCCTCGGAGAAGCCTCGAGCACCCAGTTCTTGAGAGCCGGATCGATCCTGCAGCCGGCGGGTAAGAAAAATAGCTCCCTCCAGTGGGGAATAGAACCCGGGACCTTCATGTCTGCAGGCGAATGTAATAATCACTGCACCGACTCAAAAGTCGGTCATTTGCAAGTCCCTTATGGAACTTTACCTCTCTAACAGCTCTCCTGTACATTTTGGCTCAGATAATCTGACAATAGAAAAATAGAAAGGAAATAGAAAAGGAGGAAGACCTATACTTACTTGGAGAAGAGAAATTATGACAGTGCTCAGAGACAAGGGATACACATGAAAGGAAACAGAGAATAATTCCAAGAACAGGGATGACTGGGGAACCTTTATACGTGGCCTATGCTCTCAAGGGAGTGAAAGGCGATGATGATGATGATGATGATGATGATGATGATGATGAGGATGATGATAGAACCACAGACAAACTCATGGATACATATCCAGGATAATGAACAGGCGAATAAGATAGATAGATAGACAGACAGACAGACAAACAGACAAACAGATAGATAGATAGATAGATAGATAGATAGATAGATAGATAGATAGATAGATAGATAGATAGATAGATAGATAGATAGATAGATAGATAGATAGATAGATAGATAGATAGATAGATAGATAGATAGATAGATAGATAGATAGATAGATAGATAGATAGATAGATAGATAGATAGAGCACCTTTACGAAATCTTGCTGGCACCGTAATAATTCTATAACCGAAGGTGCCATTTCGCAACACTCGTCTCTCTATCAGTCTAAGACAACTGCACAGCCACACAAACAATAATCCTCTCTGGGTCTGCACCGGCAGTCCATGCGGGTGCTGTTACGAATAAACAAATACACTCAGGACGAAGAGCTTCCATTTACTGAGTAGCTTCTCAAAATGCCTGGGAGACAGTGTTTAAGAACGTCGATTCTAGGATGAAGGCGCCTTTATCATGTGAAACTGGCTTTATCTTAATTGAATCAAGGTCTTTAGTTTTGATGGTGGAATCTAGCAATTTTGATGGTGTTCGTGTTTATGTATGATTAGTTTACTAATTTTGATGCAGTGAGATTTTAATTGTCATTATCACGGAGATGTGGTACGTTTTCCTGCTTCTTTTGGTGTGATCGCTGAAGTTGTTGTGAATTTTTTTTTCTGTTCGCTTCTGGTTGCATGTCTTTTTTTAAAAAAAATTTTACTTCAAGCAGTTCTTTGAAATGTTAACGGGAATTCTGGTCAGATTCTTTCGTGTTACCATGAACTATAGAAATCAAGTGTTTTTAATAATAATTTTTACACAGCTTTTGGAGTTCTTTTGTCAGAAAACTGGGATTTGTATAGCGTTCAGTAACATCATTAGACAAATGGCCAATCATTCAGTTTTTATGGATATCAGTTTTTATGGATATCAGTTTATCTGGACTTTGAGCAAACTGCTCGGACCTTTTGAGATGTCGCTACTTCGACGAAGCTTTACTGTTTAATATTCTGATGGCATAATGTGCTTCTAATGACCTGCTTCATATTCAGGATCATTAATACCTGTCTCTCTTAGGGCCCTTGGGTGCTCAGAAACTTCACTCAGATGTTAGCTCTGGTATTATTTGTAGAGTTTTGTGTGAAAAACGAAAATTTACTGTCTATAATTATTACAAAATGAGGAAGACCTAGACTTGCTTGGAAAAGAGAAATTATGACAGAGCTCAGAGACAAGGGATACACATGGAAGGAAGCAGAGAATCATTCCAAGAACAGGGATGACTGGAGACCCTTTATACGTGGCCTATGCTCTCAAAGGAGTGATGATGATGATGATGATGATGATGATGATGATAACTATTACAAAATTTTGTTGTGTTTAGACGGATGACCATCACTGTACTCCTGTGCTCCGATCTCCTAAATATATCCCTCATCGTACAGCCACTAAGTGCGCCAGTTCGGTGTTGACTGGCTGTTCCTCTCACGTGCCAGGAATTACCCCCACCTCTCAGTCCTTGCGATGCCATTCTTCACTCTCAACGCGCACATCTGAGACAGCAATGTTAAGTCGCCTCTCTCAGACTCCTCCGCTCTTCCAAGCTCTCTGAAGGCATTAACAATGTCAGCACGGTCCATCGGTTGGCCATCATCTAAGGTGGTAAAAGCAGCCAGTCTATCAGCTCTCTCACTGCCCCGGACACCAGCATGACGTGGCACATAAAAGAAGGTGGCATTGCGAATTTTTGATCTGCGCAAGGACTCTAGCCGCTGCCTGGGTACCAGTCCCGTCTGAGCCTTTCAGATCATCCTCACTGAGTAGCTCAGCACACAGACATTGGTGTAATCCTCCGATTCCAGGCAGATGAATGCCTTCGCCACCGCAGTGGTCTTGGTCGTCATGGCGCTGGTCGTCACTGCATTGGCACCGCTGGCTTCCTGACCTGTTCTGCCACCAGAGATTGCGCTGAATGCCCAGGCTCTCCGCCGATGGCGCACAACAGAGATCACAGCATCTGTGTCGTTGGAGCTTTCGCTTATGCGACAACAGGGCTTTGCCTTCTGCAGCTTCTGTCAAGTGTGATGATGACAGAAAAGATGTCTCCGAAACCTGAAGGCGCTGGTGTCCATTCTGTATGGTTTAGTGCTCCTCCCTTACATCGATCCCCGCATAAAGCACACATAATGCCGCTTTCTCTCTCTCTCTCTCTCTCTCTCTCTCTCTCTCTCACACACACACACACACACACACACACACACACGCCCACATACACACATCAGTATCAAACACAAAAAAGACTACAAGCTTCGAAAAAGAGCAATATATCTTACTAGTGACAGGCATCCACCACAGACAACAAAACAGCTCAGACAGTTCAGAATTCTACCCCTAGAAAATAAAATCCATTTCAAAAACAGAAAATTAATTTACAGAATTATGTTGCAGTATAATCCGCCTTATATGTTTCCACTGTCTAAATATAATCCAAAACATAATCAGCGACTTTAAAAAAAATTGTCTTCTCTCAAAAGCTTTTCTTACTCTGTTGCTCACTTTTGGAATACCCTTCCATCTCAGACAAAACTCATAAACAATATTCTTTCTTGCAAACTTTTTCAATATCTATTTAGTTTGCTTCTACTTGTTTTTATCTCTCTCCTCTCTCTCTCTCTCTCTCTCTCTCTCTCTCTCCCTCTACCAGTCACACACAAACACACACTTGTTTTCGTTATCTTCATGCTGTACTATATTCACTATATTTGTCTTGAGCTATACCAAGCATGTTCCTCACATTTGAGGTGATTTAATCCCACAACGGCTGAAAACTTCAGACATTGAAGTGTGAGTTTTATTAAAACATGTATCACTCGCATCATAAAATAGTGCATCATCACTAAAACATTCAGGACAAGTTCACAGATGCTCAAATCGCCTCCTAAACAAGAACGTCAGCAGAAACGATGAAAATCCTTCTCGACCGGAGACTGGCAATATCTTGGACTGAACCCAATGCTTTAGCTCATACAAGCTACATCGCTATCGATAAAGCCACTCCTCCACCTCCCTCCTCCTCATACACACACATCCTCGCTTCGTTGCTTCGATAATATACAAGAGAAATAAACAGATAATCTGGTTTATATACTCTGACAACTGTGCGTATATAGAACACCGCTGCTATAAAGCTGTGGACAGTAATACTTAAGTTAGTGAAAAGTTGAGGTTATAAGCGAAGCAAAGAATGACAACTGAATATGACATATACGAGAATAAAAATGAAGAACATAGATTGTACATCACCACATTTTACTCCTAGAACTTTCATCATAAATCAGAAGGGCAGTGTCGTAATTACAATAAATTTACATCCCAAAAAAAAAAAGAAGTAAAGTGTTGTTCATACATTTTATAACGTGGAAAGTGTACAATAAAGGGTTCTTTCATTTTTATTGTCAAATAAAAATCATAGAAATTATCACTCAGTAGTGACAACAGTGCTTGATTTTTATTAGAGAAAAAAAATAAAACAAGAAAAACGCTTAAAAGACTTGGTGAAGCATGAAAGTATAACAAATCTATCAATCAGCCTTCTTCAAAGTTTCGAGAACGCCATAAGAGCTTAATTTATATATATCCATCCCGTACTTCCTTGATTAAACACCGGATCTGAAATAGTCACATGGCTCAGTTAATCACAGGGCTTGGTGAAATGAGGAACTGTTTCGAATAAACCCATACCTCAAATAAATACCGGGTCTGAAATAAACGCTGGGTCAGTACATGGTTTTTCTATTGAAAGAGTACAGTATAGGCTAATACCGGTGCTGCAAAACCGTGCTTGGTATTCATGTATATATATATATATATATATATATAATATATATATATATATATATTATATATATACATATATATATACATATACACACATATATATAGTGAAAAAATAATTCAAATCAAATAAGGACAACAATATCATGCCTTATATAAAGAGGAGATATAAGATATGCAGTATGTGTGTGTTTAAACGGCATGGCTAATGAAGCCCACAACAGACGCTTAAGATGCGAGACTTACTGAAGAATAAAATTCACGTGATGATGATTACAATCCGTAGAAATTGCGTAATTAGTGGCTATTGCTTCATTCCCCCATTTATTATTTATTACTGTAAATGTTTTAGCAGGAACTTAATTCTATAGCAGTGGTTCTTAACCTGAAGTTCATGGACCTCTAGAGTGTCCAGAGGCCAGCGAATGGATTAGTTCCACTGAAACAATCTTAGCATCACCTGGGTTCTACTTGTTTTATTTTTAATAATGGGTCCACAGTTGTTCTCGGGCCAGAAAGGGGGTCCACAGCTGTTCTCGGGCTAGAAAGGAGGTCCACAGCTGTTCTCGGGCTAGAAAGGAGGTCCACAGCTGTTCTCGGACCTGAAAAATCGTTAAGGACCACACTCCCAGAGAAGTGTTGTCTCTAGAGCAAGCTTTGCGAAAATAAAAATATACAGACACTAGACAAAGAAATAAATTGAAGTGACTCTGAGAAAAAAAAGGCAGAAATGGGAGATAAGTTTATTATTATCCACAATAAAAAAAAGAACGTGACTTGCTTTCATTGAATAATATGACTTTGTCATATTATTTAATAATCATAACATAGTCATATTATCCACCATATAATCCACCAGCATGCAGTATTAAATTAAACAGAACTATTCTAAAGCAGGTGCAGAAATTCAAATACCTTGGAGCAGTAATAACTTCAGATAGGAAATGCAGAACAGAAATTAGGAACAAAATAGGTCAAGCAAAGACTGCATTTCAGAGAATGAGAAACATATTAGCTAACACATCTTTATCAATGAATGTTAGAAAACGAGTCCTAAAATGCTATATTGAACCTGTCTTGTTATATGGAAGTGAATCATGGACAATAGGCAAGTCTGCACAAAAATCATTGGAAGCAACAGAAATGTGGTTTATTAGAAGAATGTTTCGAATCCCCTGGACAGCAAAACTAACTAATGAAGAATGTATGAGAAGAGCTGGAGAGACAAAAAAACCTTGTCAAAAAGATAAGAGAGAGACAATGTACTTTCATAGGACATGCAATGAAAAGAGGGGGCATTGAAAATATTATAAAAACAGAAAAAGTAGAAGGAAGAAGATCAAGAGGAATACCAAGAGAAATGATATTGGACAGTCTGACGGGATGATATGAGAGGAGATCACCAACTGAGCTGATGGCCTGCATGAAGGATCGGGTACTCTGGAGAAGCATAATAGCCAACGCCAGTCGGCACGGCACATGATGATGATGAGTCATATTATAAACCATAAAATGACTTTGTCATATTACCTATTTCAGCAAACTGAAAAGCGCACTTTCCTAAGACGCTTAATATCAGTTACAGCGTTTCCGAAAAAAAAAAAACTGGTATAAAACTGGTGTCTTTACGAACGTATGAAATGTTATTCTTCAAATATCACTGCTGAAATTTAACAGTTTTTTTTAATCACTGCAAGAGTTGAACACCGATTTTCTGGCACCACTCGATTCGTAAAGCTTTATCTGACCGACGTTTTCCGGATTAAAAGAAGTCATGCAAATGAAAGCAGTAGATTATTTCACATATTTAGGCAGCATAGTTGATAAATCCGGAGGAACTGGAAAAACTGTTAAAAGTAGAATAACCAAGGCCAGGGCGGCATTTATTTCAGTTTAACAAAATGTAGACATCAAAGAACATCTAAACAGGAACCAAACTCAGGCTCTTTAACATAAATGTAAAGACTGTCTTACATTGTGGTTCGGAGACATGGATGATGACTAAGACATTACAACAGAGGATACGGATATTCAGGAGCTACTGCCTGAAAAGGATTCTGAACATTAAATGGCACAACAAGACCAGGAAAGAGGAGGTTTGGAAAAGAGCAGGACAAGAGCCTATGAACCATTAAATCATGTCTAGAAAAAAAAGGAGATAGATAGGTCACATATCAAGGAAACCAGATGTCAGTACAACAAGCAATGCAATAAATTGGATACCCCAGGGAAGCAAATATCACGGAAGGTCCAGAACTACTTGGAAAAGAGAAATTATGAAAATGTTCTGAGGCAACGGATACACATGGAGGGAAGTAGAGAACAAATCCAAGAAGAGGGATGACTGAAGAAACCTTATTCCTGGCCTATACTCCCAAGGTAAAGTAAGAGAACACAGTTTTGTAGGATTAGACGAAAACAATTGTACACAAAACACTTTAGTGAAACGTGAGAGAAAGAAAAATCACAAGAGATGGATTTGAACCATGGATTCCGGTCTAATCCTACACAACTGTATTCTCTTATTTTGCCATATGAAAGCCTCGTTGTTTCCTATTTCTAAAAAAAAATATTCCTATACTCCCACGGGTGTAGCAGGCAATGATAATGATGCAATAAGTGTGGGCAAAATTCCAAGTCCTTTTGTTTAATTAAGCTTGCGTTAAACTAACGCAAAAGAAAACACTAACAGGTGCCAGATTATAGAACTGTGATCAGCAAGCGCAGTGTAAGATAAAGAAATAATAAATTACAGCGATTTAAAAAAAATTGCCTCTGGACATTCTCAGTGTGTATATGGTTGAGGTTCAGCAAACTACGGAAAGATACATCAGTCCTACTTTAAGAAGTCTCGGATCATCAGTTTCTGGGAAATCGGTGGGCAGTCTGCAGTTTAGAACGTGTTTAAGTATTTCAGACAAAACATCTGAGGCTCTCTGATGGATCACTAGCTAGAAAAACAGCGTGGAACTAAAGATAACACATAATATACATCATGTATGTGGAACTAAAGAGTTATTTAACTAATTTAGTTATATTTCGTTGTTTTGGGGGGTTATCTTCCACATACACAACATCCATTTTAAAAACAAAATTCATAGCATGCACAGAGGAACGAGTTTCGTCCATTAAAAACAGAAAACAGTGAATTTTCATCAAAACAGAGAATCAAGATATATAAATACACAAGGAAACTTCGACTCACCAGTTTGTAGAACGAATTTTAAAGTCCAATGCAGCAAGCAGTATAGAGAACGACGAACCTGTTCTCCGGCCAGAAACTTCTTACTGGCTCTTCCTAGGAGCAGCTCGTGTAGATTCTTTCTTACTTCAAGCAAAAAACTCAAGTGGTCTGGTAGATCGCAACAGTACAGCTGTCAGATTAATCAGTTGATGTTCATCTTGCTAAGATTAAATTGTGAAACCAGTTGAGGCTGGCTATATTTGACTAGCATAACTGGTTGCTTGTAGAAATCGTCCTTCAGAATAACTATCACGATTACAGTGTTGACACAAATGCTGTTTCGCTTTGTGCAGAATCTTTAGAATGAAGCAAAATGGGTGAAGAAAAAGAAAAGAAGACAAACAGAAATCAAGTATCAGTGTTTCTACGTGGTGATACAATGCTTTTCAGTGTTTCTCTGATTCTCTAGGATGAGCAGTCTATTAAACTGTCACTTCTTGGAAAACTTTCACTCAACTGCTTTCGCATCACTACACACATAAATAACTAGAGCGTGCATCCTAAAATAAACATCATGTTCCTGACATCTGCTAGCTCTTAAAAGGAAATGTTCACATTATGAGTGCACCAACGGGTTCAGAAGTACTGAATGTTTTTTTTTCGTCTGAGAAGTTCGTTAAAAATTGCAAAGCCAAATCAAAATTTAACAGGAACTCCAGCAGAGGGCGTGAGGATAACTTACAGCGCCTCGGACGCGCTTTTAAACGTGGCTGGAGCCAACGATGAAGTTAAACAAAATCGCAGCCATGATTTCTGTGCGCGTCTACGGCGAACATTAGTGGAGGCTGCGATGGCGAGAGAGATGGGAGAGAGAGAGAGGGAGGGAGGGAGGGAGAGAGCCATTGCGGTAGTTTGTCGTTCAGCGATTGATCTTACCATTTGTGAATAATTCCTCACTTAGGTTCACATTTAAGTCATAATTCAGGATAAAATAATTCCTCCAACTTGTTAGCACGAAAATATTTTCCCTCGATTGTTCATCGGCGTTTAACGTACATCAAATCATGAAAATTTCTCGCAAAACAGTCTTGCGTTTGTCTGGCGAAAGTGCATCGGAGCAAAGTATTTGAACTCTTCTCCAACAGCGGCAAGGTGCGAGCAAATAGAAGCTTGTCTTCTAACATGCGCGGCGGGCTGCGCGAAATTTACATTTAAACTCAAATAGCTTTACTCGGTGTATCATATACATTACACAAGAGTTTTGTATGAGACAAGAAGTCATCAACACAGAAGACAGCTGAACAGCGTTGAAACATTCAAATGTAAATACAAGATTTTTCAACATGATGACACTGTCTTGTACTACTACTACTACTACTACTACTACTACTACTACTACTACTACTGCTGCTGCTGCTGCTGCTGCTGCTGCTGCTGTTGTTGATGCTGCTACTATTAATAATAATACTATTTCTAAAATTATTTCTACAATTACTTTTACAACTATTATTTTCATTGACTCTAGTATTACTACTCTTATTAATACTACTGTTGCTAATACTACCGTTACTATCACTATACTACTACTACTACTACTACTACTACTACTACTAATGCTGCTGTTGCTGCTACTACTACTACTACTACTACTACTACTCCAACTACTACTGCTACTACTGATGCTGTTACTACTACTATTGATGCTGCTGCTGTTACTACTACTACTACTAGTAGTCCAACTATGACTACTACTACTGATGCTGCTATGCTGCTACTACTACTGCTACTAATACTACTCCTACTCTTACTACTACTACTCATTCTGCAACAACTAAAGTTATTATTACTGCAATTGCTATTACCACTATTACTTTCCTTGTGCTACTTCTAACATTCTTATTACTACTATTACTTTACTTGTGCTACTTTTACCATTCTTATTACTACTATTACTTTACTTGTGCTACTTCTACCATTCTTATTACTACTATTACTTTACTTGTGCTACTTCTACCAATCTTATTACTACTGTTGCTTTACCTGTGCTACTTCTGCCATTCTTATTACTACTATTACTTTACTTGTGCTATTTCTATCATTCTTATTACTACTGTTACTTTACTTGTGTTACTTCTATCATTCTTATTACTACTACTACTTTACTTGTGCTATGTATACCATTTTTATTACTATTATTACTTTACTTGTGCTATTTCTACCATTCTTATTACTATTATTACTTTATATGTGCTATTTCTATCATTCTTATTACTATTATTACTTTACTTGTGCTACTTCTACCATTCTTATTACTACTATTACTTTACTTGTGCTACTTCTACCATTCTTATTACTATTATTACTTTACTTGTGCTACTTCTACCATTCTTATTACTACTATTATTTTACATGTGCTACTTCTACCACTCTTATTACTTAATCAGTTAATCAATCAATCGTGCCGTGCCGCGTGGCGTAGGCGATCATTTCTGTCCAGAATTCCCTGTCTTTAGACTTGATAATGAGATCCGTCGGTGATTTTCTTCCTAGCCACACTGACAGCCCATCCAGTAGCTTCTCTCTCTGTCTTCCTCTGTCTCGTCTTCCCTCAGTTTTTCCGGTTGCCACAGTGTGTTCCAATTTTTCTCTTCTCAGAAAATGTCCTATAAATCTCGCCTGTCTGACTCTGATCTTTGCTGTAAATTGCCTTTTAACTCCAGCCTCTCTTAAGACTTCTTCGTTTGTTTTCTTAGCTGTCCATGGTACCTTCAACATCCTTCTTATGAACTACATTTCCATGGCCTCCATTTCTCGCTGTACTCTCTTATTACTACTATTATTTTACTTATGCTACTCCTACTACTCTTATTACTACTGATGTTTCTATCATCAAATAGAGCGCCTGCTAGTCTGGCTCCGAGTTCCCTCAGTTTTACAGCACTGCAAACAGGGTCAATATCTTTTGTGCTCTCAACCAGTTCATTGGTGCCCCAATCTCCCACTTAATATATCTTACAGTATACGATCTTCTTCTTCTCTTCTTTCTTGAACTGCAAGCACGTTGTTCTTTGCAGCTGATGCAGCGAAGGTATTGAGGCACAGCACAGTGTCGGACTTAGAGCGGGTTACAGTTCCTGTTTTTTTTTCAGTTCCTTTTTTTTGGAGCCAAAATGCGGAGGGTGTGCAATATTTCTGTAGCAGGGTGCAGCGCCATGAGGACAATGTCGATGGCTGTCCCGTCAGATAGGCTAGATCTGCTACTGAGGTGGGACATGTGAGATGAAGAGGTGGAACAGGATTTTTGTGTAAATAGACTGTTGCATGACCATTTCTTCTTGTTGTATGTGTGTCCTGATTTTCCCAGACTGTGTCATTTGTAGGTTAACACACTCCTTTAGCACCCTGTGACCTCATGTTATCGATAATGAGGGCACTTACCTGGACATCCATGCTCAAGCACCTACCAGAGAAAAGGTAACACAGCTTGCATGAAAATTAAATGAATTACACACACAATTGTTGGAAATGGTGTAATCCAGGCTAGCATGTCAGGTATGGTTCGTTAACCCTTACGCTAGCATGTCAGGTATGGTTCACTGACTGCTAAATCAGATACTCTTCATCCCCTCCCCCCCCCCATAAACAATTAATGACAGAATCCTATGTTGATCTGCAGCACTTCTCTCTAACATGACATTGACATCTGACATCCTCATGTGGCTTTCCACCAGGGAAATACAAAGACATCAAGGAAAGGGTGCGCCTAATATCTAGCAACTAAGTCTGCGATAATAATAATAATAATATAATGCAGCAAACGAAAGCACATAACGCACAGGCAGTTAGGGCATGGTTCAGTGCCCGTGTTTTCCTTGCTTTGACGCACTCTAGAGGATGATGTGGACCAGCAACACGCCCTTGCCTCTCTTCCTTCTCCATCTATAGAAGAAGTCCTCATTTAGCTAAGAATCTCTGGCACGCCGCTTTACGCGGACTTCACAAGACAATTACAGACAAAATCAACTTTGCAGAAAATTCAGACAATTGGTTATAAACTCCCGCGACACATCAAACATATAAAATGAGGCAACATTAATTACAAAATGTACTGAGTACTGTCTGAGCTGAAACCATGTAGGGAACACTTTTAGCAGTAGACCAGAAAGACGAAGGAAATATTAAAAGAGAAACGGAAAGACGATTTTTCTGTAACTTTTTCAGTTACATAGAAGGGATCAGTACTAATCAGAAAGCGTAGATGCCCCTCCCCCCTTTTCCTCCCAAACTCTCCTGCCTGTCTTTAATGTTACGAACGGTGAAAATGCACTATCCGGTTGCTGGGATTAGTAAGGATTCTTGACAGAAATTAGCCAAAGGAGCTAGGGAAGACCCTTCTTGAGGGCAAGATGAAAGGAAGAGAACAAAAGAACGACAGCAGCGTAGATGAGTGGACAGCATCAGGAGATGGGCAGGAACCCACCTGGCCGCCTGCGCTACGAAGACAGCAAACCGAGTATAAGTGGAGATTCATTGCAGATAACCTTTCGCGGGGATGCGACACATGATGATGATGATGATGATGTAAGGACTTTCAGGCAACATGTCAGTGGGTCAGTCATTTGTATGTTCCTTGCGGAACTTTGCCTCCCTGACAGCTCTCCTGTAGGCCTCTCGTATGTAAGCAAGATGCCCTGCTGCTGATGCATCCACTTGCAGATTATCAACGATATGCAACATGTAGACAAAACAAAAGCGTATACCATAGATAAATCATCATCATCATCATCATCATCAGGTGCCGTGCCGACTGGCGTTGGCTATTATGCTTCTCCAGAGTACCCGATCCTTCATGCAAGCCATCAATTCAGTTGGTGATCTCTGTAGGTAAAACACCAGAAAAATGTTACTTTAGAATTGATTATAACAGCCGATGGACAAGTTCAAATATCTCCGAAGCATATCCAGAACTAGTTCTGCGTTCGCCTGCCCAATAAATGAAACTATTATGAGCTGCCCGTTTCTTGAAACACTCGAAGATACACATGGCAACAAAAAAGCAACTAATAAAATCAATAACCAGGCCCCTATTGCCATACTATACTAGACAGCTCTTGAAAAAGAATCAATAACAGTAAAAACCAAGCAACTGAGTTTAGATCAAAGACAGTGAACAATACTAGGAGAAACTGAACACCCGGACTAAAGAGATTCGGAAATACGAGCCATATAACGACCATGACATATATAAAATAACAACGAATTTAATGGTTTGCACACCAGCCAGAATGAAGCTAGAGCAACCAGCTACGATCAGCTATAACTTAAATGAAAAAAAGGAGGAGTTGAATTCTCGGAATAAGATGTGTAATGAGGCTTAGTGACATCTTAAGATCAAATATGTCGTTTGTCAAGACATTGTGCCTTACATTAGATCATAAAGAAATCTTTACTTCATCTTTTTTTTCACGGTAACAGTAAACGAAAGAAAATAATAAAATAAAGAGCAATGCTACTCTAGGAACGCACAAAGTGTGTGGTATTTAACATTGATTTAAGTTATTTGTTAATAGTTTTACTTCTTTTATAATCATCATCATCATCACCATTCTCTCTCTCACTCCTCCTGGACCTTTAGGTGCCCAAGGCACTTGAGGCTCCCGCAGGGTTTTCCACAAACACCTGTCCTTCGCCTTTTTTTTCTGCTCTTGCCCAGGTGAGCCGTCTATTACTAATACCTTCTCTGTTGTTCTTTTCTGTGTCTCCTTTGGTCTGCCCTTACTCCTGTTTTCGTGTGCTGTCCATTTCTGATATTCTTTCAGGTACTTATTCTAAAAAATATCTGAAGTATTTCAAAGAATGAACGAAAACCCCATTCCGAAGTGAGCATTTTAAGAGTCAGTGAATGCGACAAAAGAAGAAGAAACAATGAAAATGCACCTTGTAGGGCAAGAGTGGTTTGCTGGTACTGTGGCCGACTATATCAAAAGCATAAATCAGCAATTAACAAGGCTTTCATGGGAAAAAACAAATTCTGTTCCACGTAAACCATAAACAGAGAAAGAAGTCTGATATTTTAATAAAATATTTCAAGACGAATAGGGCAATTATACTGGTAGGCTTTTATTTCATTTCCTTACTATTGTTTCTATATTTTGCCTCACAATTGATACCATTTTGCTGCAGAGTCCTCTTGCCAGCGGACTTTTTTTTTGGATCGAGCAACCAAATGATTTTCTGCACATGTCCAATGATGGCCTCAAGCGAGGCTGAGTAAAGCACTTTATCTTCTGACTGGGCCCTGTAATCAATGAGAGCGTAGTTAAGACAAGTAACTGTGTCTCTCAGACATTGCGTCTAGCCCTCTGAGATTTAGATTTGTGCCGTTTAGAGTGGAATTTGTTGAAGAAAGAGAGTTTTGAAGATTTAATTTTTCAAAGATCTTGGTCTTTAAATTGTGTATTGCTGTAGTCCAGCTACTTTCTCTTCCAAGAATAATAGTGTTGGGGTTGGGTTTTTTTTAAAAAGTTTCTTAAAATAAGGTTAGGAATTGTTTCAGAAGTTTCTTTTCTTTAGCATTGTCAACTTAGTCCTGAAGTGTCATAGGTCAGGGAATTGTTTGAGATTTTTTTTATTGGAGGGCGCGCGAGTGACACAGTGGACTATGGGCTAGTCTCTCTCAAGAAATCCTTGTTCAGATCCGACCGGAGGGCGTCCTCTCCCCCCCCCCCCCACCACCCACGCGCCCTCTCTCTGTCTCTCTCTTTCTGTCTATGTCTTTTTCTGTCTCTCTCCGTCTCTCTCTTTCACTGTCTCTCTCTGTCTCTCTCTTTCTTTGTCTCTCTCTGTCTCTCTTGCAAGAGAACAATTTACTCATAGACAGTCAGTCAGGCTTTAGACCCAATCATTCCTGCCACACAGCTCTTACCAAAATGACAGAAAACTGGTTAGTAAACATAAATGACGACAGACTATGTGGTGCCATCTTTGTCGACTTTAAAAAGGCATTTGATATGATTGACCACGATATTCTTGTAAGAAAAATAAAGACTTATAGACTGCACCCTGATCTAATAAAATTAATTGCATCGTTTCTTTCAGACAGACAACAGGTAGTATTCTTAAAAAATTCTCTATCAAATTCTGCTAAAGTTGACACTGGTGTTCCGCAAGGTTCTATTCTAGGCCCGTTGCTCTTTGCTATCTATATCAATGATCTTCCACTTCATCTTAAACACTCTTCTTGCGACCATTTTGCCGATGATTGCACAGTCTACACCAGTGACTACGATTGTGTTAATCTAGAATCAACTCTTCAGGTCGAGTTATACAATTTAATTGGATGGAGCAAAAATAATGGCATGATTATAAACACCGATAAAACAAAATCAGTGCTCATAACAACAAGACAGAAACTACAAAACGCAACAAAAACAACACTTCGGCTCTGTACAGAAACATCACAGATAGAAAACGTTAGCGAGCATAAAACACTAGGTCTTATTATTGACCAACATCTGACCTGGAACTCTCATGTGCAATGTCTAACAAAACTCATCGCACAAAAAGTATACCAATTAGCTAAAATTAAGCACTTCATAGATCAAGACACTAGGAAGACATACTACATAGCACATATACAAACACATTTAGACTACTGCTCAACAGTCTGGGATGGTTGCTCAGTGTCAAATACAAAGAGGCTTTGCTCTCTCCAAAAGCGAGCAGTAAAGCTTATTAGTGACAAATATCAAGCACAAACAACTAATCATCACAAACGTATCAAAATACTACCTCTTAAGAACAGGTTCCTCTTCAACAAAGCCAAGTTAGTACATCAAATTCTCTCACGGCATGCCCCGCCTTATCTATGGAACCTGTTTAAATTTAGCCCAAAGTGCAGCCAACGCTTGAACAACATATGTCTTCCAAAACCTAGACTTGATCTTTACAAGAAAAGCTTTAGTTATTCTGCTGCTCATCTTTGGAATACCCTCCCATCTTGTATTTTAAAAAATATAAATTATACTCCTTCCTACAACTACAAGCTTTCCCAATATCTATTTGATGTCGACTACATGCCTCCATGAATTATAAAACTTAAAAGTTATCTTAAGCTGCTCTTACAGACACCGAATACAATTAATTGTTTTCTGAATAGTCCAGAAAATTTTGTTTAGTAGATAGTCATTTATAATGTATGTAGTTACTTCTGTACTGAGTTAATGTTTAAGAGCGAAACGTAAATGTTATATTTTATTTTATGTCTCTCAGCTTCAATGTTAGTTATGTTTGTTATATGAACAGCATATTTGTAGAATGTCTGGAATAGAGTGAAAGATGTATGATAAAGAGCAGAATGTCAGACGGGCCTGCGTGCCCAATTCTTAACCCTTTTGAAATAAAGATCAATCAATCAATCAATCTCTCTTTCTTTGTCTCTCTCTGTCTCTCTCTTTCATTGTCTCTCTCTTTCTCTCTCTGTCTCTCTCTTTCATTGTCTCTCTCTTTCTCTCTCTCTCTCTCTCTCTGTCTCTCTCTAGTAATACTTCATCCTTTAACTCAAGCCTTTTTCAATATTTTCTGGCTTGTAACTATATGCCTCCATAGAATATCTAATAGCCTCTCATACCCTGGCTATCCAGCACTGAGTTCTATTCTAAAAGAACATAGTTCTAAAAAGTAATTTCTTAGATCCTGTATCGTGTTAGAAATTATCTTGGAGTGGTTTTTTTTAGTGATTTTTAAATTTTTTAAGAGTAATAAATTATGCAAGAGTGGAATGTCAGAAGAACGTCATTGCATTTGTGTGTGCATGGACATGTGTGTGCGCTATCTTGTTAGATCAGTTACCTTTTGTGTTGTTCATTATCCTATATTTGTGAATGTAATTTTTTTTTTGGTCTTGCATTCTTAGATATTTTTTCATCATGTAATCTGTATACTTATATTTCACATAGTTTCATCTTTCATTCATATGTATATATATATATATATATGTATGTATATTCATGTAATTTTGTATACCTTATTAAATCGACAGTGTGGGAAGAATGAAAGGTGGAGTGATAAAGGGCAGAATGTAAGACGGGCCTGCACGCCCAATTCTTCACTCTTTTAAAATAAAGATCATTCATTCATTCATTCATTCATTCTCTCCCCCCCCCACTCTCTCTCTCCCCACTCTCCCCCCTCTCTCTCCCCTGTCAATCAGCTATAGAACGATAGTGACTATATGCAAAGATGACCGCCAAGATAATTTGATAGAATTCTCGAACCGTTTTGAAAGTAACCAGCACTCATATTAACATTTTTGCTGGTGTATTAAATCCAGTATGATTATTATTATTATCTTATTATCACTAATCTGATAAGTGATATATTTATGTTTAACTTACTGCATACATGAAATGTTCCACATAAAGTTCCCTGACTGTGCTGAGAAATTCAGACAAAAATTAATTCTTGCTCAGAATGAAAATAATTCCGGACATTAAAGAGTTAATTTCAGGCAAGCACTTTTTTATGATCAAACATCGCGTTACAGAGATATTGGGTTAGTTCTATATAGCACTTACGTTAAGTCACACCTAGACGATTTACGTTAAGTCACAACTAGAGCATTTACGTTGAATGGCATGGAAGTGTGATTTCCCTCTTTAAGCCGGCTCTATGAAATAATACTGTACGAGATGTGTGTTCTGACGAATGAGTATACAGTTCTTCTAGACGATGCTGATATAGGTGATACACCGTGCCATCTATGCCCACAGATGACTGACTATCGATGTGGTTATCGCACTCTACTGTTACGGCGAAGGCAGTGGTTCAACCAAATCTGTGGCATCCCAGTCAATCCAGCTTAGGAAATGAGTAGAAAGCTCCTCCCCAGACTGGAGACGGAAATGCAGCCACGAAGATATCGCCCTCTGGAGTGCCGACAGGTTACGAGATATATCAGCAATAACACTGTCTTTCCAACAGGTCTCAAAGAAATGTCACAAATCTTGGATCTCGTGTGGTCCTTTTGGGGACCACACAGGAGACCACGGGACCTAACGAGGACCATAGGCGTAAATTCAGTAGAATCACAGTGCGGTCTTAGTGGTAGAAGTGAACGAAGAAGAAGAAGAAGAAGTCACAAATCTTTCTTTATCTCTTCGCCTTTCAAGACACACTAAAACTTTTAAATCTTCCAGTCCATCACTTAAAACAAAAACAGAAAGTTTACTGCTTCGAAAGATTAAATAGTTGGGTCCTATCACTAAAATGAAATTCCAATAATCTCCATCACAAGTTTTTAATTACAGAATAACCAGTTGCATCATCATCATTATCATCGTTGTCATCTTGTTCTTCAGGTTCTTGTCCTGCACCTTCCCAGACCTCCTTGTCTCTGATCTTGTCTAGCCATTTAATGTTTAAAGTTCTCCTCAAGCAGCAGTTCATGAATGTTTGTATCTTCTGTTGTATTGTCTTGGTCATAACCCATGTCTCTGAACCATATAGTAGGACAGTCTCATGAGCTACCGAAAAGGTGTCAGTCAGTGATTTGCATGTACATTGCGGAATTTTGCCTCCCTAATAGCACACCTGTACGCCTCTCGGTTGGAAGCAAGAAGGCCTGCTGTGATGCGCCCATTTGCAGATTAACAACGATGCCTTGCAGCCATCTTCGCCTTGGACGTCCTCTCTTTCTTTTCCCCATTATGTACCCCTCCAAGACTGTTTTCTCTGAATTATCATGACGTTGTGTCCAAAATATTTAAGTTTTCTCTGTTTAATCCTCTTTACTAGCCAGCATTCTTCAACATTAAGTTCTTGTAGTATGGATATATTTGTTCTTTTTTTGTCCATGATATTTGAAGAGCTCTTCTGTAGCATTTACATTCAAAGGCATTTATGTGTTTCTCAGCTGTTTTGTTAAGTGTCCAGGTCTCACAGGGTTGTGTTGCCATGGGAAAGATGCATGTCTTTAAAATTCACCGAAAAGGTGAATACCGGCAAACACGTTTTAAAAAAAAAACCCACAAGATCATGCACGTTCTAATGACACGTTTCCAGAAACATTTGATTGAATGTTAAAGGGTTGTCATCACTGATCGTCAGGCAAGTCCATAAGTGCCCATCCTTTGAAGGCTGATCTCAGCACAACTGCACACACTCCGTAGCACTGATAACAATCCTGACGAATAAGAGTTGACGGACGGGTTTGGATCATACGTCCTAATTCCAAAACTGTCCTAGAGAATCGTTTCTGTCGATTTAGCCAGTCTTATCCCCAAGACTGAATTAATTATAATAGTTAGAAATTGCCTTGAAAATAGACCACTTTAGATGCACTTTGGAAGCTACGTCCTGTGTTTAACTGTTTTCTAACAAATAAACAGAAACAAGAGAACAAAGCAAATAAGGAAAACAAACGATTAAGATGTTTTCATGGCAGGTGGCATTTCTGTGATTTCAAGGAAAAAAAAAAACCTCTCCAACCTTTCACTCAAGAGCAACTTTTTGTGCGATTTAACTTAGCTCATAACAGCCATAAATCGATAACAGCTGTAACCTAGCTCATAACAGTCATAAATCGATAGCAGCTGCCCTGTTTGTTATAATGTTTTTTTTAAATATATTAATGGAAACTGGGAGGTCATGCATCAGTGCGTCCCTTCACAAGTTTTGACTATACCGATGAGAGAACTCACGCATCGATTTTCATTTGTTTCTGTACTCGCACACGTCACCTCTCAAATCATTACCTCGATTTTTGCTATAGATGTATGTTGTTTTTTTTAAATTGTGAAATAAGAAGAAGATGATGAAATTTTTTTACTGTTTTTCATCAAAGACATAGAAGGTCAGTGTATCGGTGCCCATCTTGGATATGAAAAGGGTCAACAACATTCTAATTATTATCATTTTATACATCACTATGATTTTGGGCTCCGGGTCCACCTAGCCTCTAAAAAACGGGTAGAAGAGAAATCTGGGAAGATAAATGCGAACAGGCGTGATACTGACCACATCACGCTTTCATGTGGCGAAGATACTGAAAAAACGGGACTAACACCGTAGCCCCATTATGTCTTAGCGGCATAGAAACGGGGATTTTTACCTTTTATCACAGTGATAAACGTTGATCATTATTTTACGGATTCCTACTTGAAATAATTCACACAGTACCACAGAAGCAATAATTATAGTGTGCTTTATTTTATAAAATGGCAAGGCATGGCTCTAAGAACCTGTTAAGGCATTCAAATCAAATCCAGACTGCTGAAGAATGAAGGAAGCTGCAATATATATATATATATATATATATATAGTACAATTCTACCAAAAATAGCACTAAGATGGACACCACAGGGGAACAGAAGTATAAGGGTAGACCAAAAGAGACATGGAGAAGAACAACAGAAAGGATGATGAGCAATAGAGGGCTCACCTGGGCAAGAGCAGAAAAAAAGGCAAATGACAGGCATTTGTGGAAAACCCTTGCGGAAGCCCCATGTGTTGGGCACTTAAAGTTTATATATATATATATATATATATATATATATATATATATATATATATATATATGTATATATAATTTCGGCTTATCTTTAACAGCTGTTTCATGAAATTTTATTTACGTGACTGAATTTTTAACGCATATTAACATAAGAGTCAGTCTTTAGGAAAAAAAACATACTCAGAAATGAATTGATTATACGACAGCCATTAATATCGTCTCATATTGCCTACTTATGTCTTCTGTCTTCAGAGTCATAGAGAAAAATGTCGCTAGCACACAAAATGACTGAACGTGAGATTAAAGATCTCATGTAAATAAAAGATAAAGAAAGAAAGAATTTACGGAACGTTGAGGAGTGGCAAGGTTTCCACCGAGGGAACAGTTTTTAATTGTTCCTAATTAAACGTAATTGCTTGGAACTGTTCTTCAATGCAGAGGTCCTTCCTTCATATGCCGCGGTCAAAGTCAACATGATATGTTTGCCGTTTGTTTTTAGATGTTGTTATATGTTGAACTGTTATTATTTACAACGTGAGTCATCACTCACGCGCCCACACTCAACTAGCCACTAGATAACGCCGCACAAATATGAGAAATCAAACGGGTACAGAGATAGTCAGGGGAGATAATAATAGATAAACAACTTTAGCGGATAACAAAAATCTTTGAATCTTGTTCAACAGCACGGCTGAATTAGCCCAAACAGATAAGGGAAAATAATGTTCCTGAAGAATTATAGAAAAACTGCGAAGCGTTTATAGAGCAGTGTCTGCAGGGCACTTTTTTTATCCTTGCGCCATGTTCGTGTGTGTGTTTTAATTAACTATGATGATGATGATGATGATGATGATGATGCATGTATATATTTCCACGTATGTAGGCGGGGGTTAAGAAAAAGCCCCCCGAGGAAGTGATGCGGTCTGCGTAGTATAAGAGGAATGACTGGTTATAATGATAATCTTCACCGGTTATAACCAGATTGTTTAGATAGACGTTGTTCCAAAAAATTAAAGGAAAGCGGCATAGATAGATCGAAATGCTAATTCAGCATTTCTCAGTTCCGGCATAATGTTCCCCGCGTAATCACATGAAATTGCCTGTATCATTACATTCCGATTAGCACCGCGAACTCATTCCAAACACACAGAACAAGCTAGTGCATAAAAATATAGAGCTGCTTCCTGCCATTTTCTTTCTTGTTAAATTTACGCTATATGTTAACTCTCTGAAGGGAATCCATTGTCTTCAGTTAACAAAACTGTGAACGGCGGTAACTTTATCACCAAAGAGGAATTTCTGTAGAACTAGCACTTCAAAATCGACCGAAACCTTATTCTGCCTCCAATTTGGGCTCACTATAGCAGGTTATGTCGTATTCTTGTATTCCACTTCTCTCAGCTAGTATTGGTGACTTCTTGTATAGTTTCCCCCACTAGGCCAATGTCGCCAGCATATCCTAGTATTTTCGCTTGTTATTCTGTACTGCTTTCTTCTTTCTATGTTCTGATTATCCTTTATAACACTAAGTTGAATATTACTTAGGATAATGTATCACTTGTTTTAGACCAGTCCTTATATAGAAAGGTTCCTCGGTTTCCTTCCTTTGTACATTGCTATACTTTGTGTATCATCCATGCATACCCTGGAAAAATGATTAATTTATTAGGTATCTCAAAGTCTTTCATAATCTTACATGGGCTGTTTCTATGTATGCTGTCATAAGCTTTTTTAAAGTCTGTAAAGACATTATGTACTCTTTTCCATATTCCTAGTACTTCTCCGACGCAGGAAAAATAGTCAATGGTTGATCTGTTCTTCCTGGAAACTGATAATCTCCCAGTATGTCCTCGCTGTGTGCTTTTAATTCTATTATTTTATAGAACTTGTGTAACAGATACTGTCTGTAACCTGTTTGCAGCAATGATATCTCTCTGTAATTTTCACTTCTTGTTCTTCTTGTTTTCTTCTTTTTCTTTTTTTTCCTCAGTTTAAGGCTCATTGCTGCAGATACGAGTTCGCCACCATTCCTCCCTATTCCTAATCTTCTCTTCCCAGTTGGTGACACCAGTTCTCTGTATATTCTCTTCTATTTTTGTTGTCTCTTCATTTCTGTCTTGGTCTGCCTCTCGGTCTTATTTCCTTCATCTCTTGTAATGTACATTGTTTTCGTTTGTCTGTTCCCTTCCATTTTTTTCTTTGCATGACCAGCCAGAGTAATCTGAAGGAAAGAAGGAAGGAAGGAAGGAACCTTCCCTTCTGTTTTGTTGTATGTCCATGACCTTTATGGCGTTGTGAACTGCAGAGAATTACAGTTCGCACATACATAGAAATATGCAGCTCATTGCGCCACTAACAAGTTATAATACCCCCTCCCCCTTTTACGTAACTCTTTCACGCCAGAATTAATTTCCATGCTCTGCCAGGATAAATTTTGATGAGAAAATTTGGTACAATGAAGCTGGAAAGACGGTACTCTATAAATATGGACCGAGTTAGAAATGTGCTACTTTTCATTTTGTTTAGACGTTGCCTAAATATCGCTCTTAGTTTTGATTCACTTAGATTTAGAAAATCTACCAACAATGAAAGTGTTGTTTGAGAGTGAAAGAGTTAAGTGCCACATTGCTCATCACTTCATTGATAAACTACACATCGCTTTTCATTTCCTGAATGAACTGTCACATCTGTCGCCAATTCGTTAATAATTACCTGTTACATTCTGAAAATTTTAATTAATTGTCACATGACTCAATACTTCGCTAATTAACTGTCACATCGCTCAGTTCTTCAGTAGTCAACTGTCACTGGTGTGTAGTGTACGTATGGTTCAGAGGAGAGAAGTCTAGACGCATATATACATGCGCAATGTAACGAAGACTTTTTATGCGAAGAGTTTCGTAAACTCAGTGCCACCTATATACTCAGGTCAATAATTTTATGTGCAATGTAGACATCTGTAGACTTTTGTTTAAAGGACGGTTTAGTATGCTCTTTCTGCTTACAAAGAATTCTCTTACTCGTGTACCTACGTCCACCTGCGTTTAGACTTCTTAGACAGCAAATGTCTTCTCATAAAATACCAGACTCCAAGAAAAGGGGTGACGACTGGTCAAGATCTAGGAAAGTGAGATTTTGATGAGTAGTGAGAGAAAGACGGGGATTGAGGGAGTGCGAGAGAGAGAAAGAGAGAGATGAATTTTAGATCAGCCCATTTAAGGAATGTTTCCTAAGATTCACAGCTTCCATTGGGAAGTATTCCGGCACGAAGAGTAAAAAAAAAATTAAAATCTAAAAGCACATACAAAAGACTTAAGGAAATATTCATTTTAAACAATCGAAATGAAAAGAGAAAGCATGAAAATATTTTTACAACAGATAGTTTTGGTCAAGCAATAGGAATCAAATTAATTGTGAAATAATGTATTGTAGAAGGAGTAGGAAGATTCTTATTAACAGAATAAGATTTTTGGGGGTTGTTTCTCTTCTTATTCAGATTTAAGGGGTTGTGTCCTTTGGTTTTTTTAAGGTATTGAGCTGATCTTCCCTAAGTCGAAGAGCATGCAGAAACTTCCAGCTATCACCACTTGCACGAGTCGTGAAAGTGAACTCAGACCACGAGAAAATGCAAAGAAATATTCTGGATTTTTTGTGTGAAGGTTTTAGATTTAGTCTGGCTCTCCGAGCGAGCTGAAATGATTGGGTTAACCATGCCTTAGCACAGAGCCAAAGACAGACAATATAATTTCTTCTATTTTGAATGTCTGTGGTGGAACAACTGGCCTAAGTTGTTTGCCGCCAGTATATTGTTCTCACAATGAACGCCTAAAAACACCTGGCGAATGAAGCAGAGACCAAAAAGATGGACTAGACCTTGAGATGGATAGAAGAGGCAGCCCAAGACAGAAATAAATGGAGAGACCTTGTTGATGGCCTAAGTCTCTGACATGGGGTAGAGAAGGAGAGGATGGGTGGGCATGCGTTCTCTTGTGTTCTGCCATTAACTTGAGATATTGAATATTATCATCATCATCAGCTGTACTTGCACAGATCCATCTTCATCACGTAGTTGAATCGCTCGGGGATGTTTTGAGACCCCTACATGTAACACCACTATGGAATTTGTTGAATTTTGTCTGCACATCGGAGTACATCCTACAGCCGTTATTGTCTTCTATCTAGATACAAATGTTTACGAATACGAAATATTAAGTTTTTCGCACAATAAAATGATAGCACTTAGATTTCGAAAAATCGTAGACAAAGCACTTTAGACATGAGAGAAGGAAAAATGACAAGAAAACTAACTGGTAACCGAACCACGGACTCCCCTAGGACAAGCAAGCGTCCAGCCACCCGAGCACAGGGCACCAAACAACTTTGCCGTCTCGCACCTCCTGTAAAAGATGTTTGACAGCGAAACCATCAATATCTGTCTGGCAGAAAAAACGTGACGCCAGGAAAGGGAACGAGGTAATGGTTCAGAAATTCTGTCACTTAGATTCAGTCTCTCTCAGGTACAGGCTTTTAGCGACACAAACATACAAACAGTGTCTTCTGCAAATGACAACCGCTTACTGGACAACAGTAACAACAAATAAACGTACACTTTTTACATAAAGATAGTTTCAGTTTATAGCTTCAGATACACATTGTTTACAAACAGGAAATAATGAAGCTTTCCATAGTAAAGTGATAGAACACAATATTGTTTAGTTATATTTTTAAGAAAATAGTAGACAAGGCACTAAGACACGAGATAAAAAAAGACAGATTTACCTGGGATTTGAACCATGGACTCCTGTAGGATGACCACCCGTCTGGCCACAAGAATACAACCCACTAATCAACTTCGCTGTCTCGCACCTCCTATAAGTAAGAAATGTTTTCGTGTGTCCAAGTTGTGACATGTTTGTGTGTGTTTGAATCCAGCCAGCAGTACTACATCTACCGTCTTCACACTGTCTCTTTTTTGGCATCTTAGCACAGGCTACAAAGAACTAATTGTCCTTACTAGTTTCCTTGGTTGGCGCCTGAATAGTTTAGTGGTTAAGGTGTTCATCTCTCACGGCGAAGTACCCGGTTCAAGTCTGACAGTAGGTGCCCCGGTCATTCAATCTTTTCAGGAGACAGATAGACAGATACATAATAGATAATTAGACAGAAGGAAGGAAAAAGACGGACGGGCAGATTAAGATAGATAGATAGATAGATAGATAGATAGATAGATAGATAGATAGATAGATAGATAGATAGATAGATAGATAGATAGATAGATAGATAGATAGATAGATAGATAGATAGATCGGTATACGTTCAGAAAACACTAATTCATCTTTTATATCCAACAAACAGCAACTGTCTGCAGCAAACCAGAAATCCGTGATCAATGAATAACTAGATCTGACGGTAGAGAAAACCCCACGACAAGCTTAAAGTCGATGCTGATGCATTGCCAGAGGATATTCCAGACAGGCAACGTCTACAGATGAAATTAGCGATAGGATAAGGACAAACAATGGATGAGGGATCATAGGTCATTGAGGTTATAAACGAGGGCTAAAGGACTCATCCATATACAGTAATCGATAGCAGACACCATAGATTAAAAAAAAGGTGAGAGGCTGAGATGCCTTCTAAAGTCTGGGAAAGTGAAGGTCTGCAGACAGGCGGAACCAGACAAAGTCTTCTTTCCAAATATGACTGATAGTAGAATATCGTATATATATATATATATATATATATATATATATATATATATATATATATATATATAATTTAGAAGAACAGAACAAATATGTCCTTAATTACAAAGTTTCTAAACTGCAGTGAATTAAAATATGCAATAACAGGCACAATTATTATTATTATTATTACCGCGTGCAGTGCAGGATAGCGTTGGTTATCATGTTTCTCCATCTTGTACGATCCTTGGCATTTCCGATCATTTCAAATGCTTTTCTTTTCCCATGCCTCTTAGTCGGTCCAAGTAGATATTTCTTTTTTTTCTCTTGGCCTTCCTTTCTTCCTTTTCCCCTTGAATTTTCCAGACATTACCAAGTTCTCTGTCATGTTGAGGAATTCTTAACTGTCTTTTTTCTTTTAATTTTAACTAGTCTTTCTTGTTGTGAAACTTTTCTTTTCTGTCCAGGGTGTCTGTGACATCTTCCTCCAAAACTACGTATCTCTTACTTTTATTTTTTTAAAAAATCATCTATTTGTTAATTTCCAAGTTTCACAGCCATATGGCAATAATGGTTCTAAATTGGACTGTAATATTCTTTTCATCACTTTTACGGACATCTTGTTATTTGTAAATATCTTCTTCGTGTCGTAAAGAAAATTGCTTCTGTCTTACACACCTTTCATTTGATTTCATTTGTGTTCATGCCATCGGCCGCTGTTGTTGTTTCATGATAACTGAGTTTTATTTACCCTTGGCACGTTTATACCTCAACAAAAACGAAATATTGTTAAACCAGTGATCGCGTTAACAGCCAACTGCAGGTAAATTACCGATTTAATCGAAAGTGTAGAGGTACTCGATCACAGTAACCGCTTTATATTATCAGAAACCAAGGGAAAAAAGCCAAGCAACGAAATCAGTTGGAAGATAATCAGGCCAATAGACTGACGATGCTCACTTTGCATGCTAGAAAAATGATGAGAACACCATGGACAGCTAAGGAAATAAACGAATAGGTTCTAACAGAGGCTAGACACAAGAGAGAAAGTGTGGCAAAATTCAGAATACTACAGTCCAGATCTGTAGGGTATGTTTTAAGAAGAGGCAAAATGGAACACCTAGTGACAACAGGAAAACTGGAGTGAAAAGGGAACAGAGAAAGACAAGTAAACAAGATATATGACGAACTAAAAGAGTGACGCGGAGCGTAGTCTAAAACACATCTTATAGAAAGAGCAAAGGATATAAGGTTGTTGAAGTCAATGACGACCAACGCCTGATTGGCATGGACTAGAGGAAACAGAGATAGAGATGGGGGGGGGGGGGTCAGTCATATATGACTTCGATTCAACACGTGAACATTTTTTTTTAAAGATTAAATCTCGCTGCAGATAACAGAACAATAAAATTTCACATGAACGGGTGTTTATAAAGTGTCTTTAATTTTACATTACGAAAAAAAAGGTATAAAGTACAGAATGTTCTACTGAGAAAACTGGCATTTCGGAAAGTCATGCAGGGTGAAAGACAGGTACAGTTGTACCGGTTCCCTGAGGTCCTAGCGCGATCACTGTTGTTATCATTTCTACCAGGCAGTAACAGTGCTCCAGTTATACCAAGTCTACGATTTTGATTTTTAAAACATGGATTAACTTTTCAAAAGAACTTTCGAGTGCAAAGGTTTGATACTCTGGCTTCGTTAGCGTCTCTCTTTGTTCAGAAAAAAAAAACCCAGCAAAGCACTAAACTCTGTCACATAACGTCTTATCACATAAAGTCTATTATATAAAGTCCTATCACACAAAGTCATGTCACATAAAGTCCTATCACATAAAGTCATGTCACATAAAGTCCTATCACATAAAGTCCTATCACATTACGTCCTGTCACATAACGTCCAGTCACATAAAGTCATATCACATAAAGTCCTGTCACATAAAGTCCTGTCACATAAAGTCCTATCACATAACGGCCTATCACACTGTCTTATCACATAAAGTCCTGTCATATAAAGTCCTATCACACAAAGTCCTGTAACATAAAGTCCTATCATAAAAGTCCTATCACATAAATTCGTGTCCTGTTACATAAAATCTACCAATGAAACAGCACCGATGAAGGTTTTAACGGGGCTTAAAAAAAAACACACACACACACAGAGTAAAACATTACGGTCGTGTAAACAGCTCCAAAATTTAGTACATGAAAGACGCCAGAAAATATTGCAATCCTCTGTATTAAAAAAAAAAATCTTTGTTCAGCTGCAAACACAAAATAGAGCAGAGAAGAGAAATATAGAACACACAAAGATAGTAACACTTAGAAGAAATAAAACTATGTACCAGATGATTATGGTAACTTCATCGAGTGGTAGTCAAAACACGCAGTTTTCATCTCAGCCGTCTGATAAACCAATTCACTGAAATGTTAGTTAAGCTATAGCTATATATTATGTATATGCAGGAAACTCTCTATCGTAGAGAGCGGAACAACAACACAACTCTTTCAGATCATCAGAGGGAGTACCCCCCTAAGACAAGTGTTTCGGCCCTTTAAACTCCTGACACTCTAAGGGGGGTGGGCCCCTCTGGGTCATGACTCCCAGAGGTCTTGTGAGTTTTGCTTTTTTTTTTCAGTCCCGTTATCGAACCCATGATCTTCCAGTTGCCACTGCACTTTTTGAAGTGCGTCTTTAGCGATTTAGCTACGGAGGACTGGTATTGGTTGTGGCAAATGAAATTACTTATGTTCCCAATGCTTGTTTCGCATACTCCACAGCCAGCATGAGGCCTTTTCTGCTGTTTCTGAAAGGCTTCTCAATGCCCTTGCTCTTGCTTATCCCTTTATGCCAAGTTGCTTACATAGGTCATATGCTGATGTTGCTACGAATCCTCTTGCTCCCACTTCTACAGCTATCATTTTTGCCCTGATTCCTGCCCCCTGCCTCAGTTGCTTGACCAGATCATTGTACTTCTCCAATTTGAATAAATGCTGTTCCTCTATTCTAGTTTCGTATGGGACCGTAAGCTATATATTATAATCCATACATCTTGGAAAACAAGTCTTAGGACGAGACATAATGGCGTTTCTACTTTCAAATCTCACGTCAAAAATCCATAGCTGACAACAACAAACATACACATCTGCATCGGTCAAGCGTCCACTCAGTTCTCTCTCAGTTTAACATATCCGACTTAATCCCCGCCAGTTCTGCACTGTCCGTTTCATAGACTCACCCCCAACCGCTCAGGTAACCGACTCACTTAAGGAACATAGAATGTAAACACTAAATCATGAGCGTCGACAGCAAAAAAAAAACGTTATGGGATAGACACCCATAACGTAAACTGTTACAACTGTTGTAACATATGCTATACTAAGTATTGCAGTATGTAGGATCAGATAAGTCTTTCTTGGCACAGTGTAGATAGAACAACAACAGTTCGTGACTCAAAGAAAAAATGTTTTTATTTATTCTTATCACAGAATTGAAGATGATACTTCGCTATATGTGAATTATTTATTTGTTTTAAAATCAAATAAAATTTTTTAAAGAGAATCAAACACTTGTTTCCATGTCTGCTCTCTCTCTCTCTCTCTCTCTCTCTCTCTCTCTCTCTCTCGTTCTCTCGCAAGAAAAACTGGTTAGTAAACAAAAATGACGACATACTATGTGATGCCATCTTTGTCGACTTTAAAAAGCCATTTGATATGATTGACCACGATATTCTTGTAAGAAAAATAAAGACTTATAAATTGCATTCTGACTTAATAAGATTAATTGCATCATTTCTTTCAGACAGACTAGTATTCTTTAAAAATTCTCTATCAAATTCTGCTAAAGTTGACACTGGTGTTCCGTAAGGTTCTATTCTAGGTCCGTTGCTCTTTGCTATCTATATCAATGATCTTCCACTTCATCTTAAACACTCTTCTTGTGACCTTTTTGCCGATGATTGCACAGTCTTCACCAGTGACTACGATTGTGTTAATCTAGAATCAACTCTTCAGGTCGAGTTATACAATTTAATTAGATGGAGCAACAACAATGGCATGATTATAAACACCGATAAAACAAAATCAGTGCTCATAACAACAAGGCAGAAATTACAAAACGCAGGAAAAACAACACTTCGGCTCTGCACGGAAACATCACAGATAGAAAACGTTGGCGAGCACAAAACACTAGGTCTTATTATTGACCAACATCTGACCTGGAACTCTCATGTGCAAGGTCTAACAAAACTCATCGCACAAAAAGTATACCAGTTAGCCAAAATTAACCACTTCATCGATCAAGACACAAGGAAGACATACTACATATTACATATACAAACACATTTAGACTATTGCTCAACAATATGGGATGGTTGCTCAGTGTCAAATACGAAGAGGCTTTGCTCACTCCAGAAGCGAGCAGTAAAGCTTATTAGTGATAAAGATCAAGCACAAACAACTAACCAGTACAGACGTATCAAAATACTGCCTATTAAGAGCAGGTTCCTCTTCAATAAAACCAGGTTAGTACATCAAATTCTTTCACGGCATGCCCCGGCTTATCTATGGAACATGTTTAAATTTAGCCAAAGTGCATCCAACACTTGAACAACATATTTCTTCCAAAACCTAGACTTGATCTTTACAAGAAAAGCTTTAGTTATTCTGCTGCTCATCTTTGGAATACCCTCCCATCTTGTATTTTAAAAAATATAAATTATACTCTTTCCTACAACTATAAGCTTTCCCATTATCTATTTGATGTCGACTACATGCCTCCATGAATCACAAAACTTAAAAGTTATTTTAGACTGCTCTTACAGACACCGAATACAGTTAACTGTTTATTCTGAATAGTCCCGAAAGTTTTGTTTAGTAGATAGTCATTTATAATGTATGTAGTTACTTCTGTACTGAGTGAATGGGATAAGAGCGAAACGTGATTGTTATATTTTATTTCATGTCTGTCAGCTTCAATGTTAATTATGTTTGTTATATGAACAGCATATTTGTAGAATGTCTATAATAGAGTGAAAGATGTATGATAAAGGGCAGAATGTCAGACGGGCCTGCGTGCCCAATTCTTAACCATTTTCAAATAAAGATCAATCAATCAATTAATCAGTCTCTCTCTCCCTCTCTCTCTCTCTCTCTCTCTCTCTCTCTCTCTCTCTCTCTCACCCACTGAATAAGCTTTACTTAATTAATTTCTGATTGACTGACCATGATAGGCATAGCAATTGCCTAGATCAGAATGGATGACTAACTGACCTTGCTGGATCACAATAGGTCCCACCCTCTCGCTGTTCTTCATGAACACACTCAAAGATTTGATACCTGGCACCTCTAACACCTGGATGTTTCGGGCTCAAACAGAGACGCACAATCCTTTTAAGAAAAGTCCGTCTTTATAGCCTTTTTAATATCTACAAGAATCCGTCCTATAGCTTTTTTAATCTCTACAAGAGTATGTCCTTATAGCTTTTATAATATCTACAAGGGTCTGTCCTTATAGCTTTTTTAATATCTACAAGAGTCCGCCCTAGATTTTTTTCCCCTATAGCTTTTTTAATATCTACAGGAGTCCGCCCTAGAGCTTTTTCCCCTATATCTGTTTTCCCCTTATAGCTTTTTTAATATCTACAAGAGTCCGCCCTAGAGCTTTTTTCCCCTATAGCTTTTTTAATATCTACAAGAGTCCGCCCTAGAGCTTTTTTCCCCTATGTCTTTTTCCCCTATAGCTTTTTAATATCTACATGAGTCCGCCCTAGAGCTTTTTTCCCCTATAGCTTTTTTAATATCTACAAGAGTCCGCCCTAGAGCTTTTTTCCCCTATGTCTTTTTCCCCTATAGCTTTTTAATATCTACAAGAGTCCGCCCTAGAGCTTTTTTCCCCTATATCTTTTTCCCCTATAGCTTTTTAATATCTACAAGAGTCCGCCCTAGAGCTTTTTTCCCCTATAGCTTTTTTAATATCTACAAGAGTCCGCCCTAGAGCTTTTTTCAGCTATAGCTTTTTTAATATCTACCTCATTTCTGTGCAATGTCACTTTTTTCCTTCTTCCTGCATGGACTTTCAGCAGTGCCCCCTACTGTTACATAAATGTAAAGAAAAAAAAAGAGGGGGTGGGGGGGGGAAGTGTCTTGAAAACCAGCCTTGAAAAGAAAAAAGGGCCAAGAGCTGGTTTATCAATGTGAAAGATTTTTTTTCTTTTTTACATCTCAGATTTCCCATGCAATAACCACGGCTGATGAAAACTGGTAAATGATATTTTTGTTAGACAAAAATACAGAAAAGCTGTGGACAGCAATTATAAAATGACGAAAATAACATTTGGCTTCCTTTCAACAAACATATTTATGTTGTGGTTACCAGACTTCTTCAGCTATGGACCCCTAAGAAAAACGATGTTAATTCGCTCGGTCCTTCTATACTCCTGCATGATCCCTCAATATCCTCACATGCTCCCTCCCTTCCCTGCCACTTGATAATTAATTACAATATCTTAAATTAGTTCTTAAATTCCACATAATCTAGATTTGCTTCCGTTGAACCATTGCAGACCTCGTTTTGAGAACTATTACAGCAGCATCAATTTTCTATGAAAAAAGACCCTTAGATCTAGAATCTTAATCAAAGAAAGAGATCAAAGAATCTTTCATACTTCGACAAAAACACACATGGAACACGGCACAAACTGATTCAGGAGGAAATAACTATGCCTTTTAAAAAAAAATGTAAGTGAAGTACCAGAAGGTTCACATCCTAACACATCCTTACGCTTCAAATTACCTGCATCGCTTCATCTTATGACAGCTGTCTCTTGTACACTGACACTTTAATCCACTAAAGCTGCTCCTAAGAGGCTTCCTGCTGCTTTTAATCTGGCTTGGAATTATCCATCTCTAAACATGATGAACTGAATAATCAATATATGTATGCATTTATTTTTTGTATCATTTATCGATTATACGTAAATGTGAGGCGTCAAGAATCTTTGTTTAATATTCAAGTGCCAGCACTGTGGAATTTTTTCTGGTACTACCACACCAAAAAGGATCCAGGGTCCACCCAGCCTCTAAAAATTAGTACCAGAGAAATCTGGGAAGGTAAATGCCGTCAGGCGTGATATTGACTACATCACACTTTCATGTGCCGAAGGTCTTGGAAATGCGGGCCTAATACCGTTGTGAGGAAATAGATAAGCTCATAGTTACCTGGGTTGATTGGCAACCCTAAGAATAATGAGTCAGTTACCGGTCAATTTTTAGAGATGCGCACCTCTGACAAAAAATCGGTTTAATGGCGAAGTATATAAAGATAACATGAAAGAATTTTGGTCGGTCGGGATTCTTACGCCGAGAGGATTGGGGGAGGTTATGTTGTTGTTTCTAGAACATAAGAGAGTGTATTTCGTCCATGGATAAACATGTAAGTGTTAGGGTAATATTGGGGTTTATACTTCTGTCATGGGACGCGTGCAAGGCTGCGCTGTCGTCTCCTCCGATCCACATCCCGACCCACTTATGCATGATTGGGATAACTGAAAGGTACATGAATAATTATAATTCTAGTGTAACATATTTGTCTATGTAAGATTTAGAGGCTTTTTTTTTGGTAATGTGCAGAGATGGCTCATGTATGCACATAGATGCGTATTGCCGAAATGTATGAAAATTCAGTGTTGCAACAATTATTACCAGTCAGTTCCATATAATACATCAGATACTCAATAATTTAATTATGAAGATTAGAGATGTTGTATTATTATGTACAACCGGTTTATTGATTCTTTAGAAATTTCCAATATTGATCAAGATAATCTAGGAACCTGAATATTTAAGGAACTCATTTTAATGACAATATTGTTAACGATACAAGCTGATGAATAACATAATAATTGATGATTCATTTTGCTAGCTGTGTAAACAAATGATTTACATCAATATAAGTTCTACGATTATTTGAAGAAGCATTATTGATTATGTTTGTTTCCACTTCATTGGTGAAGTTGTGAATGTGTTGATATGTGTAACCTCAAACATTTCATTCACCTATAAAGATAAAAATGCCATGAATAAAAATACGTATATATATATATATATATATATATATAATATATATATATATATTATATATATATATATGAAGTGGTTAGTGCACTGGTCTCTCATGGCGAAGGTCGGGAGTTCGAATCCGGCCGGAGGCACCCCAGTCACCCAGCTGTAGAAATGGGTACCTAACTTCTTCTGAAGTTGGGGAAGAAAAAGGCAGCCAGACATGATACTGACCATATCACCCTCTAGTGTGCTGACAGGTCAAGGAAAATATGGGCACTAACACCATATCCCTATGTGCCTCTAAGGCGTGACAGGATTACCTTTACCTATATATATATATATATATATATATATATATATATATATATATACGTCGTATAAATAACAAACAGTATTACCCCTATCGAATAAAATATTCATACACCGTATCTTCAATATGCCTTAATGGTATTGAAACGGGGATTCAAGTGCAGGTCGTATTAAATCTGGAGCTTCGTGTTAATGTGACCTTCACAGTCTTGTTCAGGTCCTTGTACAGCTTGTAACATTGCCCTGGGAAATGAAAACTGCAGGTGGTCTGTGACAGCTGGGTAGTCGAGTTTTAAATAAAGGCCTGCTCGAATCATTTAATACAAAATATACGAGGGTCATACCGAAAGTCGTGAGCAAATATTCTTTTAAATCAGAATTTATAGATAGAGAAAATATAAATGCATCACCCTAATTTGCTTCCTTTTCTTCAATTTTCAACAGAATCCCCATTTCTCTGCACACATTTTCCTCATGGCTCTGCAAGTTTGAAAATACTCTACCGGTAGAATCCCGTTCAAGCTGACCGACGGCACAGACTCACTGCTTTCTGGACGTTCTCTCCTGTGGGACCCAGAGGGCACAAACTTTTCTATATACTAGGGTTTCAATCATTTCCTATACTGCATTGTGTCCTATTCCAAGATTTACAGCGATTTCAGAAACTGTGACACGTCTGTCTTGTTTAATGACGTCGTCAACCATTTCCATGTTCAGTGGAGGCAGTTCGAGGGAGACCGCTGCGAGCCATATCTTGGATGCTTGTGTTTCCATCTTTGAAATGTTTCACCCACCTCCTAACACTGCTACCACCCATACACACACCTCCATAAGCAGGTTGAAGTCTTTGGTGAATTTCAGCAACGGGGAATTTCCTCTTTAACGAGGAACTCAATAACAGCACATTGACGGAACAAAACTTCAGCACCCGCCATTTTGTTTATGCTCTGCGTGGTCACATGATGCATGATGGTGACGTCATGTGGCCTCTACATGAAGTGCAAAGGATGCAACTTAAGGTGATATATTAATATTTTCTCTATCTATAAATTCTGATTTTTAAAAATCTTTTCCCCACGACTTTCGTTGTGATCCTCGTACCTACGTAAATTGCCAACTGGTAGGTCGGATTAGCCAGCGAGACAAGCGATGAATTTATGCTGATTGGTTAGGCGATCTCTTTGACCAAAACCTCTTGGCCACTATTCATGAAATAGTGACCATAACTCTGGGAAAATTAGCGGCTGAAACTGAACCGGTGATGTGAGAATAATATAACTTCAGAATTATAACAGAAAAAGAAAGAACACTTCTCTCTCCGCCGGATCATAAAGGTCATATCCTTTGCCACAGTTTATACTGGTGTGTGTAATTTTATGATTCGAATTTTGATTGATACTATAGTAATAGATGGATTTCATATACTGTATACTGAATAAAAACCTTTGAGACTTGTCGGTTGTCTTGTCTTGTGTTTTTTCCTGGAACAGCGAGCTAGTATTCTTTGCACCCGATTCTGTGGAGATTTGAAACGCAGCATGGTGTCGGCTTGGGAGCGGGTTATGGCAGCTATTTTATCGATCCCTGAGCACAACTAAAACAGCAGGGGTGTTCAATGCTTCTTTAGCAGAGTCTTGATTGCCGTGGGGATAATGGCGATCCCTGCCTCCCTTAGCCAGGCTAAGCCTGTTACTGGGGGTTACAGCGGTTAGGTGGGACAATGTCTTGGTCAGCTATGATTGGCCATCTTTGACGCCAGTATGTCAGCAATGGGTCGCTGATTGCCAGATGGGACAGATCGCCTGCAGACTTTCGATAAAAAAAACTTGATTCTGTCATGAGAGTCTTACTAATTGTTTTCGTTATCAAGCGGTGCATGACTGAAAAGGTAATATAGAGACAAAGGATAAATATGCAGGTAAGAACTATAATAATGAGTAGAACACCCCCCGGGAGTAAAATGAAAGCAGAGGGTGATATCAACTAGAAATAAATAAGCGCATCTAAGCTATATTATTTTAAGTGTTCTAGTTCCCACTGATGGTATTATGTCTGAGGTCTCTAAAATGTCACAAAATAAGAGCCAGCACTAAAAAAAAAAAAAACGAGCCAGTTTGTTAGAAAGCAGATGCCTTGAAAACAGGAGGCACATAAAACAGTTGGACAAGACACGAGGTATAACAGCTCAGATGATGCAACTGATCTGAAAACGGAGCAAAAATAAGGAGGCAATCAGTAAAAGCAAACATGCGACAGATCACGAAGTTCACGTTGATTCATGTAGACAAGTGTTTGCTGCTCTGCGCACGAAGAGCTCTCAGATTTTCGTAATTACGATAACGTTACACTTCTAACAGTGATTACCCACGAAAATTAGGGGAAAAGAAATGTAAGTTATATTTACTTCAGTTGCAGAATTTGGAGACCTTTTGAATGAATTATAGTTGGTTATGCCTGCTTTATATTCCAAATATCTTTTTAAGCTAGAGAGGTTTTCCCAGATGTCTTAAAAGATGGGTTTGGATGTTTGTTTGGCCTTTTGGTAACTTCGAGATTTAACTCAATTAACTCCACGCAAATCGTACAAAGAATACCATGTTGAATACCATTTAATGGTATAATTGATTAATGATCCACTGTAATAAATGATTACTATCATGACTTTTTTTAAAAATGTCTTTACAGGGTAGTTTTAAAAGCAGTGTATGTTAGCTGTCGCAAACATGGAAATCTCTTGCTACCAGCAGGACCAATGTGTCTTGGACACTGAAGAGACAATAGAGAGAAATGACGATGATGATGACGACGACGACGATGACGATGGCGATAACGATGATAGCTGAATGTAGAGGTCGCCGAGGACCGTTTTGTTGAAGCTTCTTCCCTGCTAGATTACATAAATACTTCGGCTGATACAGTTTTCTCATGCCTGTGCAATTTATAAAGTGTCTGACTTGACCTTGCTGCAGTAATCGCCACACGACTCAGCCAATCGGCTCCTTAGCAAAAGACGAGGTCCAGACGTCTGGAAGGGAACTGGCAGAAGAATAGTACTCAACAACCTCACAAAACATTGCCATTATCATTCTATCCGTTTCCCAGTTAATGGCCGCCCAGATCCGTAAGGGACATTCATTACAGAAGCAAAATGCACGACATGTCTAAAATGTGTTGACATTTACTTACTGGACACCCGGCACACGCTATGACCTGTCACCCCCCAACTCTTACCCACCCCCCACTGAAACAAAATGACGAAAGAATAGAAAGCAGACTTAACGACGCATGGAAACTTACCCTTCAGAATAGACGACAAGAAATTTATCCTAGCAAGGAATGAGCAGATAGTTTTGGTCTCTGTCTTACACATCCCAGAAACTGGCATGGATTAATGATTAATTCAGTGATTACTGATTACATAACAGACTAATCAAAGATGTTTACTTTCAATGTTTCACATAATGTAAATAGATTAATGTTTGCCTAGGAGAAAGCACTCACTTAACTATGGGCTCTAACTCGTTTGCCACATCATGTCGCATTCAGAATGAGTGTACCTTCACGCAGGCAGCCCTGAATGACTGTATCTTCACGCAGGCAATAGTCTTAAATTATTGTACCTTCACTCAGGCAGTCTTAAATGGTTAGACCTTCACGACGCAGACAGTCTTGAACGACTGTACCTTCTCGCAGAGGTCTTGAATCGCTATACCTTCTCGTAGGCAGTCTTGAATGGCTGTACCTTCATGCAGACAGTCTTGAATGATTGCATCTTCGTGCATTGTGTACCTACCTTCACACAGATAACGTTGAATAGCTGTATCTTTATGCACACAATCTTGAATGACTGTATTATCATGCAGGCAGTCATGAATGGTTGCACCTTCACGCAGATAGTATTGATGACTAGCCGATATTTTTCACATAGGAAAAAAAAGGTAGTGCTTGTTATAAAAATCTGACATGGTCTCACGGTAGTGAGAGTTAATGTTTGCTACAGTTTGCACTGCATTATCGACCACGTGAACTCTTTGTCCCCGCGAAGCATTAGGGAAAGTCTGACTTCAGCATTTTAGAAATGGCATGACTAACTATTTCATTTCAAGTTTTTCCCCCACTTTCATCATCTCAGGTTTTCTACACTTTCACTATTTCAGATTTTGCCTACGTTTATCGTTTCTGGTTTTCATCACTTTCATTGATTCACGTTTTCCTCTGCTTTCATCACTTCAGATATCTTTCTAGCGCCTTCATCACTTCATATCTTTACCAGTTTTATCATTTAACGTTTCCCCCACTTTCATCATTTTATGTTTTCCTCCCAATTTCATCATTTCATGCTTTCCTCCACTTTCATCATTTTATGTTTTCCCCGCTTCAATTATGCCAGGTTCTCTCCCCTCCCCCTTCATCGTTTCAGGTTTTCATTTCCCCTTCATCATTTCAGATTTTCCCCACTTTCATCATTTCAGTTTGTCCCTACTTTCATCATTTCAGATTTTTTCCCACTTTCAGTATATCAAGGTACCCGTTCCCCCCTCCCACTTCCACTTTCATCATTCGGTCATACTCCCCCCTCCTCATTTTAGGTTTCTTCCCGCTTTCATCATTTCATGTTTTCCCCCAGCTTTCATCATTTCAGATTTCCCCCACTTTCATCATTTCAGGTTTCCCTCCACTTTCATCATTTCAGATTTTGTTTTAATGTAACATTATCGTAGTCACGAACATTTGAGAGCTTTTTTTAAAAAAGCCCCGGGGTTGACCCAGCCTCTAAAAATGGGTACCAGAGAAATCTGAGAAGGTAAAGCGGCCAGGCCTGATACAGACCACATCACACTTTTATGTGCCGAAGGTCATGGAAAATACTGGCCTAACACAGTATTCTCCTATATGCCTCAATGGCGTGGAAACGGGAATTTTACCTTTTAACTTTACCCACTTTCATCATTTCAGGTTTCTCTCCACTTTCAGCATTTTAAACCCCCCCCCCCTTTTCACGTTCATCACTTCATTTGCCACAGTTCTCCTTCAAGTCCTAAGTATCTTTTCGGTTTTTTTTGTCTTATGACGTGAAAGATTGTTACCGGTAGCATCAGTCTAAAATATAACAGATTTCAACAAAGATATATATATATATGAACTTTTAGATGCCCAGAGCATATCGGGTTTCCGCAAAGGTATGCTTGTCTGTCGCCTTTTTTTCAGCTCTTGCCCAGGCGAGCCCTCTATTGTTCAACATCCTCTCTGCTGTTCTTCTCCATGTTTTCTTAGGTCTACCTTGTACTCCTGTTCCCCTGAGGTGTCCATCTCAGTGCTACTTTTGGCACATGCCCCCAAACCTGCGTCAGCGTCTTTCCTCGGTAATCGAAGTTAATGGCTTCATCTGCGTCTCTGTCAGTAAAGTGTTATTTCTTGTGGTATTTGGCCAAAATATTTCGTCTAATCCTACGTAAACATTTTGTCTGGAAGGAATTCGAGTTGTTTTCTATAGTTTTGGTGATTCTACAGAATTAATTTCCATAGAGTAGTACGCTTAGAACGTTATCCTGATTTTTATTATCGAGCTCTGTTTTTACCCTTTGGATTTGCATGTATCATTCATGATTACTGAAGAAGACTGGTTTGCTCTAGTTAGCCTGTTTCAGCTAAGATTCATTCATTCATTTGCATGTCCCTTGCGGAACTTTGCCTCCCTAACAGCACTCCTGTAGGCCTCTCGGTTGTGAGCAAGATGGCCTGCTGCTGATGCATCCATTTGCAGGTCATCAACGACGTGTTGCAGCCATCTTCGCTTTGGTCTTCCTACCTCTCTTTCTTTTTTTTCAACTAACATTGCACACACATACACACAACTAAGATAGCACCAAAAAAAATTACCACTACAAAATGTATAAAGAGGTCCTATGATTCGTTCAAGACTTGTTTTGTTTACTGTTATTACAGCATTTCAACAAATCGCAAGGATCCTCCTTCATCACAGCTAACCTCATCTTCTAATTTTTTTTTTGTGAAAGATGTTAAATGGAACGGAAGCTACGTAAGAACACGTTGCTAATGAATTTTCCTGCATCCTTTGTTTCACTAAATTACTCCCCCTGGATTGCGTGACTAGCAAGAAATGAGAGCTACATTTATGGAGAAGAAAGAAGAAAAAAAATTATATAGGATGACAGAAGAAATACGTGCGAAAGGGAGATAACTAGAGCACGCTTGCAAAAAGTTCCAGCACGGATTATCTCATGTGTTGTCTTGTCAGTAATGTCCCTTGATACGAAGGTTCCTAATCAATAGATGTATCGCCCATTAGACCACGTGGCGTTTCTTTCCCACTTCAAACAAATAATAAATGCCTGCCTGAAATTGAAGGTGCTTCGAAATCCTGCACTTTTCAGACGGGAGCTGGAGCTGTTCTTTGCTTCAAAGATCTTTAAATTGCTCTCTTTTTCTATACTTTTTCCCCAATAAATTTCCTTTTTTTTCAAAAACTTCGTATTTTATACTTTTAGCTTGTTTTGTAATCGCTTTACCTTACGTATATGAACACGTAAATTACAGAGAGCGCCTCCAAATCTAAAATGGTCTAAATTTTATAATACACTATAAAAACAATGCTTCCTTCCTCACAGTTCGATTTGCCGCCAAAGAAATGCGTCGCTTCTCCTTCTTCTTCTATTTGCGCCACTGTTGTAAAGTAAAGGTTAAGGTAAACCTTATCATGCCTTAGAGGCATATAGGGGATATGGTGTTAATGCCCATATTTTTCTTGACCTGCCAGTACACTAGAGGGTGATGTGGTCAGCACCACGCCTTCCTCAGATCCAGAAGAAGTCGGGTAATCATTTCTACAGCTGGGTGCCTGGGGCGCCTCCGACCAGATTGGAACCCTCGACCTTCGCCATGAGAGACCAGTGCACTAACCACGTTGCCACTCGGACGCCCGCCAATTTGTAAGAGTTTTAGAAATGTACACTTTTTTTTCTGGAATACTGTCCTCTCATTTTATGAAATATGTTCCCCGATTTTCTGCCAAAAAATCTGCCTGTCTTTTTTTAACGATCACAGCAAAGCTTTTGCACTTTCCACTAAAACTTAAAACAAAACACTAAAATTCTCCCATACTAAACCAACAGTAACAAATGTAAACTAACCTGGAAAATTTTCCCCTGGTTAAATTAACTGCACGAAACCCTAAACGCAACAAAAGGTTTCTGAATTGCTGAATGAAATCAGTGGTGCGTATAAAACAAAAATTTGCTCTAACTGCTTTTGCTTGTAAATGCCACAAATACAGAGAATTTTATCTCGACGTAAAACCACTGGAGTTTATAATTAGCCCAATTTACAGTGTTTACGTGCGTGAAATCGAGGCTCAGATTTTTGCTGGATTGTTATGAGCAATAGATAGTTTCAAAATGAAATAAAACCCAGCCGTTCAAAATGTGCTGGAGTAATAGCTCTGTTCATACAAGAAATAGAAGATTTATGGATTTTTAACTGCATGAAACAAAATCCCAAAGTACAGTATTTTTTTAAACTGCACGCAGTATGTTATTACATACTTTTTTGCAGATGACAACGAGTTAGAGAAAGTGTTTTCGTGGCATAAAATCTCAGTTAAGGGCTTTGAGAGATCGTGTTTAGGAAGACTAAAAGTGCCAATGTAGTAGTAGTAATGGTAATAAAAATAACGGTAAAAGTAATAGTAACAGTGGTAGTAATAGTAGTAGTAGTAGTATAGTAGTAGTAAAGGTCGTAGTAGTAGTAGTAGTTGTAGTAGTAGTAGTAGTAGAGGAAGAAATCGTGGTAGTAGTAATTTTAGTTGCAGTAGCAGCAGCAGTAGTGGTAGTAATGTTGCAATGCTATTAATGTTAATGCCTTCTTATGCATTTTTAAAGCCTACAGATATCATCTGCTGCGTGTGTGTGTGTGTGGTTTTATTTTGCCGAGCATCAGCTTGCTAAATTACTGTTAGTCATCATCATCATCATCAGGTGCCGTGCCGACTGGCGTTGGCTATTATGCTTCTCCAGAGTACACGATCTTTCATGCAGGCGCCATCAGCTCAGTTGGTGATCTCCTCTCACACCATCCCATCAGACTGTCCAGTACTGTTAGTACTAGTGCTATAATTACTATTACTACTATTACGTCCTTTCTTTCTGCTCTGAATACTCTTGGCCCTGTTAGAGTTAGTACCCCCACTATTATCATAGCTAATACAGCTACAGTATTACTAATACAGCAGTTCTTATCAGTTCACGTAAACGGAAAGAAATCAAGTTTTTCTGCCATGTCCGATTACAGATTAGATCCATATGGGTACTTTATTTGAAATTAACCAAATGAGACGAAACCCACAGAAAAGAAATTTTCTTCAAGATCTACCGCAATAAGATTTTCCCATCATCATCATCATCATCATCATCAGGTGCCGTGCCGACTGGCGTTGGCTATTATGCTTCTCCAGAGTACACGATCCTTAATGCAGGCCATCAGCTCAGTTGGTGATTTCCTCTCACACCATCCCGTCAGACTGTCCAGTATCATTTCTCTTGGTCTTCCTCTTGATCTTCTTCCTTGTATTTTTCCTGTTGTTGTAATATTTTCAATGCCCCCTCTTCTCATTGCATGTGCTATGAAAGTACATTGTCTCTCTCTTATCTTTTTGACAAGATTTTCCCAGCCACGCCAGAAATACAAACCAAAAAAAAAAAGACTTCTCTATTCCACCCACTCTCCCCCTCCTTCCAACCCCAACAATAAAAAACTTTTTTTTTTCAATTTCCCCCACGAGAACATGAAAGTCTGCCTGGGCTCTAATCTTTATCCACATTAACACTCATTTCTAAATCAGCCATGTGTATATTTTAAACGCATGCTGAACAATACAAAAATACAAATAGCTATTTTTTAAAACAATACAGTTTCGTTCAAAAGATTAAAACAAAGGTAATTGAAAGATTTAGACTGTGAGAACGAAGCAAACTAAATATAGAATATTCTGGAAACAACATGACTAAAAAAGCTAGGTATAGAATATTATGGGAATAACATGGCTAAAAAAGCTAGGTATAGAATATTATGGGAATAACATGGCTAAAAAAGCTAGGCATAGAATATTATGGGAATAACATGGCTAAAAAAGCTAGGTATAGAATATTCTGGAAACAATATGGTTTAAAAAGTTAGATATAGAATATTCTGGAAGTAACATGAATAAAAAAGCTAGGTGTAGAATATTCTGGAAATAACATGGCTAAAAAAGCTAGTTGTAGAATATTCTGGTAAAACATGACTATAAGTTAAATGAGAGACTGGAACGGAAGACAAGCTCCGATTTTGTGAATTTCAAGGAAAACTTTCGACTAAACTATGAGAATAGTTTCTTGTTTGTTTTACTTGACTTCCTTCAGAAGTCTCCAAAAGATTGGAACGCCTTACAAGAGATTACATTGTTGACGTCCTAAACACGAGGATCTCTGTCATTTTTGTGTCTATTTTTTATTTCGTCACTGACAAAGGCGTACCGCCGAAGTTTTGATTTGTTACTGTTTGTTCTACATTTTACACATGCTCATCTCATTGCCTCTTTTGCATTCGTTCTCACCTTTATTTCTTCTTTTTTTTGGCAACACTGCACCATATATCTATCTCTGCTACAAACCATCAGCAGCCCATCTTGCTCACAACCGAGAGGCCTACATGGGTGCTGTTTGGGACGCAAAGTTCCGCAAGGGACATGCAAATGAATGAATGAATGAACTACAAACCAGTTCTATCGAAATCCTCAACTTATCTAAAAATGTGGTTAGCAACACGTACAGTTTTCTATTTAAACCTTAATGTCCTTTTCCTTGCACACTTTTCGACGCATCTTCATTCAGTTCACATGGTAAGCAAAACTTTCTTTTCATTCATATTTGCTATGAGCCATACACGTAACTTTAGCATTTCTCTATTTGTGTCTTCGTTCTGTGTCCGTGTTTGTGTGTTTTGTTTTTCTTTTGTTTTGTTTTGTTTTAACGAATAAGGCGTAAGTCGAAACTTTGCAGTTTGTTTCTTCGCTGAAAAAACGAAGCTGTTCCTACAGGGAGTGAAGATGTTTCTATCAGGCTCAGTGACGGAGAGTCTAGTCGTTGTATTGCTCTGGGACCCAGAAGGTTTCTCCCGTTCTAAGGTATCTCCGAAATAAATGAAAACAGAGTGGTTAATCAACAGAGCAAGCTGGGTCGGACAGTGTAGTGGGGCGTGAGGAATCCAGCCTTTCAGAAGTAGATCTAATTATAAATTTAGCTACGACCCGAAGAGATTATTTTCTAAGTCACTCTTGCAATAACTGCCGCGTGTTTCTAATCCGCAGCTAATGAGGGATCTTACAACATTATCTTTTTTTTTATTTTGGTTCCTGACACACTTTTCTGCTAGATCCTGGTTTTCCGTTCTTGGAAAAACTAAAAAAAAAAAAATTACCGAGGTTTCTTTCCGATGTCGTAATCTAATTATCTTTTTTCTTCTCCATTTATTCCCTGCAGGTCGTTTTTCCCATTCTCTGATTTCTTCATTTCTATCCATCTTGTCCATTCTCCGTGATATTCCTAACAAGAAAGAGATACCGTATTGATAAGTTAATCCACCGTCTCTGTGTACTTTGCGAGCGAAATAATGAGCAAGGATATCATACATTAGATAAACTATATCCAGCATCATAGGTGCCAGAACCCGAGATGTCACATCTTATATTCCAGTACGTGATTTCCTGGTTTAATTACATCGAACTCCACTGTAGTTTGACTGCAGATAAACAGCAAAATCTCAACAACAACAAAAGTAATCTTTGTTCAGGTTTCGTAACAAACAAATAAAATGAAGTGCACCTAGATATACTTCATCTGTTCTTGCACTCCATGACATTTCTCGGTTGCTCATTATTTAATCCGTAATTTATAACTTTAATCAACATAGAAACGGAGCACATGTTATTTTTTAAATAAATAATTTATGGGAATTTCATTCAAGCCGTGCAGTCAGGTCAGATCAAAATAGGACAACGCTAAGATAAGCTGACCGGATATTAGAGCTCGTTTAACATTAGTTCTGATTACACAGTCCACGAACATTCGTAGCTGAGCGTCGTTGACGGAGCGGTAACTATGGAGCCACGACGGATTCTCTTCGGGTTGCTGGTTGTTTGTTTTGTGGCAACTGAAGGTAATGTCTGCTGGAGAAATAATTATTATTATTGTTGCCCTCATTTCGCTTAAGTTTGGCGGCTGTAAAGAGTTTCCAGAAAAAAAGGAAAGTTTATGTCTTCCGCTCCTGTTGATTCTTCTGTGTTTGATATAATTACTTTATTGTTTGTTTTCTTGGCATGTATTCGGTGATGAGCCGCAGGGAGATACAAGATCACCTCATATGAGAAATGTAAGATCTCAACTGGCGCTCTTCCGTGGCTCTTGGCGATAGCTTTGATGATATTCGTCTTGTGTATCCTTTCGCTTTTCTGCAGTTGGCCTTTGAACTGGTTGAACTTTTGATAAAAATGGCCGGTCTTTTATCTTTTGTCTGTGTATCTTATGCAATTCCATATTTCTACTAGTCTAAAGATGTTTGTAGTGCTCTACCCCATACAGCACCTTCATAAAATCTTCTTCATGCTCATCATTTCTCATGTTGCTATCTTTGCTCATGTGTCTTTTTCTCCACCATAGACCGTTTCATCTCATTGTCTTTTGTCACTCCCTTTCACCCTTGCTTCATTCTGTCTTTTGTGTTACACTGCACTATGACTATCTCTACTCTTTCAACGGTGATCTGTTCTTGGTCAGGATATTATCAATTATCATTTCATCTCTCCTCTAGAGGGCGTACATGTTGTTTGCTTTGAGGACAGTAGATTTCACGATCCTTGTCCCAGCTAGTAGCCCAGATTTCAGAAATTTAAATCTTTGTTTTTCAAAAAGGAAATAAAGAGTTCCCTGACATAGTTTACCGAACCCTTATTTAGTCGACTATACTCCAAGGATTACTCACAAAGGTCCGGAGGTCAAACGCCATTCCAAAAATATGTTCGTCTGGATAGCGCGTCCTTTGACACCCTTCAAACCAACAATAGGAGCAGACTTGGTAATCAACTTACTGACCAGAATTAAATTATTGTCTAGTCCAAAGAAAACGTTATATTTACTGACTGAAATGAGCCTTTATTTTCTCTGGTAAGTGCACAACTCTTTGTCTGGTGCTCTCGCTGATCCTTCCACTCCACCTCACTGGAACTGTCCTAACAAAAACAAATCAGAAACACATGTTTCAGTATGTTAACGTAATTAAAAGACAGAAACTTCAAAAACTTTTGTAAGTTTTACTTTAAAAATCAGTCATATATTTTAGAATAGCTAAGAAACGTAGCCACAGCACTCAGAAGACTGTGGTTATACTTGTATATACCAACTTCTAGGATATTATAATACAAAATAGGGGTATGAAGTCTAAAAATAAAATATGGTAGCAATAAGCCTGTTGCTAAGAGTAACTAAGCAACAATGTTTCAAGAAACTGCAGCAAATAAACAAGAAAAGGAGAAGAAATATTTTAGTACTCAGATTTTATATTACAGCAACTTTCCGCAATTTTGTGGTAGTAAATGAACGTATCATTTTACATTTTTTAAACCGTAGATTTAGCGCATTCAAAAAAACAAAATAAAGAGAGCCCCATAACGCCATGGATGAAAGTAAGGGATATGATGTTAGTGTCCATATTTTCCTTGACAGATGTAGTCAGCATCACGCCTGGCTGACTTTCTTTCCATGACCCAGCTTCTACAGTTAGGTAACTGGGCACGCCTCTAACTAGATTCGAAGTACCGACCCTCGTTACGGGTGCAGTAAGCAGCAAACTCTCTCATGTCACAGTTCTAAAGTTGTGGCTTTCAGTATTAGTCCTGTGCTGGAGAAGAAGCAGATGTCACACAAAGAGGACTGATGTCGACGTCCCCCAAGCAATAACAGTGTCTGCCATTATCTCCACTCAAGGATATCAGGAAATCCCATTCCCAATTTCAGAACTGGAATGACCAAAAAATTCGCATGCCTGTCATCATCATCATCATCATCATCGCTGTGCCTTGTTATGCCATAAGATATACAGTAGTTTAGCTGACAGATGCATTTCCAACATTTATGATCATACAGAGACTTCTAAACTGCGGTAGATCATTCAAATATGCTGGCGTAATTACATGTCAATAAAAACACCCACTAGTATTCCTAAATGGTGATTTGTGGGAGTTTTAACCCAAGCATATCATACAGGTCGAGATCTTACTTGCTCTGTCTATATTTTATTATTATAGTTGCTTCTCTGCATTCCTAATTAGAACTTGAAGCTGAAGCTATGGTGAATATCCTATAACAAAGAGTCATCATCTGAGATTGTGAGTGATCCTCTATAATTTCTGGACACAGCCTAAGAGCAGGTTTCTCAACAGTTCTAAGGTCAGGTTTCGTTTCTCAACAGCCTAAGATCAGATTTCTCAACAGTTCTAAGATCAGGTTTCTCAACAGCCTAAGATCAGATTTCTCAACAGTTCTAAGATTAGGTTTCTCAACAGCCTAAGATCAGATTTCTCAACAGTTCTAAGATTAGGTTTCTCAACAGCCTAAGATCAGGTTTCTCAACAGCTCTAAGATCAGGTTTTCTCAACAGTTGTAAGATTATGTTTCTCAACAGCCTAAGATCAGATTTCTCAACAGTTCTAAGATTAGGTTTCTCAACAGCCTAAGATCAGATTTCTCAACAGTTCTAAGATTAGGTTTCTCAACAGCCTAAGATCAGGTTTCTCAACAGCTCTAAGATCAGGTTTTCTCAGCAGTTGTAAGATTAGGTTTCTCAACAGCTTTAAGATCAGATTTCTCAATAGTTCTAAGATCAGATTTCTCAACAGTTCTAAGATCAGGTTTCTCAACAGTTCTAAGATCAGATTTCTCAACAGTTCCACCACAGTGGGGCACACATTCATCCTGCCTCACTTACTGAGAGTGTAGAATCATAACATCCTAATTACCTGGAGTCCTCAGGACGACATGAAGGAGGGATCTCCCGAACTCCTCACCTTATGGACCCCTTTTCAGATTGTTCATCTCCTCAAACCGCCCCTCCCCCCCCCCCGAACATTTGTTATATGAAAGTAATCAGTAAATAACACAGCCCAACAACAAAAAAATGTTCTTGGTGCTTTGGTTTTCTAGACCCGTTCCTGCGGTTATTTGGGGCGCTGATTCAGAAAATTACATTGGGTAGACCGCATCAACTCTAGTTTCTTAGACATGGTTGTCATCAGCTCTAGTTTCTTAGACATGGTTGGCATCAGCTCTAGTTTCTTAGACATGGTTGGCATCAGCTCTAGTTTCTTAGACATGGTTGGCATCAGCTCTAGTTTCTTAGACATGGTTGGCATCAGCTCTAGTTTCTTAGACATGGTTGGCATCAGCTCTAGTTTCTTAGACATGGTTGGCATCAGCTCTAGTTTCTTAGACATGGTTGGCATCAGCTCTAGTTTCTTAGACATGGTTGGCATCAGCTCTAGTTTCTTAGACATGGTTCAGTTTATAGAATTTTAGTCCGCTCTTTAAAAAAAATCAATTCTGCAGAATTGGGATTACACCTTTCTTTTAATTTTTAATGTGTTCTTCATGCTTAAAAGATATTAATTTAAACACTACATTAAAATATCCTGATTTGTTATGGCCGATCAGAGTGAACAGTGGTATATGGCATATGTTCTATATCTAAAAAAAAAAGCTAGAGCTGATAGGGAGAAACGTGTGCCATTTTTTGGAATCATAGGACCACTCACAATCTCAGATGATGAGATATACCCAGAAACAGGTCTAACATTTGGGACACAAAAATGTGTGTTAGCCAGTGTAATACTCTGACTAATAGCACTATTAGTAATAATAGTACTAAAACTAGCTGCTTATATAATTTATCGACTACTGTTCTTCTTGAAAGTCCATAGATAGTCCCACCGATATAGATCATTTTAATACCCCTGGTACAAAACATTGAGACGCGCTGTACTCCACTGAAAGGTATGTTACTTCCTCTATCTCGCTTTCTGTGCTTGTACAAATCTATAAATCATGTTGTAATATATTTAAAGCAATGTATACTCTGTGTTGTATGTCATCTTTTTTCTACCGATCATTAACGTTTATCCACGTTTATCTTGGCCAGCCATCCCTCTTCCTGCCGCAGTGCACATGCACCGAGCCAACATATTTTGAACTTTCAGGAGTGTTGTGTTTAGTGTGTGATAAATACATCAGCAAATGTGCAAAACTAGGAAGTAGATATCAATAACAGAAAAACATTTTTCTTTAAATTTTGATCGATTAAAAACTGGTCAGTAATATATACGCGAGATAAAGTTCACTATCACTGGTTTGACTTGCTTCAGTATTCTTTGAAATCTGAGAGATAAGAGAAATGGCGACTGGTAAACCTGGTTCTAGTAATAAATGTAGACAGGTGCACGGTTCAACTTTTTAAAGCCATAGAAAGAATGAGGAAAGTGGGCTGAAACGAGAACGGCAGAAAATAGGACGAGCGCGTGTAAACGAAGAACATCCAGTAGTCCAATATTTCGGCAAATGCATTTTATCAAGGACCACATACAAAAGGAACGCCACAAACAAACAAAGAAAAAAAATCACAAAATTAACCCGCAATTCTTTAGTATCCTCCTCGTAAAGAAGATCGGATTTGTCTCGTCTTTTTTTGTAAAACTGAAGGACGCACCTCTCTCTGCTTTTATCAATGAAATTCTAAGCACTGAAAGTTTTACTTCTTTTGCAAGATTTACCTTCATAACAGAATAGCTTGAGCGATCAGCTCCACAGCATTTATAATAAGACCATAGAAGAACAGAATCTGTAATTATGAGAAATGTACTTGAAACGCGGCCAGCTAAAAATGGCAGCTCAAATGTCGATACAGCAGATAAATGAAAAGGAAGGGGAACATGAGATGCAATATAGAACTAAGGATTCTCCAGAGGAGACTGAAATAATCTGATTAAACGGATTATGAGACCATCTCGATGATATTACAATGTGTATGTGAGAGAGAGAGAGAGAGAGAGAGAGAGAGAGGGAGGGACGGGGTACGGTGTAGGAGGGTGAGAGCTAGACAGGAAGATTTTTCTTTTGCTTTAAATGGGGAAAAAGAGGGCCCTATTTCTGGGACATAGAACTTCTAGCTACCTCACACAAATACAAGGATGATCGACGGGCGATATCCTTTCATACACGTCTTTGTCTGGATTACAGTCTTTCCCTATGGTTCAAACAGACAACGTGAAGAGAAAAAATGTTTTCAACACTTCGGCAAGTTAGAATCGCCAACAGAACGAATGCAGTAAAAGTAAATATGTTAAAATACAAAGAAGAAGAAGAAGAAGAAGAACGAGGAGGAGGAAAATAAAAGCACTTTAAAGAAGTATAACTGACTGAAGCAGACACACAAAACACCACAAACATTCATCATGGACAATCGTTATATTATACCTCAGAACACACCACTTTAATGAGGACTCTTGACAAAGTGGTCCCCACGAAACCTTAAAAACGTATCGTATTTGCCCAGTAAGTTTTTATGGCATCTTACAGAGGGGCAGTATATTCTCTCCACTTCTCATGATCTTAACAAGTCTGATGACAGGCTGTGTTCCACGCGGCCCAACTCTGCTTCATCCATTCTTCCCCCTGAACTGTCTTTTGCTGGCGATTCTTTTCTTCAAGTACCTTCTTCATCACTGTTCAAGCGAAAGTGACAAAGGTCTCTTACGAACTGCATTTTCAGCTACTTGTTGGCCTGAATAAACTAATGTTACAACAACAACAACAACAACAACAACATTAATATTACACGACAAAAACAGCCAAAATTTCTTGGACATGTTATGAGAAAATAAAACTCGGTAATGACTGGAAAACTCAAGGAAATAATGAGGATATGAAGTCCAAGAGAAAAATATACCAGGGTACAGACCAAGTGGTACGGGGGGGGGGGGGGGGGAGAGAGAGAGAGAGAGAGAAGAGAGGAAATCACCTGAATTGACCTCAAACACAAAGGATGGTACATGCTGGAGAAAGTACAAGATGGCGGCCAAAGGTTTGTGACTTGTGCATGTTGCTTGAATAATCCGCTCGTTTCTTCGACTGAGCAGGTTTCTGTTTATTACGGTCTGTCGCGGTAACATGGAGATAAAGGTTCAAATTCAGAAAAGTTACTAAATTTTGTCTTAAAATGTAGAACGAAATGGAAAAATGATCTTATTTCAAAATAAAACAAAATCTCTTTTTTTCTTACAAGAATATATACCAAAAATAATGGCAGTTTAAGAAACCGTAGAACCCGTGGTTGTGTTACGTATTACGCAAGACTCAATGCCTGGGCAGTCTACATATAGTTTTAGTCATTTAAGTTTTCATTCCTCTAGGCAATATCGGTAAATAAATTGAGAACTTTGAGAGATAAACAACGTGACATGTAAATGCTGAACCAATCAATTAATGCATAATAATGTGAAAAAGCCGAAAATGCAGTGACACTTTTAAAAAATACAACTTTATACTGATTTGGCGGTTGAAATAACACGGTGGTGACATTTAGTACATAATTAGTCTTCTGTCATAGTTCATGAATAAAAAATCTCAAAACCTATGACTGAATGAAACATGCCTGATGTTAAAAAAAAAAAATTACGAGAAGAAATATCGATGTTTTTGCGTTAATAATAACCTTCATTGACTGAAAAAGGAAAGCTTGACAAAATTAAATATGAAAATTAGTAGTATATCGTAATTTACATTTATCGTTATATAGATTTACAATTGTACATCTTAAGTTACAAGTCTGTTTCGGACTATGGTCATGGTACTTTACAGCAGTGATAGCCTCAGGATTTTTTTTTTGGAAACCGGTACACTTGTACCCTTCTATGATCGGTTTTATCAATATAACATTTGTACTTTATACTTTTTCTAATGTAAAATTAAACCCACTGTTTTTATTGACAGAAGTTACGTGCTCGCGTGAACTTTTTCTTATTTGCTACGATGTCCACTATTTACAAAATGTTCAGATGCTGTATCAGAGTCAAAACTGGCTGATTCTCCTCCATGAAAACTGATTCTCCTCCATGAAAACTGATTCTCCTCCATGAAAACTGATTCTCCTCCATGAAAACTGATTCTCCTCCAACCGATTTCGCTGTTTGCTTTTTTACTTGGCTTTTGATACTATAAACCGGTTGCGATAACCGACAACCTCCAAAACTTTCGGTTTTTCTCGTTTTTTTTTAATCGGTAATTTTCCGGTAATTGCTGGCTAACGCGATCACTCCTTTACAGTGAAGTTTAAACAGAACTAGACTTACTATTCCAAAATATACAAGTAAAACAATCTAAATCTATTGTTCCTGAATATACAAGTAGAACAATCTAAATATGTTGTTCCAAAATACACTAGTAAAACAATCTAAATCTGATGTTCCAAAATATACATGTAAAACAATCTAAATCTACTGTTCCAAAACATACAAGTAAGACCATCAAAATCTACTGTTCCAAAATATACAATCTAAATCTACTGTTCCATAATATACAAGTAAGACAATCTAAATCTACTGTTCCAGAATATACAAGTAGAACAATCTAAATATACAAGTAAAACAATCTAAACATGCTTTTTCCAAAATACAAAAGTAAAACGATCTAAATCTGCTGTTCCAAAATATACAAGTAAGACAAACTAAATCTATTGTTCAAAATATACAATAAGATAATCTAAATCTCATTCATTCATTCATTTGCATGTCCCTTGCGGAACTTTGCCTCCCAAACAGCACTCCTGTAGGCCTCTCGGTTGTAAGCAAGATGGCCTGCTGCTGTTGCATCCAATCTAAATCTATTGCTCCAAAATATACAAGGCAACCTAAATCTACTGTTCCAAAATATACAAGACAATCTAAATCTACTGTTCCAAAATATACAAGACAATCTAAATCTACTGTTCCAAAATATACAACACAATCTAAATCTACTGTTCCAAAATATACAAGACAATCTAAATCTACTGTTCCAAAATATACAACACAATCTAAATCTACTGTTCCAAAATATACAGGTAAGACAACCTAAATCTACTGTTCCAAAATATACAGGTAAGACAACCTAAATCTACTGTTCCAAAATATACAAGTAAGACAACCTAAATCTACTGTTCCAAAATATACAAGTAGAACAATCTAAATCTACTGTTCCAAAATATACAAGTAAGACAACCTAAATCTACTGTTCCAAAATATACAAGTAAGACAACCTAAATCTACTGTTCCAAAATATACAGGTAAGACAACCTAAATCTACTGTTCCAAAATATACAAGTAAGACAACCTAAATCTACTGTTCCAAAATATACAAGTAAGACAATCTAAATCTACTGTTCCAAAATATACAAGTAAGACAACCTAAATCTACTGTTCCAAAATATACAAGTAAGACAACCTAAATCTACTGTTCCAAAATATACAGGTAAGACAACCTAAATCTACTGTTCCAAAATATACAGGTAAGACAACCTAAATCTACTGTTCCAAAATATACAAGTAAGACAATCTAAATCTACTGTTCCAAAATATACAAGTAAAACAATCTAAATCTACTGTTCCAAAATATACAGGTAAGACAACCTAAATCTACTGTTCCAAAATATACAAGTAAGACAATCTAAATCTACTGTTCCAAAATATACAGGTAAGACAACCTAAATCTGCTGTTCCAAATTATACAAGTAAGACAACCTAAATCTACTGTTCTAAAATATACAAGTAAGAACAACCTAAATCTACTGTTCCAAAATATACAAGTAAGACAACCTAAATCTACTGTTCTAAAATATACAAGTAAGAACAACCTAAATCTACTGTTCCAAAATACACAAGTAAAACAATCTAAATCTGCTGTTCTAAAATACACAAGTAAGACATTCTAAATCTGAATCATGTACTTGCATGACATTGTGCACTAAAGCGGATTATACATGTATACACTGCACTTTAAATTATATGTTTGCTATCTAATATGGCGTAACATAAATAAGTGTAACAGGACGAAACCGTAGAGAATTCAAAGATAAAGGGATGACGTCATAGAAGATGAACGCAAAAAAAACAAAAACAAGGTAAGTCTAGAGGTCCTACATTTAGACACAGAGCGTCTTGAATTTCCATGTGACGTAAGTGGTAACAGTAGATATATTAGGCCTGCGTCTAGTTACAGAGGACAGGCGTAGGATGTAGAATGAAGCAGGACAGGGAGCGCTGCGAGAGCCATAAATGAATAGCTTAGTTTAAGTTTTCAGAGGAGACTGTTCCTCTCCCTCCCTCCCCCCCCCCCGCCTAGAAACCCCAGTGAGTGAGAGGGTGGGGTGGGAAGAGAGAATACATAGTCAGCTAAGGGGTGTAAAGATTGTACAGATGAATTCACTAGACTAGTGAATGTAAATGGATCACACCAAATACAGTGAGCTGCTAAAAATGGGGTGATAGGGTAGAGGGATGCAAGAGAGCGAGAGAGTAAGATGCAGGAAGCGATAATTATAAATGTGGTTTTTTTTTTCAGTTACAACTGGACCGGGATTGGGAACCCAGGAACAAGGACCAGGATTGGGAATCCAGGAACAGGGACTGGGATCGGGAATCCAAGAACAAGGACCGAGATCGGGAAATCATGTGTAAGGACCGGGATTGGGACATCAGGAGTAAGGACCGGGATCAGGAAATCAGGTGTAAGGACCGGGATCGGGAATCCAAGAACAAGGACCGGGATCGGGAAATCAGGAGTAAGGACCGTGATCTGAAACACATGAACAAGGGACCCGAGAACAGCACAGTCAGAAGAATGAATTCATTCGTATGGACAGTCAAAATTCACGCTTTTTGTGTTCATACGCTAAACCCGTTGGTTGGTGCTCTCGTAGATTCGCTTGCACTGGACATCTCCGTGAATTTCCTGCTCACCTTGAACTCCATGCTCGCCATCTTTACTCCTATCTGAGACATGGACAATCAACAATGGCTCGCCATTTATTTCTGACCTGGGGTGTTTCACAGATTTCTCCAGGTGTAGTCGATCTTTCTTTTTTTTTTTGGATCTTTGCTTCAAGACTACTTGGCCAGGTGTTTCTATGCCTTCCTTACTTCCTCTTACCCTGGGGATTCCAGATGAGAGCCTGTCTGGTTATGTTTGTGATAGGCTTTCGAAGTGTATGTCCTGTCCGTTCCCTAACGTCTTCTTTTCATTATCATTTCTTTCACTGTGGGTTGGTTTGTTTTCTGCCATAGCTCTTCGTTACTGATGGCATCTGGCCATCTAATCTGATGGATCTTCCTTAAGCAGATGTTAACAAAGGCCTGCAATCTCTCGGTACTTTGTGCTTCAGCTTGATCACTCCATTCATATTTTGCACATTTCAGACAGAAAATCAGAACACAACACAAATTAATGATTAATAAACAGACTAATCAAATAATTTTACTTTCAGTACTTTCTGTTTTTGTATGTGATCCTTGGAAAAGGGCTTCCACTGAAATATTGGATTGTTGTATGTTCTTCATTTATGCATGCTCATCTTACTTTCTGCCATACTTGGTTCTGTTCACTTTCCTCACTCTTTCCATCTTTTTTTTTTTTGTAACATTGAAACATAAACCTCCATCTACTTTATTACTGGGTCCAAACTGGTTTGTTACAGCGTGCCGCATTCAGACTGTTCCTTGCTGCAGGCGGGCCGGACGACTGGCCGACATTTTTCAAATCTGACGGAAGTGACACTTGTTATAAGAATCTGGTCTGGTCTGAGAGAAATGAGACTTCATGTACGTCACAGTTTGCACTGCGCTTCTGAACTCATCAACTCTTTGTGGAGCATCAAGCTTCTTCAGCCTTTTGTATATTTAGAACCGGCGGGACCAGGAGATTTTTCTCTGTTGCTACATTTTATTTCCTACATTTCTCCTTCTACAGTGTTCAGTGTCTTTCCGTCCCTTTAATCTGTGTGATTTCTGGATGCGGGAACATTGACCATTACTGCGTTGCTTGCCTTACTGTGTTACTTGTCTTACTGTGTTATTTGTCTTACTATGTTACTTGCCTTACTGTGTTACTTGTCTTACTGTGTTACTTGTCTTACTGTGTTACTTGTCTTACTATGTTACTTGTCTTAGTGTGTTATTTTCTTACTGTGTTATTTGTCTTACTGTGTTACTTGTCTTACTGTGTTACTTGTCTTACTGTGTTACATGTGACGTAAGTGGTAACAGTAGATATATTAGGCCTGCGTCTAGTTACAGAGGACAGGCGTAGGATGTAGAATGAAGCAGGACAGGGAGCGCTGCGAGAGCCATAAATGAATAGCTTAGTTTAAGTTTTCAGAGGAGACTGTTCCTCTCCCTCCCTCCCCCCCCCCGCCTAGAAACCCCAGTGAGTGAGAGGGTGGGGTGGGAAGAGAGAATACATAGTCAGCTAAGGGGTGTAAAGATTGTACAGATGAATTCACTAGACTAGTGAATGTAAATGGATCACACCAAATACAGTGAGCTGCTAAAAATGGGGTGATAGGGTAGAGGGATGCAAGAGAGCGAGAGAGTAAGATGCAGGAAGCGATAATTATAAATGTGGTTTTTTTTTTCAGTTACAACTGGACCGGGATTGGGAACCCAGGAACAAGGACCAGGATTGGGAATCCAGGAACAGGGACTGGGATCGGGAATTCAAGAACAAGGACCGAGATCGGGAAATCATGTGTAAGGACCGGGATTGGGACATCAAGAGTAAGGACCGGGATCAGGAAATCAGGTGTAAGGACCGGGATCGGGAATCCAAGAACAAGGACCGGGATCGGGAAATCAGGAGTAAGGACCGTGATCTGAAACACATGAACAAGGGACCCGAGAACAGCACAGTCAGAAGAATGAATTCATTCGTATGGACAGTCAAAATTCACGCTTTTTGTGTTCATACGCTAAACCCGTTGGTTGGTGCTCTCGTAGATTCGCTTGCACTGGACATCTCCGTGAATTTCCTGCTCACCTTGAACTCCATGCTCGCCATCTTTACTCCTATCTGAGACATGGACAATCAACAATGGCTCGCCATTTATTTCTGACCTGGGGTGTTTCACAGATTTCTCCAGGTGTAGTCGATCTTTCTTTTTTTTTTTGGATCTTTGCTTCAAGACTACTTGGCCAGGTGTTTCTATGCCTTCCTTACTTCCTCTTACCCTGGGGATTCCAGATGAGAGCCTGTCTGGTTATGTTTGTGATAGGCTTTCGAAGTGTATGTCCTGTCCGTTCCCTAACGTCTTCTTTTCATTATCATTTCTTTCACTGTGGGTTGGTTTGTTTTCTGCCATAGCTCTTCGTTACTGATGGCATCTGGCCATCTAATCTGATGGATCTTCCTTAAGCAGATGTTAACAAAGGCCTGCAATCTCTCGGTACTTTGTGCTTCAGCTTGATCACTCCATTCATATTTTGCACATTTCAGACAGAAAATCAGAACACAACACAAATTAATGATTAATAAACAGACTAATCAAATAATTTTACTTTCAGTACTTTCTGTTTTTGTATGTGATCCTTGGAAAAGGGCTTCCACTGAAATATTGGATTGTTGTATGTTCTTCATTTATGCATGCTCATCTTACTTTCTGCCATACTTGGTTCTGTTCACTTTCCTCACTCTTTCCATCCTTTTTTTTTTTGTAACATTGAAACATAAACCTCCATCTACTTTATTACTGGGTCCAAACTGGTTTGTTACAGCGTGCCGCATTCAGACTGTTCCTTGCTGCAGGCGGGCCGGACGACTGGCCGACATTTTTCAAATCTGACGGAAGTGACACTTGTTATAAGAATCTGGTCTGGTCTGAGAGAAATGAGACTTCATGTACGTCACAGTTTGCACTGCGCTTCTGAACTCATCAACTCTTTGTGGAGCATCAAGCTTCTTCAGCCTTTTGTATATTTAGAACCGGCGGGACCAGGAGATTTTTCTCTGTTGCTACATTTTATTTCCTACATTTCTCCTTCTACAGTGTTCAGTGTCTTTCCGTCCCTTTAATCTGTGTGATTTCTGGATGCGGGAACATTGACCATTACTGCGTTGCTTGCCTTACTGTGTTACTTGTCTTACTGTGTTATTTGTCTTACTATGTTACTTGCCTTACTGTGTTACTTGTCTTACTGTGTTACTTGTCTTACTGTGTTACTTGTCTTACTATGTTACTTGTCTTAGTGTGTTATTTTCTTACTGTGTTATTTGTCTTACTGTGTTACTTGTCTTACTGTGTTACATGTCCTACTGTGTTACATGTCTTACTATGTTACTTGTCTTACTGTGTTATTTGTCTTACTGTGTTATTTGTCTTACTGTGTTACATGTCTTACTATGTTACTTGTCTTACTGTGTTATTTGTCTTACTGTGCTATTTGTCTTACTGTGTTACTTGTCTTACTGTGTTACATGTCTTACTGTGGTGTCACTTGTTTTACTGTGTTACTTGTCTTACTGTGTTATTTGTCTTACTGTGTTACTTGTCTTACTGTGTTACATGTCTTACTGTGGTGTCACTTGTCTTACTGTGTTACATGTCTTACTGTGTTATTTGTCTTACTGTGTTACTTATTAGAACGTAGTTCTGCATTACTTAAATGTAAACCATCACTAATTTCCCTGCAGATAACACATAATATTCAACATTATTACATGTATAAATAAAGTACAGTATATGATCTGTTTGTTTGTTATATGATTATGTCGCATCTATTGCTACTAATACACTGAACAAATTATTTACTGTTATTAATACATGTGAACAAATTATTTACTGTTATTAATACGTGTGAACAACTTATTTACTGTTATTAATACATGTGAACAAATATTATTTACTGTTATTAATATGTGTGAACAAACTATTTACTGTTATTAATATGTGTGAACAACTTATTTACTGTTATTAATATGTGTGAACAAATTATTTACTGTTATTAATATGTGTGAACAAATTATTTACTGTTATTAATACGTGTGAACAAATTATTTACTGTTATTAATATGTGTGAACAAATTATTTACTGTTATTAATATGTGTGAACAAACTATTTACTGTTATTAATATGTGTGAACAAACTATTTACTGTTATTAATATGTGTGAACAAATTATTTACTGTTATTAATATGTGTGAACAAATTATTTACTGTTATTAATATGTGTGAACAACTTATTTACTGTTATTAATACGTGTGAACATACTATTTACTGTTATTAATACATGTGAACAAATTATTTACTGTTATTAATACGTGTGAACAACTTATTTACTGTTATTAATACGTGTGAACAAATTATTTACTGTTATTAATATGTGTGAACAAACTATTTACTGTTATTAATACATGTGAACAAATATTATTTACTGTTATTAATATGTGTGAACAAACTATTTACTGTTATTAATACATGTGAACAAATATTATTTACTGTTATTAATATGCGTGAACAAATTATTTACTGTTATTAATACGTGTGAACAACTTATTTACTGTAATTAATACGTGTGAACAAATTATTTACTGTTATTAATACATGTGAACAAATTATTTACTGTTATTAATACGTGTGAACAACTTATTTACTGTTATTAATATGTGTGAACAAATTATTTACTGTTATTAATATGTGTGAACAAACTATTTACTGTTATTAATACATGTGAACAAATTATTTACTGTTATTAATATGTGTGAACAAATTATTTACTGTTATTAATATGTGTGAACAAACTATTTACTGTTATTAATACATGTGAACAAACTATTTACTGTTATTAATACGTGTGAACAAATTATTTACTGTTATTAATACGTGTGAACAAATTATTTACTGTTATTAATACGTGTGAACAAATTATTTACTGTTATTAATACGTGTGAACAAATTATTTACTGTTATTAATACGTGTGAACAAATTATTTACTGTTATTAATACGCGTGAACAAACTATTTACTGTTATAATACGTGTGAACAAATTATTTACTGTTATTAATATGTGAACAAATTATTTACTGTTATTAATATGTTGAACAAATTATTTACTGTTATTAATACGTGTGAACATACTATTTACTGTTATTAATACATGTGAACAAATTATTTACTGTTATTAATACGTGTGAACAACTTATTTACTGTTATTAATACGTGTGAACAAATTATTTACTGTTATAATATGTGTGAACAAACTATTTACTGTTATTAATACATGTGAACAAATATTATTTACTGTTATTAATATGTGTGAACAAACTATTTACTGTTATTAATACATGTGAACAAATATTATTTACTGTTATTAATATGCGTGAACAAATTATTTACTGTTATTAATACGTGTGAACAACTTATTTACTGTTATTAATACGTGTGAACAAATTATTTACTGTTATTAATACATGTGAACAAATTATTTACTGTTATTAATACGTGTGAACAATTATTTACTGTTATTAATATGTGTGAACAAATTATTTACTGTTATTAATATGTGTGAACAAACTATTTACTGTTATTAATACATGTGAACAAATTATTTACTGTTATTAATATGTGTGAACAAATTATTTACTGTTATTAATATGTGTGAACAAACTATTACTGTTATTAATACATGTGAACAAACTATTTACTGTTATTAATACGTGTGAACAAATTATTTACTGTTATTAATACGTGTGAACAAATTATTTACTGTTATTAATACGTGTGAACAAATTATTTACTGTTATTAATACGTGTGAACAAATTATTTACTGTTATTAATACGTGTGAACAAATTATTTACTGTTATTAATGCATTTGAATAAATCGTACTAATATTCTTTCATCTCGGATGCGTGCATTCTGTGACGAATTGTACAGAAAGAGTTTCATACTTTATGGAATGTTTAATGGAACGGAAGTAAATGAGAACAGACCGTTAATGACATGTCATGCTATCTACGCATCGCTAAGTTTTGAACATTCACTTGCGTGACAAGTAATAAACGAGGGTCACATGAACTCTTTCGCTCCGGAGTTAATTTCCACGCTCTCCCAGAATAAATTTTGATGAGGAATTTTGAGAGAAATAAACTGGAAGGAAGTTTCTCTACAAGTTAAAAGCGTGGGTTGGTTTAGAAATGTGCTAGTTTTCATTTTATTTAGACTATACCTAAACATGGATGTGCACAGATCTCCAAGATCTATCAACACAGCCAGTGTAGCTTTGGTGTGAAAAAATTAATAAACAGAAAGAATTTGGTAGAAAGTGGGAAATGGATGGCAGGAGGAAGGGAGACAATTCATACATCACAAAGTTTCAGCATAGATTATCTCATGTGTTAACTGTCAGTGATGTCCCTTGAGACGAAGATTTCTAATCAATAAATGTATCCCTCATTAGCAGCGTTTAGTTTCTTCCTGCTCTTATAATTTAAAAAAAGAAATAATCACCTGCGTGAAATAGAAAGTGCATCGAAACCTGACATTTTCCAGATGGAAATTAATACTGTCCTTTTCGTCAAGGTTTCTTAAATTACTCTCTTATTCTATACGTGTTGTTTAAATAAATTTCTTTATTTAAAAAAAAAATTATTCATATTTACGTGTGATGCAATGTTTTTGTAACTTTTATTGCCGATCAATGAAAGTTTAAAAGATAGAGAATAAGACTAATAGAGAAGAACATACTTAAGACCGCCTCAGACTATAAATAGTTCAAGATTTTATCTACATTTTTTAAAATAGCATTCCTCCTCCACCCGAAACACGATTTGGCGCCGGTGATTGTACCTGGCTTTATGTGATTTATGTGATTTATGTGAACACGACAGAAATTTAGAAGAAAAATAATGTGAAAATTGATGAAACACAAACAACGAAAAGTATCACCAGGCTGCAAGCGTTAGAAAAACACATTGTTAAAAAAAATAGCGACAGAAATGTGGTTTATCAGAAGAATGTTGCCAATTCCATGGACAGCAAAGATTACTGATGAATGATGTATGACAACAGCAGGAGAGATTTTTTTTAATGTTGTCAAAAACATAGAAGAGATACAATGTACTTTCATATGGCATGCAATGAGAAGGATGGATTACACAGTATTTATATTATACTGCACTTTTTCAGAATTTTGATTGACTACAATGATGCCGAAGAAACAGGCCGAAGAAAAAAAAAAAAAAGAGGCCGACCACATGAGACTCTAAAGAGGACATTGCTAATATAGGTCAATTTCTTATTTTATATCTTATATCCTTCCCGTGCCGTTAAACGTCACATAGGGCTCGCAAAGTAGTTCGCCAATTTTTCCTGTCTTCGGCGAGTCTTTCAACCTGATCAAAGGATTTTATGCCTGTTAACTTGGCCTCTCTTAATAATGTCCTCTTCAGAGTTTCACGCGGTCTGCCCCTTTTTCTTCGGCCTGTTGTGTTCCACTTGATAGCTTGTTTTGGGATTCTCTGATCATTTCTTCTCATCAAGTGACCAACATATGTCCATCTCCTTTTCCTGATCACCCATGAGACTGGTTGTTGTTCAGTCATCTGTCTTATCTCTGCATTGTTCTTGAATTCATTCCACTTGATGCCGAGTATTTTCCTTAGGCATTTGTTTTCAAAAGAGTCTAATTTCTTTTCGATTTCTTTAGTTGTTTTCCAGCTTTCGCATGCATAAATGAGGGTGGATATTACATTTGAATTGAATAGTCTTAACTTGGTTTTTGTGCTTATAACTTTTGAATGCCATATGTTCTCAAGATTATTGAAGATTGATGCTGCTTTTGCAATTCTGATCCTAACTTCCTTTCTAGTGTCACCATCCTGGTCTATGTAGCTGCCAAGGTATGCAAATTGATTGACTTCTTCAATATCTGTCCCTTCTATGTGTATTTTTCCATTTTGATTGATGGGAATTTTCATTATTTTTGTTTTGTCCTTGTTAATTTCAAGTCCTATTTTGCTAGCCAGTGAAGATAGGCTATCTGTTTTTTCTTGCATGGAATTCACATTATTACTGATAAGAGTTATGTCATCAGCAAAATCAAGATCTTCTAGTTGGGTCCCATGTACCCAGTCAATACCTGTGTGACCTGTGCAGAATTTTTTCATTATGAAGTCTATTGTAATCCCAAAAAGTAAAGGAGACAGTATACATCCTTGTTTCACGCCTGTTTCAATCTGGAACCATTCACTCATCCCTTCTTCTGTCTTGACTGCACAACCATACCCATTGTATAAGTCCTTAATGATGTTGACAATTTTAGATGGTATTCCATATAAACATAAAATTCTCCATAATGAATCTCTGTGTATGCTATCAAATGCCTTTTTAAAATCTATGAAGTTCAGTATTAATGGTTTCTGCTTTTCAGTATGTTCTTCAAGTATTATTCTGAGAGTAAAGATCTGGTCGAGACAGCTTCTCCCTTTTCTAAATCCTGCTTGTTCTTCTCTCATTGCAGTATCCACTATATCTTTTAGTAGGCATAAAATCCCTTGATGAGGTTGGAAAGCTCACCAAAAACAGGAAAACTTGGCGAACTACTTGCGAGCCCTGTGTGACGTTTAACGGCACAGGAAGGATGTAAGACGTAGGATGTAAGATGTAAGATGACGCCGCCGGGGGATATAAAAATCTTGGAAGCGCTGAGGTGGGACTTGATTCAAAAAAAGTTTGGGAAACACTGCATTAGAAGATAAACCTGAAATTTAAAATGTCTACATATAGACGATGAGAAAAAGACAAGACATGCACGCTAATAAGAATGAACTCGTGCAGTGCACGAACTGAGCGGAATCTACTATTTTCATAAACTGCTCTTTAATAACTGTTGTGGCATTTCAGAATTTTTATATGAATGATGTATATTATACTAACCATATTTTTAAAAAAATTATGAATCTTAATTTTTAAAAGTTTAATTAAGGAAGAATTTATACGGTAGAGAAAAGCAAACGTTTGATCAGGTCATTACAAACACGTCTATCAACCATGACAGCCAAATATTTCTCAACATTAAAGGAATTTTATTCTGTTTTCTCATTCTCTTTCACCTCATCTCTGCTACCCAAAAATCATCAACTTCTAACTACTACTTCTACTATTAATACTATAGCTCCTATTATTACTACTCTACTACAAATACCACTAGACTGCAACTACAAGCAACTGCTAATACGTACTCTACAGAACTGACGGTTCGCGGAAAGGGAGAAAAATGACGTTTCCAGCAACGCCCATGAGCTTGGATGAGATAACTTGGATATTCCCACGAAGTCAGATGCACTCACATGCCTCCATCAGGCGGGTATGTTATTTATAATTAGCCCAATGGAAGGAGAGAGAGAGAGAGAGGGAGAGACTTAATTTGAATTTTTCTTTATTATCCATCAACGAAAGATTTTCCCTGAGCTAGCCAAAAACAAGTTTTGTTTTTTTTTTCTCTACAACCATCACTCAGAACAGAATTTGCCATGTAAAGTGACAGAGTGCAATGATGTTCTGTTAGACTAAAAAAAAAACTACACTGTGCTCTATCACTCTACTGTGCTCTATCACTCTATTGTGCTCTATCACTCTACTGTGCTCTATCACTCTACTGTGCTCTATCACTCTACTGTGCACAAACAATGGTGCTTCCTATTTGTTAAGATTTCAACTTGGGGGTCCAACAAAAAAGAATTTCTAACTTGGGAGTCCAACAACAACAAAAAAAAAGAATTTCTAACTTGGGAGTCCAACAGAAAAAAAGAATTTCTAACTTGAGGGTTCAGAAACAAGAAAGAATTTCTAACTTGATGGTTAGACCAAAAAAAAAAAGAATTTCTAACTTGGGGGTCGACAAAAAAACAAAAGAATTTCTATTTCACGGGTAACCAGTTTCTTTTACGTGGGTCTTCCTAACAAAATCTTCTCAAGAGACATGACAAGCCTGTGCAGAACTCTAGGCTTGGTCAAACATAAACCTCAAACCTACAAGACAGTCATATTTTGAACCTCAGAGGCATGGGTTGGAAAACACCAACACATAACAATAAAATGTGAATTTTCTTTTAAGTGGTTTGAAATGTGGATTAAAAAAAAAGATAATGTTCAATCTTCAGGACTAATCAAGCTAGAAAGAAAAATCCGGAAAAAGAACTTAATGCTAACTTTAATCATTTATATTAAAATTCTAGTTTTATGGTGAAAATTGTGAAAGGTAACAAAATAATTAGTTGTGACACAAGCACTGTCCCATTCGAGTCCCAACATTGACGTGAAGAATAAATTCGAAACCCTAATGGCAGTGCAGGGAATAAATGAGATGACGAACTTTATCCGTTATATCAAAGATTCTTATATCACACCTGCCAAAACTCTACTACCGAAAAGAGCAGTAAAAAAAGGCGAGAGTACATTTCGGAAGAAACAATGAAGCTGTTGAAGAAAGAAGGAAAATCAAGTCCAAGAAAGACGCTGGGAACCGAGCACTATATACAAAAATGTACGAACGGCGTCAGGAAACAAGTTAGACATGAAAAAAACAAATACATAAGGAATTCTTGCAGCAGAATGGGAAGAATGTTAGATGACGGTCTTTGGGAAAAAACATTTTTTTCTGAAGCTTCTTCTTCTTCGTTCGCTTCTACCACCAAAACCGCACTGTGATCCTACTGAATTACGGCTGTGGTCCCCATTAGGTCCCGTGGTCTCCTGTGTGGTCCCCGAAAGGACCACACGAGATCCACGTGAGGACCACAAGGGGTTCAGAGTATCACAGGGCTTTAGCCTGTATTCTTGGTGGGTCTCAGAAGCGGGATTGCGTGACACCGTGGTTTTCATTGCATCAGTTTAGTCTAGGGTTGGACTTTCTCACCGGAAGACCTCGACGTGTTTAGGATATCAGTGCATCCCCGCTGGGTGAGAGGTGGTAGCCCACCCAGGCCAGGGTTGGACCTTCTCACCGGAAAACCTCGACGTGTTTTGAGATACCCGTGTATCACCGCCGGGTAAGAGGTGGTTGCCCATCCAGTCCAGAGTTGGACTTTCTCACCGGAAAACCTCAACGTGATTAGGATACACAAACATCCCCGCCGGATGAGAGGTGGTTGCCTATCTAGACTGCCCTGGTCCAGTGTCTCCGACTTCAGCATTTTGCGGTCGTGGCCGCTACCCTTCCTAGTTGTGACCAGGATGGAGCTTTTGTCCAGGAGGACGAATCCTCGCCACTAGTGACTTCCACCCCTGGGTTGAGCCGGTTTAGGCATATTATCCCAGTATGGGCGTGTTTGGGACGTGACCTACCTCTAGAGCAGAGGTACTATGACATGCATAGCCTTCAAGATTCACCCCTGGTGTGAGCCGGTTTAGGCAAAATTCACCAGTATGGGTGTATATCAGGCGTGACCGACCTCTATAGCGGAGGTGGCATGACATGTCTTAGCCATCAAGTTTCACCCCTGGTGTGTGCCGGTTTAGGCATACTTCACCAGTGCAGGTGTATATCGGACGTGGCCGGCCTCTAGAGCAGAGGTGCCGTGGTATGTATAGCTTTCGTAGCGATACTACTGGACATACCGATTAAACCTCACTTTATCCTTTCCGCCACCTTCCCCATTGGCAACGCACAGCAACCTTTATTTCTTTTCCGCGTTTCTTCCTTGACCGGGAGGAGCTTCACTCCACGCGCGGCATTTGAAGAGTCTCGCCAGCAGTGTCTTAACCTCTGGGACAAGCCAGTTCATGCATTTCACCCGATATGACTGCACTCAGGACGTGGCCGACCTCCAGACCAGAGGTGCCGTGATTTGACTGTTTGCTTCGCTTTATCCTTTCTACCACCTTTTCCGCAGTGATGCTGCGCGGCAACCTCATTTGCATCTTTCTTCATTGACCGGGAGGAGCACCACTCCACGCACGGCAACTGAAAAATCTCGCCAACAGCGGCAGATGAGCTACCAAACGTGCCACTCATCTACTCTAAGTATCTGGTTTTCAGGCGCCAGATATTCGCCCCCGCCCCTTCTCCTGTCAGTTTAAACAGTTCTGCCACGGGAAGGCCAGGAGCTGGACTTGACTTCCAGAGGCTGTTTGAGACGCATTTACAGTCCTTAGAACCTTTTTCTGAAGCAAAATTGTTGAAGAAAGAAGGAAAATCAAGTCCAAGAAAGACGCTGGGAACCGAGCACTATATACAAAAATGTACGAACGGCGTCAGGAAACAAGTTAGACATGAAAAAAACAAATACATAAGGAATTCTTGCAGCAGAATGGGAAGAATGTTAGATGACGGTCTTTGGGAAAAAACATTTTTTTCTGAAGCTTCTTCTTCTTCGTTCGCTTCTACCACCAAAACCGCACTGTGATCCTACTGAATTACGGCTGTGGTCCCCATTAGGTCCCGTGGTCTCCTGTGTGGTCCCCGAAAGGACCACACGAGATCCACGTGAGGACCACAAGGGGTTCAGAGTATCACAGGGCTTTAGCCTGTATTCTTGGTGGGTCTCAGAAGCGGGATTGCGTGACACCGTGGTTTTCATTGCATCAGTTTAGTCTAGGGTTGGACTTTCTCACCGGAAGACCTCGACGTGTTTAGGATATCAGTGCATCCCCGCTGGGTGAGAGGTGGTAGCCCACCCAGGCCAGGGTTGGACCTTCTCACCGGAAAACCTCGACGTGTTTTGAGATACCCGTGTATCACCGCCGGGTAAGAGGTGGTTGCCCATCCAGTCCAGAGTTGGACTTTCTCACCGGAAAACCTCAACGTGATTAGGATACACAAACATCCCCGCCGGATGAGAGGTGGTTGCCTATCTAGACTGCCCTGGTCCAGTGTCTCCGACTTCAGCATTTTGCGGTCGTGGCCGCTACCCTTCCTAGTTGTGACCAGGATGGAGCTTTTGTCCAGGAGGACGAATCCTCGCCACTAGTGACTTCCACCCCTGGGTTGAGCCGGTTTAGGCATATTATCCCAGTATGGGCGTGTTTGGGACGTGACCTACCTCTAGAGCAGAGGTACTATGACATGCATAGCCTTCAAGATTCACCCCTGGTGTGAGCCGGTTTAGGCAAAATTCACCAGTATGGGTGTATATCAGGCGTGACCGACCTCTATAGCGGAGGTGGCATGACATGTCTTAGCCATCAAGTTTCACCCCTGGTGTGTGCCGGTTTAGGCATACTTCACCAGTGCAGGTGTATATCGGACGTGGCCGGCCTCTAGAGCAGAGGTGCCGTGGTATGTATAGCTTTCGTAGCGATACTACTGGACATACCGATTAAACCTCACTTTATCCTTTCCGCCACCTTCCCCATTGGCAACGCACAGCAACCTTTATTTCTTTTCCGCGTTTCTTCCTTGACCGGGAGGAGCTTCACTCCACGCGCGGCATTTGAAGAGTCTCGCCAGCAGTGTCTTAACCTCTGGGACAAGCCAGTTCATGCATTTCACCCGATATGACTGCACTCAGGACGTGGCCGACCTCCAGACCAGAGGTGCCGTGATTTGACTGTTTGCTTCGCTTTATCCTTTCTACCACCTTTTCCGCAGTGATGCTGCGCGGCAACCTCATTTGCATCTTTCTTCATTGACCGGGAGGAGCACCACTCCACGCACGGCAACTGAAAAATCTCGCCAACAGCGGCAGATGAGCTACCAAACGTGCCACTCATCTACTCTAAGTATCTGGTTTTCAGGCGCCAGATATTCGCCCCCGCCCCTTCTCCTGTCAGTTTAAACAGTTCTGCCACGGGAAGGCCAGGAGCTGGACTTGACTTCCAGAGGCTGTTTGAGACGCATTTACAGTCCTTAGAACCTTTTTCTGAAGCAAAATTGTTGAAGAACTTCAGGTTGAAAACATCCCTTCGTGTAATTAATGACAAACAGGGGAATACACTAACGGAAAGCAAAGACATCTTGAACAGATGGGAAAAGTACTTCAAAGAGATGTATCAAGAGGCAAATAGTACAGAAAATAATGGCAGGCAAATAGTAAAGAAAATAATGATAGTGAGATGATGATAAATGAAAAAACCCCCAACCCTCTTTGGAGAAGGTCAGAGACGCCATTAAGAATCTAAAAAAGGAAAAGCCCCTGGTTGCGATGAAGTAGCAGCTGAAATGATACAAACAGTGGGAGAAGGCAGCACCCACATTTCTCATGCTCTGTGCTGTAAGATCTGGAGAAGCAGAAGTTGGTCCAAGAACTGGAAACCTCTGCCGAAGAAGAGCTATCTACAAATGTGTACGACACTATACAACCATCGCACTTATAAGTCATGCAAATAAGCTTCGTATTGAACATAACGGAGGGGAAAATAGAACAAGGAATACATGAAGTACAAGCGGATTTCAAACCAGACAGAGACACCAGAAATCACATATTAAACATGAGGCACATCACAGAAATGTGTAAAGAGCTTAATGTGGATCTATACACCTGTTTTGTATACTACTACAAAGCTTTTGACTATGTACAGTATCAACCGTTAAGGTCTATGACGAACAACATGGGTTTTCCCAATCATCTGGTACAACTCATTGCCAAACTGTACCAAGTTCAGTAAGCGCAGTTGAGGTAGATGGCGAAACATCGGGTTGGTTTGGCGTACAAAAGGAAGTAAGATAGATGTAAAATTTAGTTATTTATTTTATAGCTGAATGTTTATTACATCATTATATCATCTTGTTTTGCATCAGCTTATGTCACTACCTAAGCATTCTTTTCTCTTCTTCTTCGTTCGCATTGTCTGTCTATATCTACAGTCCTGTCTCTTGGATAAATTTCACTGTTTTTTTTAAATTCATGTATGGAACCATAGAGCTTATCTTCTTTAGTGGTTTCACTGGGCCAGTAATTATTTCTCAGTGTCTCATAGTTGGTGCAGCTTTGGAGGATATGTTCCACAGTTTGGGGCACTTGGCCACATGTACATAGATTAGTAGTACCAACCTTAAACTTTGTATACAAATGACTCCGGAGTCGGCTGTGTCCTGTTCGAAGACGGAAGATGGTGACTTGTTCCTTTCTGTTTAGCATGTGATAGTCATCATGTGGTGGTGTTTGTGGCTTCCTGTAGGTTTTTATCATGCTTTTCTTCTGATTATAGGTGATTGGTATGTCTGGTTGCTCCATTTCAGTGCCCTCTTTGGCCAGACGGTCAGCTTTCTCATTGCTTTCTCATTGCATGGTATCCCACAGTGGGAGGGAATCCACTGCAAAGTGATTCCATGTTGTAAGCCAATTTTTGACAAGGCATCCTTAAGGTCTGGTAGTTTGTTGCACTGAAGAGCTTCCAGTACTGATCTTGCATCTGTGAGAATTACTATGGGGCATGTATCAGTTCTGGAGTCTGATAGTTTTTCAACTGCAGCAATAATTGCCCTAACTTTGCATCATAGTTGTTGCAGTATTTTCCAGTGTGTATGGAAATCTTGTCAGTGGTGTTGTTTGGATATTCAATATGTGCTGCCCCTCCATTCTTTATGGCATTGTGTGCAGATCCGTTTATATACACACGTATCCAGATGCCACATGGATATTTGTCATCTAGCACACTATGTGTGGCTGTTGATCTTACAAAACTGCTTTGCATCTCACCATTCTGCACACCTTTCACTTTAGTTCGAATAGTTATTTGTGTACAATCTGCTTCTTTCCATGGTGTATGCTCTGGTACAGATGATAATGGAGCGACTACAGCTGGAAGGTCTGGTATCAGCTTACGCATACGTTTGGCTGATGAATGAGGCTACTTTTTGAAAGTCATCTTAGTGCCAGTTATTGAATCTCTCCTTCAGGGGATGGCTTACAGAGCTGAGGAACTTCTCTCCCAAGGTCATGACCTTTGTGTCTCTACGTTCTTTTAGCGATTGAACACATTTCTACTACCGGTGTGGACCTCGTGGCACCTGTGATAATCCATGGTGACTGATTTTGTACCTTGTCTAGATTATGCAGCGTAGTGTTTGATTCTGTGCACCAAGATGGTGAGCCATATTCTAAATGTGGTAGGATACTTTGCTGATATACATTCTTGAGGATTCTTTCACTAGCTCCCCATGTGGTTCCACTCAGTTTTCTTAATATGGCTAGTTTTCTTCTGGCTTTTGCTTCTGCACTGTTGATGTGTTGTTTCCATGTCAGTTTTGAGTCAAGAGTCATTCCTAAGTAAGTGGGTTGTTTGTCAGTCCTTGAGACTGTTTCATTTATAAAGATCTTACCTGCTTTCTGTTTATATGAGAGAGTGAACAGAGTGGTATTTGATTTCTCTGTGTTGATACTCACACACCATTTGTTTGTCCATGATGTCAAGATGTCTGGTGCTCTTTAGAGTCTTTGTGTAGCAACTGTTGCATATTCATCTGTACACCACATAACCAGATCATCTGGCATACAGTGCCGCTTTGATTCCATAGGGAAGTTCCCTGACCAGGCCATTAATGAATAGCATGAATAGTGTAGGTGAAAGGACTCCTCCTTGTTGTACACCATGTCGTAGCAGTACTTTCTGGCTTTTGCATCCATTCATTGGCTCTTCTATTGTGTAAATCTTTATCCAGTTGTACAGTCTTCCATTCACATTGCAGTTTCTTAGTTTCCACAGCAGATCTTTTTCCATACTTTATCAAAGGCTTTCTTCAGGTCTATCCACGCTGCTAGTACAAGGTTTTTCTCTTGGAAAGCATCTTCAGTCTCTTGAGAGAGATATGTCAGTTGATCTTCTGTACTGTAGTACTACTGTCTAAATCCTGCTTGTTTTGGAATGACAAGATTTTCACTTTCTAGGTACCATTTTAGCCTCAGGTCAATGATGCGTTCCATCGTTTTGCAAAGGTAGCTAGTGAGACTGATTGGCCTGTATTTGGAGGCAGTATCACTGTTTTTCCCTGGCTTTAGCAGTTTTACCATGCTTGCTTCCTTCCAGATTTGAGGTAACTTACCTGTGCTCCAGCACATATTGAAAATATCCAGCAGCTTTCCCATTGCTGCCATTCCCCGGTTCTTGATCATTTCATTAGAAGTCCATCTGGTCCTGGTGATTTCCTTGGTTTCAGTTTACTGGCTGCTAGGTCTAACTCGCTGCGTGTGATTGGTGCATCCATGACCTCCACTTTTCTGTCTTGTTCCTCTTCTTTCTGTGGGTAAATGCGTGCTGTACGCTCTTTCTCTGGATGGATATCAATGTTGCAGTCTTCTTGAAACATGCGAGCATAGTGATCTGCTACCTGCTTTACCTGTAAGAGTTTTCCCATCCTCTATTAGTTAATCTTTGTACTTTTTCCAGTGCTATCATCGTTTGACTGTTTTATTAGTTCCACAGTTTTCTTCTATCCTTTTCAAAGTTTAGGGACTCTATTTTCTCTCTCCAACTTTCCCGTCTGGCTTGCAGCTTGGCTCTCTGAAATTTGGCCTTAATGCGTTGGTAATTATTGTGGTGTTCTTGGCATGGTCTATTTTCTGCTTGCTTTCGAGCTGTTCCCACGTCATCATGGAGTTTTCCCAGCTCACTAAACCAGTATGGTTTATAGTCCCTACGAGCTTCTCTGGGAATGGTTTCACGGGCGGCCTGGAGGATACAAGCACTGAATTCCTTCACTATGATGCATTTATCCTTACCTTCTATGGACAGCTGTCCCACCAGGATACCTGTTCGATGTCTGTACATTGTCCAGTTTGCTTTTTTATAGTTCCATCTGGGGACAGGGGTACTGGTGTTAAGGAGTTCATTTTCTATTGTCAGGAAGACTGGTTGATGGTCGCTACCTCCAAGTTGTTTTCCAACTTCACGTGTAATGTTCCACTTCAGATCTAGAGAGTGGAATGCCAGATCTGGTGTTGAGGTTGTATGCCAAGCCCTTGAGTAAAATGTTGGGGGATCCATTGGCTGGTTGATCAGGAGAAGTCCAGTATCATCCTGCCAGCTCTCAACTTCCTCTCCTCTCTTGTCTATGTGGTCATAGCTCCAGCTCTGGGAATGGCTGTTAAAATCTCCACAGACCATCAGTCTCTCTTTGTGTGGGATTGTTTCTAGAGCAAGTGGGGGGTCATTAGGACAGTAATAGTTAAGGAGGTGGAAGTCTGTATTACTGGTTTTTAGATAGATCATCTGGTATTCGGCTCCTTCCATGTACACTCCCACCTGACATGCGATGATGTTATTCTTAACAAGTGTGAGTACTCCTCCTTTTCTTCTGTCCTGTCGGTCTGATCTGAAACACTGGTAGCCTCTGATTTTAATGGCAGCATCTTTGGTTAGATGTGTCTCCAGTATGCAGCATATACTTGCCTGCCCTGCAAAAGGTATGTTCTCTAGTTCCACCTTTTTGATACAGCCATCTCTAACACTGCTGACACTCTCAGTATTCCACTGCATTTTAAATTCTTGCTTTTTGGAAGTTTTTTTGTTTGATGTATTTAATGGTCAGTAGCTCTACTCTCATGTCTCCTGGCTCCACAAGACAAACTGAGAGGACCTCCAGTAGCATTGGGTGGACCCTTTCGAGGCAGGGAGCCAGGCACTGCACCTGCCTGGTTAGTCTTCACAGGGTGAGCACCATGTTTGAAAACTGTAGATAGAGACATTTCATTAGCGATAATGCGTGTTACCACGATTTTTTCGATGCACCTTTTGGCTGGGTACCTCCGACTTCAGCACCTTTCCTTGCTAGGGCAGAGTGTGGTCTTGCTCGGACTGCCATGAAGACAGTGGTGTAGGCTGGCCTGGCCAAAACTTTGTTTTCCAGTCTCTGGTGGCTGTACTTAAATCCCTCTCCATGTCAGACGGTTTTGAGACAGTTCCACAAAGACATTTCGACTTTGGGATGAGGAATCTGATGAGTGACTCAGTGATATCCATTCCCCGCCACCTATAGTATGCTAGCTCTGTTTTGTTTACATCATTCTGATAGCCATTGTTGTAAAGACCTATAGGCTTGTCACGTCCTGGATTCATTGGTTTCACACCAGATTTTGCTCACCCCTGCCGGCGATCTCCATGTCCCCATCCGTCCACCAACCTAACAATACATTTTACAAAAAATAACAATTACAATTAGTGTTGATTGCTACAAGTTTCTGGGCTACAGAAGTAGGTCAGAGTTTTAAAGCAAACAGATCTATGTTCTCTGACTCATAAACACTATGTTAAGATAAGTGTGTTCTTAACAAAGTTGTTCCCAGAGGAAGCATTCTTTTAATCCGCTATATAACTCTTCTTATCTCCGTGATCTTCTAATGCTTCCGTCGTCCACGGTGCATCTCTAGTACTCTGGCTTAAATAGCTAGCCTTTCTCTGTCGGGTATTTGTGCCCAAAGATTACGGCTGTGCCTGGAACACCCCCGGGGAACGGTACCCACCAGACGATCTCCTACCCCAGGTTCTCCCTCTTCCAGTCGTAGTCCAGCAAGGTTCCCCAGCTCAGATGTTAAGGAGTTTAATCATCAGTTTTATTCACTCTCTCTCTCTCTCTCTCTCTCTCTCTCTCTCTCTCTGTCTCCACCAATAAGTACTGATCACTTCGAAAATCAGATACTTTGGTATCAAGAAAAAATTGACAGATTTATTAACTTCACAAGACGTCATCCTGGACTACAGCATATAACAATGCGACAACAGTACAATCTCCTCCACTGCAAAATATAAGTTATACGAAATACTCATTGATAACACAACTGATAGATTATACATAAAATACAAGGGGAAGTCACTAAGTAACTCGCAAATAGAAATATTTTACCAGTGGCAGTTATCAGGTAGTATTTAAATATATCCTTAGATAGTACCATCATCCAACTTTATAACAGTTGTATGTATGGGGGCTGGGAGTTACATGCGCATGCACAAAGCAATAAAAAAATGTCTACCCAACTGTTAGTGTGTACCAAAGAAGAACAGAGAAGTGTAGTACGATTTTTGTGGGCTAAAGGACATTCAGTTGAGGACATTCATAAGGAAATGATTACAGTTTATGCAGAAAAGTTTTTATCACGTAAAGCGGTCTATGACTGGGTAAAAGAATTTTCTCAGGGACACATCGAAATTGTTGACAAAGTCCGACTTGGCCGTCCTGTTCAGATTGCAAAAGAAGCGACTGTGCAACGTGTGAATGAGATTATCAAAGTTGATAGACGAGTAACATCCACCCTATAATCCTGACGACTTAGCTCCAAGTGATTTTCACCTGTTTGGTCCATTGAAAAACCGCCTTTGGCGGGAGAAGATTCTCAAGTGACGAAGAGATGGAAACAGAAGTGAAAAAAAAAATGGTTCAGAAATCGGACTCCTGATTTTTACGCCATGGGTACTGCATCACTGATTACACGATGGGACAAGTGTATCAATGTTGGTGGCGATTACATTGAGAAATAGGGGAATAATGTAGGTTCAAAAATTAAAAGTTTTCAAATTACAGTCCCATTTAGTTTTTTGTTTGTTTGTTTGTTTTTGTAACAGGCATCTGCGAGTTACTTAGTGATTTCCCCTCGTATAGCAAGGCGGTACTTAGTGAGGCTCGTCTTCTAAAACTACTTGAAGACACAACTTCTAAGTTCTTATTTCAGTCCTGTAATAGTGACTTCTTCTTACAATTTTCTCAGTTCCATATTATTTTGGCACGCTTTAGTTAAGCTCACAAAATTCACGTGCCCACACACACAAGAAAACACTTAATAGCGCAGCGCATTGAACTGCGTCAACATATAACATTTAACATGAAAAGCAAATAATAATAAATTAAATTATAATCATAAAAGTGTAACATTCCCCTACTCTTCCCATTAACTCCATGTTACACTTAAAACATATTGAACTCTATTCACCACGTATACTTATAAAACACTCCACGTCGGACATACGAAAACTTACAAGAAATATACATTACCACAAATAACGCCGACTGGTTAGCAATCTGTGGTCAAGACAATCCATTCACTCGACATGATGACACATATGATAATTGAAGCACGAATACATTAGATACATACCAGGACATGATTCCCCCATGCTGTCGCCACTGACGCAGCACACAAAACTGAATAACTCAACACATTCCACTCTTAACCTGCCGCACAATCAAGTGAGCATGACACCCCCCCCCCTCCCAGAGAAAATGCGAAAATGACCACAAACTTGAATGTTCAAGCCGGCCTCGTTTAAACACCTAGGTCGGCCCTCTTCACACAGGGATGTATCCTTACTCCATATCTGTTTAACATCTACACTGAAAACATCATGAGGAATGTAAGAGAGGAACAGGAAACAGCTACGCTTGACTCTTTCAAAATCGGGGGCCACCGGAATCCAAAAATTAAATATGTCAATGATACTGTCATTCTATCAAACGGCTCAGAAAGAAATGCAACAGTTGATTCTCTCAATCAAAAGACACAGTGAAGCTCAGAACCTCGTTTTTAAACACCAAGAGAACGAAAGTAATGACAGCTGACAAAATGAAAAGCAAACCCTAAATTACATTGGACATCAAGAGATTGAAAAGATAAATAAATTTGAATATCTGGGTTCAGTCATCATCTCCAACGGCGATTGCACGGTAGCAATTAAAAGATGAATCGCAGCTGCTTCACAGAAACTGGCAGAAATGAAGAGTATGCAGCAAGGCACCAACAAGAAAACAAAGTTATTTTTCTAAGAACTTACATGTTCCCACTGGTAATATGCGGATGTAAAACATGGACACTTAACAAATCACTAGAAACGGGTATAACAACATTTGAAATGAAATGAAAGGCACTTAAAATATCATGGATAGAAAGAAAATCAAACAAAGAGATATTGATGAGATTAAGTGTCGCAAAAAACTGCCTCGTTAGCACCATAAAAATTAGAAAGCTGAGAAACTTCGGCCACATCAAGAGACACAATAGATTGGAGAGATTGATAGTAGAAGGCATAGTACCTGGAAGAAGAGAAAAGGGGCGATCTCGCTGCAGATGGACTCGGGACATTTTCTGAATGTGCCATTGCAAACGCCGGTCAACTTGTGAAAGACCGTATTGCATTCAGGGAGGTTGTGAGAGAGACAACGTTCTGGAAAGGACATGTCACGTGAATGAATTAATTTTATGAATAACTAGGAATATTTTTCAGTTTATTTTTAGTTTTCATGTTAATTATTTTATCTTTTATGCATCCCGAAAAGCATTTCTTTGTTTTGACTTCTTTTAGCTCTCCGAAAGGTTATAGAAATTGTACAAAGTGTTTATTTCTTTGTTGTGAATATTTTACTAACCTTAATCCGTGTCTTCTGGTTGAGACTGACAGAGAGAAAGATGCAAGTAGAAAGAGACAAGTAGAAAGAGAGAAAGAAAGACAAAGAGAGAGAAAGAAAGAGAGAGAAAAATAGAGAGAGATAAAGAGGGAGATGGAGAGAGAAAAGGAGAGAGAGAAATAGAGAGAAAGAAAGAGGGAACTGGAGAGAGAATAAAAGAGAGAGAAAGAAAGTGTGTGTATGTGTGCATGTTAAAGGCGTATACAACTATATACCCAAGCCAGGCAATGAAACAGTATACAGCGCTGCTGATAAGTCGTCTAGTGGTATTTTCAACTTGGTTTATGTAGAACTACTTTCCTGTTTAGATTCCGCAATTGTCGATCTTCTCAGAACATCATATTTCTATGATATCCACTTAGAAACATCTAACAAGACAACCCAGGCATATAGCTCGCCACTAGAACAGCATCTGAACAAGCTGACTAAACTCGGCAGCCTTCCGGCATCACACACATGCCAACAGTGAGGAAACCAACAACCCTCATAGTATAGCTACCACAAATAACACAAATTTATTAAATGGTAGAATGGAGGATCCCCCGTGTGGTACCCGGGATCTGCAAAGAATAGGAACACTGTACCCTACAAAGCAAGATCGTAAAAGGCGACTAAGGAGGGTTCAGCATAGGGCCAGCAACCCTATCTGGTAAAAAACTATCAGACTGCTACAGAAACAGAAGCAAAGGAAAAAACAAATGCAGGTGGAAGGAGAAATGCATATCAGGAAACTGAGCCCATGAAGGTTGTGGATGAAAGCCAGCCACTGGAAGTCCCCAGCCCGACTGCAGACCTCCTGGAACCTAAACACAAGATGCAAATAGGCAGATGGAATGTAAGAACACTTAAGCAGACTGGAAAACTAGCACAAACCATCAAATGCACAGATACAAATTAGACATACTAGGAATACAAGAATCAAGATGGACAGGACAAGGCAGAAGGAAATTAACAACACAGCACACAGAAGATACAATAATATGGTCAGGTAAAGAAGATCTTCATGAAGGAGGAGTAGCATTGATTATAACAAAAGAAGCATCAAGGGCATTGCTGAAATGGACCCCTATAAATGAGAGATTATTATATGCACACTTCAACTCAAGATTCACGAAGCTGTCTATTATAGTTTGTTATGCACCAACAGAAGCAGCTGAAGAAGAATTAAAAGAAGATTTTTACAACAGCCTCCAAGCCACAGTAGAAACAATATCCAAGCATGATATGCTACTCATCTTGGGCGACTTCAATGCAAAAGTAGGTGAGGGAAATGAAGATACAAGAAGAATCATGGGAAAAGAAGGAATCGGAGAAATAAATGAAAATGGAGAAAAACTGTGCAGTTTCTGTGAAGAAAACATGATGACCATCGGAGGGACAATTTTCCAACATAAAAACATCAATAAAGTGACTTGGAGGTCCCCAGATAAATCCACGGAAAACTAAATCGATCACTTATTGATAAACAACAAGTGGAAACGGTCACTACAAGATGTGCGAGCAAGGAAAGGAGCAGATGTAGGAAGTGATCACAACCTTCTGGTAGCAAAAATAAAACTAAAATTAAGGAAAGCCAAAATCGAAGAGCACAGAAAGATACGTTTTGATACAGGAAAACTGAAAGACCAGCAAACAAGGAACGAATTCTCAATAGTACTTAAGAACCGCTTCAGTGTCTTACAAGATGAAGCAGAAATGTCCATACTAGAGTTCAATAAAACACTACAGGAAACAGCAAAAGAGGTGCTGGAATATCGGAAACGGAGAAAAGAGGAATGGATAAGCAAGACCACATGGGAAAAGATAGAGCACAGGAAAGAAATCAAGAAAAAATTACTGAACACCAAATCACAAAGGTTAAAAGAACAAGTTTCAAGTAATTATGCACAAAAAGACAAAGAAGTGAAGGAATCATGCCGTCAAGATAAACGTCAGTACTATGACAACTTAGCAGAAGCAGCAGAGAAAGCAGCATATGCAAATGAAAACATATACAAAATCACAAAGCAGATGACAGGTAACTTCAGCACAAGATGTGAGAGTGCAATAAGGACACTAAAAGGACAACTGGTCAGTGGAGAAAGAGAAAAAATTGAAAGATGGAGGGAACACTTTAACACCCTACTAAACAGAACACAAGCAGTACAAACAACAGACATACCTGAACCAAAAACGGAACTAAACATCAATACAGGACCAATAACAATAAGTGAAGTAAAGGAGGCAATAAAGGAGCTAAAATTAGACAGGGCACCAGGTGAAAATGAAGTGACTGCTGAGATGTTGAAAGCAGATGAAACAGAAACACCAAAACAACTTTGCCGGATATTACAACAAATTTGGGATCTAGAAAAAGCTCCAGAGGAGTGGAAAACTGGCCTTATAGTAAAACTACCAAAGAAGGGTGACCTCAGAGATTGCGGGAACTGGAGAGGCATTACCCTACTGCCACTCACCAGTAAAGTATTTTGCAGAATAATCATCAATAGAATTGTACCAGCACTTGAGGGTAAACTTCGAAAAGAGCAGGCATGATTTAGGAAAGGAAGATCATGCATAGACCACATATTTGTACTTAGACAAATATTAGAACAGGCAAATGAGTGGCATAGCACAACATATGCATTGTTTATAGATTTTGAGAAAGCCTTTGACAGTGTCAACAGAGACGTACTGTGGAAAATCCTAAGATGGCATGGCCTCCCCCATAAGATAGTGAATGTAATCAAAGCCCTATACGAGGGTTTTCAGTGCAAAGTTATCTGTGGAGAACATACCTCCAGCAGCTTTAGGGTACAAACAGGAGTGAAGCAGGGATGTGTACTATCACCAACATTATTTATCTTGGCAATAGACTGGTTAATGAAGGAGGCAACATCAGACAAACGCAGAGGATTACAATGGACCCTTGACACAGTTCTGGAGGACCTTGACTTTGCGGACGACATTTGTCTACTATCAAGCAGCCACAAAGAAATGCAAGATAAAATAAACAAGCTAACTCAGAATGCAAACACCATAGGACTAAAGATCAACGTAGGAAAGACAAAGTTAATGAAGCAAAATGTGAATAATAGAAATGTACTCAGAGTAGATAGCAAATTAATGGAGGAAGTCAATGAATTTGTATACCTTGGCAGTAAAGTAGTAGAAAATGGAGACAGCACAGAGGACATCAACAGCAGACTTACTAGAACAAACCAGGCTTTTGCAGTACTGCAGACTATATGGAAATCTAAAAAACTAAGCATGAATACGAAAATTAGGATATTTAAGAGTAATGTTCTAAGTATACTACTCTATGGAAGTGAATGCTGGAAAATCACCAGAACCATAGAAAACAAGTTGAATTCTTTCCAGACTAAATGTTTACGAAGAATTAGAAAAATATTTTGGCCAAACACCATAAGAAATAACGTCTTGTTGGCAGAAATGCAGATGAAGCCACTGACAGCAATTATTAAGGAAAGACGCTGGCGATGGTTGAGAAATGTGGTCCGAATGACTGATAACTTACTACCAAAAACAGCACCAAGATGGACACCACAGGGGAACAGAAGTAAGGGTAGACCAAAAGAGACATGGAGAAGAGCAACAGAGAGGATGTTGAGCAATGGAGGGCTCACCTGGCCAAGAGCAGAAAAAAGGCAAAGGACGGGCATTTATGGAAAACCCTTGCAGAAGCCCCATGTGCCCTGGGCACTTAAGGTTCAGAGAAAGAGAATGGAGGATGAAGTTCATGAGCATGAAAACTGATGGTACACGGCAGAAAACAATAACAATAACAGAAACACAACTTCCCGGCGAGAACATCTTCGCCATACGGGAAACAAGCCATGATAATGAAAAATACAAAAGCTTACATACTTACAAACTCAAGAAACAACTTATGTCGAACGTGAACAATTACATTTCTTAAAACATCACAACAGCTTCTCACATTAAGGAGAACACGCCAACTAAGCAACTATTTCATACATCCTAACTTGAATTACTGAACTTGCTTGTCCTACCTAACAAGGACAAAACCTGAAAACTTGACATGTTGACAACTACTCATAGCTCGAAAGCTAACCAACGAAAACACTCCAGAGATCTACATGACTTTTATCATAATCCTACTCAGAACAACTGGCTCTAACTTCTAGCATTAAATCATGCTCTGTCTTTTATGCTGACTCATCATGTTCTGTTTCTCTCTTCTCTCCTCTCTCTCCCTCCCTCTCTCTCTCTCTCTCTCTCTCTCTGTCTCTGACCTATCAAGTTCTGTTCACCATACTGTGTACCCCACTATGTCCCCAAAACCAGTTTTATAATCTCTCCTAAACTCTAAAATCCCGAGCAAATTACTTTACATGTTTTTCTCAGTCGCACAAGCTCCACTGCAGACTCTAACTTTACTCTAGTTTCACTACAGTTTCTCGTGCGACACTAAATTTTCTATAGTGTACTAAATTACCCTAACACTGAAAACTAGAAATTTCTTAATCGTTCCTCACGAAATTTTTACTCCTAAGTTCGTGTGAGCTGTAAACAGACACTCGGGGGGGGGGGGGGGGGGGGGGGGGGGAGTATTGCAAGAATTCGTACTTTTCTAGGTTATGACCCTTTCACTATGACTTATTCTGTCATAATGTGTATCTGTGTGTGTGAATGTGCATGTATACTTCTATAACAACCCTTCTCACACTGTTAACTGTGGATGAGGACATGCATTTACCAGGCAGTGGCTGAGTGGGCTGAGTGGCCTGCTTCTAGCTCCGGGAAGTAAGGAATCTCAAAGCTATTGTTTCATCATACTTCATCCTCTTTAAGCAGCAAGTCTAACCAGATAAGATATGCTGATGTTCACATTCACCTACACAGAGCATAGTTTCTTGGCAATACAAGATAAAACTGATCTAGAAAAGCAGGGACGATTTGGCAGTTAGCATCAGAGTTGGACCAAGATCCTATCCCACCTCCATCCCCTTTGGTACCCCCAGCGACAGGCGTAGAATGACTAATAGGGCAAAGATCACTATAGCCCTCATGGTAGTGGAGTCTGCTTAAGAAGCATTGCACACCCCTGCTTTATTTTAGCTCCAATCTAGGACTGAAAAACATAGCCGTCGTAACCTGCTCCCATTACGACGCGAAGCTTTGCCTCAAAATCTTCGTCGCACCGGCCGCAAAGAGTACCAGCCCGTGCAGTTCCAGAAGAAGAAGAAGCTGTAAAACTATAGAAACTAAAGGTATCATTTATTTTATAATAGAGATACGGTGCATTCATTTTTTAAAAGAAATCTCCGCCCACGCAACATAAATAAATTTAATTATGACCTTCAAAGATTATTCTTAGTCCGCTGTTGCAGCTAGTGCGCATCTAGAGATCTTATGACAGCGAGAACTTACTGACCTTTGTTCATGAAATATTTTGTCCTAGATCTAGTCCTTATATTGTTCAAACTCTAACACAGACACTGCGTGGGCTTACTTCCTGTCATGTAGTCTTATCTTTTATTTTTCTTCAGTTATTTTCTGCAAGGCGTTCTATTCATTTTTTAAAAAATCTCTTGGCCTCCTTTTATCCTGTCGATTTTCTTTGATATTTCTGCCCTGTCCAATTTCTGTGATCTTTCTAGCGAAAACCAGATATGGTAGTAATAAAGAAAAGTCAATCCATCATTTTTGTATTCTTCATGAGCTTTTAAGGAGCAACATATGGCACCACATCAAGTAAACTATACCTAGAATAGTTCTTATGAGAAACTGAGGAGTTCTGTTTGATACTCAAATTTGATTGGTTATAGCTCGCGCTTAACTGCGCTAAACTCATGTACACCTCGACTACAAAATAACTACAGCACGTATGGATACTTCTACTGTTCTTGCACTCCATGACATTTCTCGGTTGCTCCTTATTTAATCTGCAATTTATAACTTTAATCAACCTAGAAACGGAGCACATGTTATTTTTTAAATAAATAATTTATGGGAATTTCATTCAAGTCGTGCAGTCAGGTCAGGTCAAAATGGGACGACGCTAAGATAAGCTGACCGGATATTAGAGCTCGTTTAACATTAGTTCTGATTACAGTCCACGAACATTCGTAGCTGAGCGTCGTTCACGGAGCGGTAACTATGGAGCCACGACGGATTCTCTTCGGGTTGCTGGTTGTTTGTTTTGTGGCAATTGAAGGTAATGTCTGTTGGAGAAATAATTATTATTGTTCTCATTTCGCTTGAATTCGGCAGTCGTAAGGACGCTCTCTTCTTCTCCATCGTTTTCTCGAATGTCGTTTTCTTTGTTGTTGCTTCCAGGTCTATGTTTGCAAATTAGTTTTCTTGCACTGGGGCTACTTAGAGTCACTGCTAGTTCCTGAACTTTTCATATAGTCTGCAGTACTGGATGATATGTTCCAATGTTCTTTTCTCTTATATAAATACATACATATACACTCACAGTAGCCACAGACTTTATGTATACAGACAGTGGGCACTTGGACTTACACATGGCACTTTTAAACTGAAAAACAAATCTTCCTCTCTCCAAGACTAAATCTAAATTATTGGTAAAATATGAACTTTTCTAGTTCAGCAAGCTCCTTTGGTTCAAATCCTGATCACTTACAATAAGTGGACAAGGGTCTGAAGAGAACTCTACAGAAACGTGCTAGAGTGCAGGTGATCTCCTAGTTGTGTATATTGCTGTTCGAACTCCATATTTGGGCTGTCACAGGTCGAGTTAATGCCATCTTCTTTGTCCTCGAGAGTATGTCTGTACTGTTTGCTTTGAGGGCAGCAGGTTCACAATTCTTTTCCCAGTTGTGGCCCAAGCTCTAGAAATGTACTTCTTTCTAACTGGAAATCTTCTTCGTTCGCTTCTACCACCAAGACCGCCCCATGATCTTCTTGAATTTACTCCTGTGGTCCTCGATAGGTCCCGTGGTCCCCGAAAGGACCACACGAGATCCACGAGAGGACCACAAGAGGTTCAGAGTATCGCAAGGCTTGAACCTGTATTCTTGGTGGGTCTCAGAAGCAGGAATGCTTGACACTATGGTTTTCGTTGCATCAGTTTAATCTAGAGTTGGACTTTCTCACCGGAAAACCTCGACGTGTTTTGGATTTCAGTATGTCCCCGCTGGGTGAGAGGTGGTTGCCCATCCAGCCTAGAGTTGGACTTTCTCACCGGAAGACCTCGACGTGTTTTGGGATACCCGTGTATCCCCGCCGGGTGAGAGGTGGTTGCCCATCCAGTCCAGCGTTGGACTTTCTCACCGAAAAACCTCAGCGTTATTAGGATATGCATACATCCCCGCCCCCGCCGGGTGAGAGGTGTTTGCCTATCTAGACTGTACTGGTCCAGTGTCTCCGACTTCAGCATTTTGTGGTTGTGGCCGCTACCCTTCCTATATGTGACCAGGACGGAGCTTTTGTCCAGGAGGACGAATCCTCGACACTAGTAAGTTTCACCCCTTGGTTGAGCCGGTTTAGGGGTATTATCCTAGTATGGGGGGTGTTTATGACGTGACCGACCTCTAGAGCGGAGGAACGGTGACATGAGTAGCCATCAAGTTTCACCCCTGGTTTAAGCCGGTTTAGGCATATTTCACCATTATGGGCGTATATCGGACGTGGCCGGCCTCTAGAGCAGAGATGTCGTGGTATAAGTAGCTCTCGCCGCAAGACCACTGAACATACCGACTAAGCTTCACTTTATCCTTTCCATCACCTTATCACATTGGGGCCGCACAGCAACCTTAATTTCTTGTTCGTATTTTCTTCATTGGCCAGGAGAAGTTTCACTCCACGCGCGACATCCGAAAAATCTCACCAGCAGTGTCTTAACCTCTAGGTTAAGCCGGTTCAGGCAATTCGCCCGATATGAGTGCGCAAAGGACGTGGCCGACCTCCAGACCAGAGGTGCCGTGACTTGAGCAGTCCTGACCTCGAGACTACTGTTTATTTCACTTAATCTTTTCCTTTACCTTTTCCACAGCGGCGCCGCACACCAACCCCATTCGCACCTTTCTTCACTGGCCGGGAGGAGCCCCGCTCCACGCACAGCAGCTGAAGAATCTTGCCAGCAGCGGTAGATGAGCTACCAAACATGACTCTCTGAAGCTTCTGATTTTCAGGCGCCAGATATTCGCCTTCGCCCCTTCTTCTGTCAGTTTGAACAGTTCTGCCACGAGAAGGCCAGGAGCTGGACTTGACTGTCAGAAACTATTTGAGACGCACGCCTTGGAGACATTTCATTGGAGTGGAGAGCGTACCCCCACCCCACCTCCGGCTATAACAGTCCTTAGAACCCTAACCGGAGATAAAAGCTACACCTCATATTTTCCCGACCATATTCATTTGGTAGTAGCTGAGTGGTTAGGCGTTCGATTTATTAATCCGGTTGCACTGGATTCAGTCCCAGCAGTGGGATTTTTTTTTCTGATACACACCGAAAAATCCCCTGGGTTCACCCAGCTTCTAAAAATGGGTACCAAAGAAATATAGGAAGGTAAAGAGACCAGGCGTGATACTGACCACATCACACTTTCATGTGCCGAAGCTCATGGAAGATACGGGCCTAACACTGTATTCCATAATATGCTTTAATGACATGGAAACGTGAATCTTTTACCTTTACCCTCACGTATTCAGCTGAATACAGTTTCTGGTTTTAGGAGTACTCACTAACTTATTCATTCATTCATTAGATACTCATGCCGCTAGGCGCTGGCGTAATGCTTTTTCCACAGATCTCGGACCTTGATATTTTCCATCAACTAATTTTGTTGACTATTTATTTTGTCATTGCGTTACACTGTTCGTGTTTTTTTTTCTCCTCTTGTTCTTCTCCTGCCTCTCTTTCCGTCTATGTTTGCTATTGAAATGATGTTTTCAAGCCCTCTACTTTTCATTTCATGTCCAATAACTGATGACTGTCGCTATCTTGGGGGATTTAATTAGGTTCGTTTCCACCTTTGCTTTTGTTAAACATTCCCTGTTTGTCATCTTAGCTGTTCATGATACTCTTAACATTCTTCTGAGAAATCACACCTCTGTTGCCTCTAGCGATCAGTGCTCTTGCCAGCTACCATCAAATATATTCATGGCGGATACTGAGCTCTTTGACACCAATAGTAACCAACAATAGAAGCAGACTGCACAGTCAATTTACTGACTAGATTAAATTATTGCCATCGATTTTCTCCGGGGAATCATAATAGATCGCTGTCCGATTGGGAGTTGGTAGTAATCTCGTCATCCAGTACAGAGCAACAGACATTCTGGAAGAAATTGAAAGTTTCCGACCTTATAAATTATGGTTCGAAAGATTGTGGGCCTTTGTTCTAGTCAGATTGTCTCTTGCTTAACTTCAGACACTCTTGGGTTTTTTAGAGATGAGAGTAGGAAATTTGGAGATATTGTTGCTGTCTTGCTTCTTTTCTATCTATCTATCTATCTATCTATCTATCTATCTATCTATCTATCTATCTATCTATCTATCTATCTATCTATCAGTCAGTCCGTTCGTCCGTCCGTTCGTCCGTCCGTCCGTCTGTCTGTCTGTCTGTCTGTCTGTCTGTCTGTCTGTCTATGTCTGACTGTCTTTCTGTCTGAGAATTTTGTTGAAGTGCCAGCAATTACAACATGTTTATCTCTATGTAAGGTAACGTAATAAAGAGTTTCCAGCAAGCCCGAAATCTGTCACATGACGTGAAATTATTTTTAGTTGTTCACTCATTATTGCTGCTAGAAAATAGAATCTAATATACTGAACAAGTTGTTCCCCCCTTGATGTAATAAACGACGAGTAATCAGCAGGATGCAGAGATTAGTAACATCTAAAAATTCTCTAACCATGCTGCTGAACCTGAAATTCTAGGTAGCTGAGACAGCATTCAAGAACTTGTAATGAAACTTGCTACGAAAGCTTTCTTTATTTTCAATGCTGAGCAAGCAAGTTTCTTATCAGGCTTCTCCACCGCTGGGATCACATCGACTGTGGTTATGGAAGCTTGTTAGAAAGAGCAGTGCAAGGAGTCATCATCAGTGCTACGTTAAACACAGCTCTTGGCCTTTGATCAGATACACAGATACTAATGCACTAGGTGTCGCAGAAAACTGGCTCGTTAACACCATAAAAATTAGAAAGCTGAGATACTTCGGCCACATCAAGAGACCCAATAGCTTGGAGAGGTTGATAGTAGAAGGCATAGTGCCCGGCAAAAGAGAAAATGGACAGCCTGGCCGAAAGGTGGACACAGGATGCCACGGAAAGTTTGAATGTGTTATTGCGAGACGCTGGTCAGTTTGTGCAATACTGTATTGCATTCAGGGAGACTGTGAGAGTGACAATGTTCTGGAAAGGACATGTCACAAGAAGATGAAGAACTTGGCCTTTGGCATGATAACGAGGCCGTTCTATGTACTCTCTATGTGTAGCTTAGTTCTTTAGAGACTATTTCACAAGAGAATGTTTCAACAAAAGTCTACTATTATCATCTTAACGTTCCCTACCTGATCGCACGCGTATATTAAAACAGTATTGATAGCACAGCAAAGGTGTTCAAGCTGTAAAAAGAATGGTATTCATAAGGATTAGTATAACAGACCATTTGCGACTTGTTCAAGCGACCAGATCTAACACCCATCTCAGTGTCAGAGTCTTAGCTCTGAGAAGTCTCCGTCACGAGTGGCGCTTTCCTCGAGCTTTTATACCATGTCTTGAATTTCTTTCTACCTGAATGACTTTCTACTAGCAATCTAGCACTTGTTTCTTCCCCTATATCTTGGTTACACAATAATATATTACTGTATATTTTCCAGGTACTACACAGTTCTTAAGAACGCCTTCGTTCTCTTCGTTGTCTGCTAATATTTGCCATCTTTCTCCAGCAGAATCATGGGTGACAGACTTGTATATGCTTTAGCGCCAAGTTCATTGCTTAATGTTATCCTTTTTTTCTTTCTTTCTTTTTTTAATCCAGGATTTTCAGCTCAGGGAGTTATACATCTTCTGCCGGACGTGACCCCTTCCCCTGATCAGGTAAATGAAACCATGTGTTCCTGTGAATTTTTGAAAACTGTGTAACAGTGGTCCTCAAATTATTTTCTTTGCCCTCCCTCCGGGCAGTTGTGGACTCCTCAGTAAATATAAAAAGAAAAATGAAACCAAGATTGTGCTTTTTTTTAATTGAGCATATCCATTTGCTGGTCCATGGGCCTCAACAACAAAAAAATCCTTCCATAGATTAAGAACCACTGCTGTATAAAGTACAGCAAATAAACGTTTAACGAGGTTCTTATAGGTAGTTCCGATTAACAGTTCTGCTTCTTCTGCATAAAGTGCGAATCTTGAAATCAATTGAAGTTTACTCTGAAGAAAATTCAGAGTAAAACAAGATCTAATATAGATCTAATATAGAGTTCTCGAAAAAGAGACCTTGTGAAAATAAAGTTAGTTTCTAAGATCATAAATTAGAAAAAACAAACAAATGGAAGTTTCGTCGAAAAGTGTTGTTTTGGGACTTGAGGAAGCGGAGAATTAAGCGAAATTCTGTAATTATCACTAGATTAAAGAGAACTCACAAGACAATAATTCTGAGCAAAAATTGTGCACAAGTGGCACGAGAAGCCATCTAGCTAATGAGAGGAAAGCAGGCAGAAAGCGTTGGACAGAATATTTAGTTCCCCTTGCAGATAACAAGATTTTGTTGATTCCTGCTGTCCTGTTATATAAAGTGAGGAGTTAGCTTTCCTTAAATCTTAGACAGAACTTATTTAGCTTTCATTAAGTCTAGGACAGAACTTAAGGTAGAGACCACTACCATGATGGCGTGATCCCGGTCCCATATCACAGCAGCCAGAAGATGCGAGATGATGGAGCGGATAGTGAGTTGTCTTCTCTCTCTGCTAGGATGTTGTTCCGTCCTACCGGGGCCGGTGGCTCGAGCCATAATCGTTCACTTACCATACAGAGCCATGCCTTGTCACTTTACCGCTTGTCTGAAGCTCCGTTACCAAAAGATAGCGAAGAATCGTGACCAGCGAAGAATCGCTGACGGTTCTCTCTTATCTCCCCTTCAATGCTTGCACAAATTATCGAACTTTAAAATTCAAAGTTAGGTTGTTCTTTTGTTTGTCTGTAAACTTTAGCATTTACTATCTCTCTCTCTCCCTCTCTCTGTCTCCCTCTCTCTCCCCCTCTCTCTCCTCTCTCTCTCTCTCTTTCCCTCTCTCTCTCTCTCCCTCTCTCTCTCAGACAGAGAGTTTATTTTTGGTAATAGTTTGACTTTTTTAAAATGTCTAACAGCATTTTCAGTACTACTTACCACATGGGTAGCACGAGTTTCTGATTTTTTTTTTAAATTCTCTTTGATGATGTTCATCTCTAAGGACGATAAGATTTAACATTTGATCTCATATTTTCATTCCTTAACCCGTCATTTTTTTTTTAGCAGATCATAGATCATGTCTTGTATAACATGATCCGCATATTCTATGTGATCTCTTGCAGGTTACAGCTGAACCTTGCCCACGTTTGCCTTGCCCACTTGTGCTGCCTGAACATTGCACAACCATTAAACCCACTTATTTTGAATGGCACGGGGTGTTGTGCCCGGGCTGTCAGTTGTGTGTCATAGCGTCCACAACAGCGTCAGCTGCGCAAAATTGAAAAAACAAAAAAAAAACATGTACCAAAAAAAAAACTGCTCCAAGATTTTAGTTAATTAAAATCTAATACGACTTGTGACTAAAATTCAACGTCGCCATTTTGTTTTGTTTTTATTTTCATCCTGCATTTCAAGCGTTCAAACGAGCAAATTTAGTACAAGCATACTTGTATTCTGTACAGCGAACGTTTTATCTGACTGTTTTTGTGTGTGCTTCGTGTTCATTACCTGATAGAATTTGGAGCTCTCGGTGTAACAGCGTTTATATCAAATACAAGATTTTCTGGACGTAAATAACCAGCGATATCTTAACCCTAATATCATACAATATTTGATATCCAGTGTATAACGAACAGATGAAATCTAGCGAAGAAATGGACTTACAGTATAAGCCACGTCATTAAAAAAAAAGCGTATGATTGGAGAACATACAGATCAGTGGCTGACGCCCCCCTCCTGTCTCCCAAGCCATATTCCTAGCTCCCCCTCCCACCCTCAACCTCACCCCCACAGAAATGTTTTTCACTCAGTCAATACTTATGCCCTCTGCTGTGTTTTTTGTGCTCAGTTGCTACTGACGCCCCCTGGTGCTTCTCTTCCCTCCACCTCCCCGTTGGATCTTCCCAACTCCCATTTTGGAAGTAACTAATATAGACGGGTAGCAAATACTGGAGAGAAAAAAAATCCAGGAAAACACAGAAGACGAGAAAGGATATGTCATTTGCGGTAGTTTTTACTAGAAGACTTTATATTACGTACGAGTCCACTGAGAAAAATCTCTTTATTTATATAGTTTGTTGTACATTAGTTTTTGTTGTGTTTCTTGTCTCCATGTGTCTGATAACTTTAAGATGATGATTTGGCGAAGATCGTGCAACGTAACTGTCATACTGGATTAGGAATTCGCTTTTCTATACCTCATGGAACAATGGGGTTTTTTTATAAATAGGGAACAAATAGGCTTTCGTATGGTAAAGTAAGAGAACACAGTTTTGTAAGATTAGACGTCGAAAAATCGTAGACAAAGCACTTTAGTGAGACGTGAGGGAAAGAAAAATCACAAGAGAATTACCTGGGATTCGAATCACAAACTCTGGTAGGACGAGCAGCCGTCTAGCCCCGAGAAAACAGCGTACTAACGAACTGCGCTATCTCGCACCTCCATTAGTGCTCTGTTCTCTCGTAGCTAAACGGCTGGTGCTCCTACCAGAGTTCGTGGTTCGAATCCCAGGTAATTCTCTTGTGATTTTTCTTTCTCTCACGTCTCACTAAAGTGCTTTGTCCACGATTTTTTCGAGGTCTAATCCTACAAAACTGTGTTCTCTTACTTTAGCACCTGGAGCCACAGCATGGCAACACGTCGACCCTGGTGCGGATGTCACAACAACTTGTTTACCAGAAGCACCTCTTAATGTTAGTAGGACAGAATCGTAACCAACTGTGGATCACGGTGAACTGTTATCTCCCTTACTTCGTTTTAGGCGCTTGTACAAATCATGTCGCGTCGCTCCAGCAAACTATACTGGCCGCCATCAAAACACATCATTTGATCGAAGTTTATTTAAGTTTGCGATTTTGAAGCTCCAAATGCATGCAAGTCTGGCAGCTAATGTAATGACATTTTCCCGGCATTGTAATGTTTACTTTAAATTTGGCGTGCAGCACATATAAACCAACTTTTTCTTCATTTATGGCCTTAATTAAAAATGGCGTGACTTTGAAATTTGGCACACGCATTAGGCAAGTTTAAACAAGTAAAAGATCATCCGTTTCCATCGAAAGGAAGCCTGTCAATGTTTATGTCATGCCGCAACTGTTGTCACAAGAGCGATGGTAACCTTTTGGTACGCTCTGCAGTGGAATGACGACCAGATATTTTCATTGTGACCATTCGACTACAGTGAGGCTGAACCAGCGATTTCAGGCAAGGGGTACCACGTCCCAGGCCTGATCAACCTCGTGTTACAAACAGCACGAGCTCAGCATCGCCAAGTGCTACTGATACATCTGCGCAACCGTTTCCTAAGAACAGCACAGATCGCAGTACATACACCTGACACTCTGCGACAGCATGGGACGCCGATACCAAGTCTGCACTGACGCCTCAGGAGGTTGCACAGGGTATTAATAATGGCCGCGACTGCATGACAGTGAGTGTAAATTTATTTTCAACACCAAGGGTAGTCGATTCAAGTGCCGTGCCGCGTGGCGTATGCGATCATTTCTCTCCACAATTCCCTGTCTTTAGACTTGATTATGAGATCCGCCGGTGACTTTCTTCCTAGCCACACTGACAGCCCATCCAGTAACTTCTCTCTGTGTCTTCCTCTGTCTCTTCTTCCTTCAATTTTTCCAGTTGCCACAGTGTGTTCCAATTTTCCTCTTCTCAGGAAATATCCTACAGATCTCGCTTGTCTGCCTATGATCTTTGCTATAATTTGCTTTTTAACTCCAGCCTCTTAAGACTTCTTCATTGGTTTTCTTAACTGTCTATGATACCTTCAATATCCTTCTTATAAACCACATCTCCATGGTCCCCATTTCTCGCTGTACTCTCTTATTCATAGACCATTCTTCACGCCCACAAAAAAAAAATTTAAAAAAACACCAAAGGTAGACAACTGCTAATGAGCCGCTTCTAAATTGCGCCATGTTTAAGAACGCAGCAAGTTTATGCCAGTAAATGGGTGAAAAATGTGAAATCAGTGGTTTTGTGTACTTTATAATCTAGTACGACTTATGGCTCGGTTAAAAAAAAAGTGGTGTGCTTTTTTGCAGCATAGTGTACATGTATTATTCCATGTAATCTTTTGCAGACGACCAGCGAGCCTTGTCTAGTTTTACCATGTCCTTTCGTGCCTTTTCCTGAGGAGTGTACAAGCATTCACACCACCTACTTTGAGTGGCACGGGATGTTGTGCCCCGGATGTGATTTTTGTATCAAGGGGACCACAGAGGTGCCAAATGTGCAAAACTGAAATGTAGGACAAAAAAAAAAAAAAGCTCCAAGATTTCGGTGGATTAAAAATTAATCATAATATACACACTCAGGCTTAAATCAGTATTATGATTTAGTTTTCTTTCCATTTTTCCTTCCCTGCATTTGCAAACCTTTAAAATCAGACATGGGCAACCTTTTGTTTTTTTGTGTCGGCGGGCCATCTTCACGCCGGCCGCACGCCAAATGTACGTACCTCATGGTAGCAAAACGCACATAATTTTAATGCGGGTGAATTTTCTGTATAGTCTATGCACGCACGCACGCACATACACACACACACGTATATATGTATATAATACATACATACATGCATACTTGTATATACGGCCTTGTTGGCTCAGTAGTTAGATGGTGGGTCTAATAGTCTGGTGGTATCTGGTTCAGATTCGGATAGAAGGATTTTTTCTGGTACCACCACACCAAACAGAACCCGGGGTCCACCTCGCCTCTAAAAAATTGGTACCAGTAAAGCCTGGGAAAGTAAAAGCGGCCAGGCGTGATAATGATCACATCACACTTCCATGTGTTGATGGTCTTAGAAATACGGGCCTAACACCCCAATATGTCTTAATGTATGGAAACTGGAATTTTACCCTTTTACTTTTATCAGAGAGAGAGAGGGAGAAAGAGAGAGAGAGACAGAGAGAGAGAGAGAGAGAGAGAGAGAGACAGAGACAGTCAGAGAGACATTTATTTTAGAGAAAATGTAAATATTTCAGCGAATACGAGAATAATAAAAAAAAAAGGTAAAGGTAATCCTGTCATGCCTTAGAGCCACATAGGGAGAACAATATAATTAGTTATCAAGTCAGGCTTAAATATTTTGGACACAGTAAACGTCAGTATAATCTAGAGAAGACCGTCTTGGAAGGACACATTATGGGAAAAAGAAAAAGAGGAAGACCAAGGCGAAGATGGCTACAAGACATCGTTGATGATCTGCGAATGGACGCATCAGCAGCAGGGCATCTTGCTTACAACCGAGAGGCCTACAAGAGTGCTGTTAGGGAGGCAAAGTTCCGCAAGGGACATGCAAAATGACTGACTGGCTATTGTTCTCATTTTCTCAGCTTAGTTGTCAATGATGCCGCAGTCTCATTTAGAGATGAAATGTTATGATATGAAACAGTTCAGAAAATGGATATATTTCTAAGCGTCAACATCGCGCTGGGAAATCTGTATAAAAAACGTATCACAAGTAAGCCACTAGGTACCAGGGGCCGGAGATCTAGAAGCCGTTCGTCCTTTAAAATAATCTATTGACAAAGTTTATGATATTTTGATAGAAAGTGTTAATGACGGGTTACTGTATAAAATAGCAAGACGTGAAACATTTGCCCTTAAAGTCACAGAGTTAAAATGTTTATGATGTCTTGTTTTACAAGATCCGGAAGAGAAACCTGGCGATTTTCAAATGAATACCAAGGAGACATCTATCTAAATGACTGACTGACTGACTGACTGACTGACCAAGGAGACGACTGTATCACAACAATAAATTTTATGTGGTAAATGTGCAGAACAGTGTGTGCCATTTGTTAACATGAAATTAACTTTTCAATAAGTCTTGAAGATAACATCATCCAAATGGTTTCCATTATTTCGTGGACGTTCCTTTAAACCCAACTTGGAAAGTTTTGCATCGCATGTCGCACCATATCCTTAGCTATTCCTGCAATTTCCTGAGCAGCAGCAGCTGTCACTTCATCCCGCGAGATCGGTTTTGTGGCGAACACCTTGTCTTTGAGATATCCCTAAAGGAAACACTCACAAACAGAAGGTCAGGTGACCGAGCAAGCCATGGAAAATCACCTGTTTAAAACCTTGAGGTGTCCCTGCCGCACCATGTATAACACTATGTTTTATATGAAATAAGTGTTGCTAGTAAACTTATTTACGCGATTGGAAGGACTTGTCATGGTTTCAGTCGAAGATGAAAGCGGTCAAAAACTGGACTTAACTGACCTCTTTCTGATTTTTACAAATAGCAAAAACTCCGACGTTCCACTTTTGCCAGTTTAAAAGCGTGGGTCTTGATATGTATGGGTATATAATTGAAAAAGTGAATGTAACAAATTATTTTCGCGTTAAAAGTATACGTATTGTGGATCAAAATAACTGTAAATGTACGAAGATTCCATAAATCCAGAGTTGTTTTTTTTTTTAGTAAAAAGTAGTGTGATGATTTTAGCTGATAACTGTGTCCTACTTACCATCGGCAAAGTCTAGATCTAGATTTATACGATCTCATCTTGTGATGATATGTGGCATGCTCACTAAAATAATGTCTGAAATAACCTTCTAACTACTTCTCCAGTCCGTTTTATAGGTATAGATCTACTTGGGGTACATTCAAGAACAGTGGTCTGGTCATAGGGCATGTTCTTATGCCTCCGAAGTCACAAAAAATTGAAAATTCTCGATAAAAACATCCATTTCACTCTCGTTGCTAACCACGCTTCGGATTGTAAATATGAAGTACTATGAAGGGTCACTGGACATGCGCAAATAAACCGTTTACAGTTAAAAAGTTACACCGTTTTTAATAAAAACGAAACATATGCCAATTTATTGGCACGCGGCATGGGACTCCCCTCCCCCAAAGTATTGGCTTCCGGCATGGGAAGAAACGCTACCTTCACTTGAAACGATTATTAGATGTTCATTTGAAAAGTTGGGTACGGCAGCAAGGTATGCTACTACATGGGGAGGCAAAATTCCTGCTGCCAGCCATGATCTCATCCTAAGAAACAATGATGTGGAGTCTCTTCTTGAGAACATAAGTCATCCAATTTTGAGACCTTCTTTGTTGTAACAATGTTCATCAAAGTTTATGAACTCTCTCATTTTAAAAAGGAAAATCTTCCGGACACAACAAGAATATGCACTGCAAACATCCATTATAAAAACAGTTACAATCTAAGGAACCACAAAACACATGGTTAGCATATGAACCAAACATATATAAAAAGACAGTCACAATTCAAACAGCCATAAAACACATGGTTAACATATAAATCAAACATATATATATAAAAACAGCCACAATCTAAGAAACCACAAAACACATGGATAACATAAATTAAACATAAGGAGCCATAAAACACATGGTTAACATAAATCAAACATGTATACAAAGTCACAATTTAAGGAACCACGAAACACATGGTTAACATAAATCAAACATGTATAAAAAGTCACAATCTAAGGAACCATGAGACACATGGCTAACATGAGTGTAAATCAAACAAGAACAGTCACAATCTAATGAACCACAAAATGCATGAATAACATAAATATGTATCAGAGAAGAACAAGGCAAGATCTTTAAAACAGGCTGCAGCAGATTAAAATATCACACATTTAACAGGCTCAGGATAGGGAAAGCTGACAAATGCACCTGTGGTACCAACTAAATAACAGCCCGGCACCTGTTTTAGGACCTACCTTCCTGTGAAGAACCGAGACGCCATTTTTGGCCGTCACCTGAACCAATCCATGACAAGCTGTATGTTGATCTTGGACAGTCTAAAACAAACAGCATCATTTTTCAGAAATATTCAAGGTGACGTCTGAAACTGTTTAAAGAGTTGAAAGATGAAGAAGAGGAAAAAAAAGGACGAAGAGGAGGAGGAAGAAGAAGAATAAGGAGGAGGAGGAGGAAGAAGAAGAAGAAGATGAAGGAGGAGGAGGAAGAAGATGAAGGAGGAGGATGAGGAAGAAGAAGATTAAAGAGGAGGAGGAGGAAGAAGGAGGAGAAAAATGAGACTTCTATATAAATGGTCACAATAAAAAAAAAGAACATAAAACACATGGCTAACATAGAAATCAAAGAAGCTCTGGACAATCTAGTTATGGTTTTATTCAATTAGTTTTTCACTCCACGGGACAATGTTGGCAAATATATATATAAGAACATTGAGAGAATATCAATGCAACATGTACAGACAGATGCAAGGAAGTCAATCACATTCATGTATGACAGTCAGAGCACTGGAGGGGAAAGGGAAAATGAAAGCAATGATACATGAGTTTTAAATAAAACAACAACTGAAATACAACTTAACACTGGTCTATGTAAAAAAACAATGCTAAACATCTGAAATAAAAAAAAATTAACTCTCATTAGCATTCATCACCTCAAAACTATGATTAAATGAAACATCCTAACCTTCATCAAAAAAAAAAAAAAACACAACAACAAAATGGAAGAAAAATTGCTGGGGGGTTTTTTTTGTTGCTTTAATACTAGACTTGGTGAAATGCTTGAAGAACTCTTTGGCTGAACAAGTTTCACACACACACACAAAATGTAAAGAAGAAAAATTCATAGCATACCATGATTTACATTTACAGCTAAATGGATTTACAAATTTACAATACACTTTACATTATCTATTCTGGATTATGGTCATGTGTCTTTACTGTACAGATTAAGCTGGACTACATTCAAGTTCTTTTTAATATAGAACAGTTTAAAAACTGGATTACGTACTTATACAGGATAGTCTAAACTGGATCATGTATTTATACAGGGCAGTTTAAACTAATTTTTTTTTTTTGTTGCTAATACACAGATAGCCTAAATTGGACTACACACATATTCTATCTATAGACATCTCTAAACTAGATTACATGCTTATATATATCAGCCTAAATCACTACATTCATGTGATATGCTAGACTACACCCATATTCACAGCAGAACAGTTTACATTGGGTTACACAAATGAGTTAAAATGAATAATATTACAACAACAACAACAACAAAAACTGCCTAGACTGGACTATATGTTCTGTACAGAGTGTACACTCAGTTCTATACATAACAGCAAGAACTGGACTACTACACTCAAACGTGAATAATTTATTGATGTGACTTTGTAACTGCACTCAAATGTGAATATTTTATCCATGTGATTTCTCAGAAATGTTCAAAATTGTTAAAATTCATGTTCAACATTGTAAAATCTTCACAGAAAGCAAAAAACAAAGTATATAGGACCAACTGGTAACTCTCACACACTTACCTAAATCTCAGAGAAATTAGGGTAAAAGAGTTGATGAATTTTAATATCTTATAACCTAATGTCAAGTCTCATAAATTAGGACCACAGTACAGTCTCACATATCCATCAAGAAAAAAAAAAAAATTTTCAACTTCCATGAGCTAGGCTTCACACAACAGGACCTGTCACACTAAAGTGAAATTACAAAACAAATCACAATCCCCAACAACTAAATTCATGTCCACAAATTTACTAACAGATGTGAAACAAAAGACAACAAGATCTTCAGTGCCAAGGAAAAAAAAACTGAAAAAAAAAACAACCCACATTTGAGTAACTTGGATTTACTAAGACAGTAGTTTGTGAAAAAACAGAGAGAGAGAGAGATAGATAAATAGAGAGGGGGGGGGGGGGGAAGGGGGTGTTCCTCCTAACACAATCAATATTTAGCAACCCATCTTCTTCCTTCCCCCCCCCCCCAAACTTGCAAGAAATCCCAGAACCACATTTTTGCAATTTTTCTTCCCCCCCCCCCCCTTTCAAAGCTAAATTTTAGACAGGTACTATTTCATGTCTGGCTCCTATAGCAACAAATACAGCACATATAAGAATATCTTCTAAAACATACGTTCTGCATGTGTGTATCTATAAGAAAAAAAAAAGAGAGAGAGATATGCACATAACTGGATGAAATCTAATAAGTAAGTTTCTAGAAGCCCTTTAAAACAAACACAAACAAACAAACAAACAAACAAATAAAGATCAACACTTATGTCACATGCACCTCCATACAAGCAACTCCTGACCTAAGCACTATGGGAAATAAAAACATTTATTTATGAACGGACCTACTCAGATTCCATTAAACGGAGTGGCTGCTGACAGTAACTGGGAGAGAGAAATGTCTGGCAACAATGGAAAACTAGAAACTGACTGATCCTTTATAGAGGAAGTAATAAACATATTTATACACGAGTGAATGAGCAGAACAGGGTTTCATATGCACATTTATGCAACATATACATTAACATTATGGCAAGATTTCTCATATTATGCTCACTTCTAATGCTGACCAGAAATAATAACCAAATCAGTTTTTCGGGAGAATCAGTTTCAAAGAATGACAACATCATTACTTACCCGGAGATAAAAAAGAAATAAGTCAGATGATTACAGTGAAGAAAAAAAAAAATCTGACACTGCGCACTGATTTACAAGTTTTTGACACTCTGACTTCATTTCAATGAGCAAGTCCACAGAATGTAATACGGATACACCTTCTAAGTATCTTCTTTACAGACGAGTAGTAAACAGTGAGGAACATACGGACTCCCTAGACTCGGTTATGTATGCCAACAAGTGCTGGAAGCAGACACAACATCCTGGGAGCACTATGTTGCTGGCTATCCCAAGGGAAGGTTTTCCTGAATCAGATGCTTGAGAAGAATGCATCATGCCAAGAGGAAAAAAAAAGGGGGGGGGGCCCACAAACAAACATCAGGTATCATATACATGAAAAGATAATCTTGTTTTAAGATTACACTACCCGAAGATCAAAAGTGACCTAAAGAGGACATCAACTTACCTTCAATCTGTATGCAGATTTGCATCAAAACAAACATGACAATTAGGGGACTAACAGTTTTGTATGAAAATTATTACTTTACCTGAGAACTTAATCATAATACGAGGGGTGATTGATAAGTTCTCGGCATAAGGTACAACAGATTATTTGTGGACAACTTTTTTGGGTTATTTCTCAACACAGTCCCCTTGCAAGTTTATGCACTTAGTCCAGCGATCCTGGAACATACGGATCCCTTCTTTGTAAAAGTCAGCATCTTGTGCCAGCAGAAAGTGGTCTACAGCATGAATGACATCATCATCTGAAGCAAATTTGTGACCAATGAGCTTCTTTTTTAGGTTTGGTAAACAGGTAATAGTCAGAAGGGGTCAAATCTGGGGAATAATGAAGATGTTCAAGAAGCTGGAAGCCGCATTCATGAATGGCAGCTATTACCACCGATGACTTGTGAAATGGAGCGCTGTCTTGATGAAAAATGACTCCTCTTGTCAATTTCCCTCGACACTTTTCCTTCAGTTTGACCTGCAGCTGCTTCACAAGATTAGCGTAATAGGCCTCGGTGAACGTTCTGCCATTTTGAAAGATAGTCCACATCTTCTGAATCCAAAAAGGTGGAAGCCATCACTTTGTTTGCAGACAGAACTACCCTTGCTTTCTTTGGAGGTTGAGATCCATGTTTCCATTGCTTTGACTGTTCTTTGGTTTCTAGTTGAAAATGATGAACCCAAGTCTCATCCATAGTCACAAATTGCTGAAAAAGCTTTTCAGGATCTGCAAAAAATGGCCAAGATTGTCTCTTGACATATTCAGATGCTGTTGTTTGTGATCAGCTCCAAGAAGTTTCGGGACCCACTGAGCAGAGACCTTTGTCATTTGAAGATCGTTGTGAATAATGGCATGAACACTTTCCTGGGAGATACTCAGCTCAGTAGCAATATACCGCTCAGTTAGTTGTCGATCCTCCATTATCACACCATGGATTCTGTCTGTGGTTTCATCGGTGGTTACCGTTCTTGGTCTTCCTAGATGGGGATCATCTTCCAGACTCTCCCTTCCATGTCTGAACTGAGCTGCCCATTTCTTCACTGAGCTGTAAGAAGGGGCACTCTCCCCTAGAGTCTCTACCATATCCTCATGGATCTCCTTCAATGATAAGCCCTTGATGCAGAGGTAGCGAATGACTCCTTCATGAAAACCTGTATCCATTTTCTCAATTTCTGCCACCTCCTTATCACTTCAATAGCCTGTAAAAAAAAATTGGTTACAATCAATTTCTTTAAACTTGGTGTTTAATCTTACATTAACCTGATCTACAAATGCACCTAATATCAACTGTGTGTTTCAAGTATCTGTACCTTATGCCAAGAACTTATCAATCACCCTGGCAACTGAAACTTATAAGATGTCCACAAATTTCTCCCATGACTTCAACATTACAAGACCACCACAAGACCACAAGGCAAGCATTAATGTGCAACACAATCCACAAATTTTAAAACTAAATGTGGTCAAAACACATCATACATATGAGGTGTAACATGGTCCAACTAAACTGCATTTTGCTATTTGCCTGGCTCATGGAAAAATGTCAGGCTCATTTTCTTAAAAGCAGTTCTTCTCGCCTTGCGAAGCCCCATGTGTGCACTTAAGGTCCAGAGAGAGAGAGAGAGAGAGAGAGAGTGAGAGAGAGTGTGAGAGAGAGAGAGTGAGAGAGTGAAAGAGAGGGTGAGAGAGAGAGAGTGAGAGAGAGAGTGAGAGAGTGAGAGACAGGGTGAGAGAGAGTGTGAGAGAGAGAGAGTGAGAGAGAATGTGAGAGAGAGAGTGAGAGAGTGAACCCCCTATGTCAAATATCTAGGTAAAAGATGTCAATACAAATACAACAGATAATGTCATTACTACAGTCAATAATGCCAATCAAATACTGGCCTGAGACAGGCTGTTCAGGAACAACAAAATGATGCTTGGTTAACTTCTACAAATAACTGACATTAACATGCTTCAACAACTGCCTTAAACAGCAAAACTGATGTCTGGCAACATATAAACAAAAACAGCTAACTTCTACCTACTCCACAAATTGTCCTCTAAAATAAAAATATCTATTAGTATTATCATCAAGTAAAAAAAGTCATCTAAAATGAAAAATAGCTATTAGTATTATCATCAAGTAGAAAAAAGTCTATATTTTTATACACTGTTATGGAAAAATAACTCCATGCTTCTACTCTAGAGATACACCAACAAAGATCTGAGAGGATTAAACTGTTTTTTTTAAAATTGTCCTCAAAAACATACAGCACCATGTTATCATCAGAAACAGACAACCAATGCTTAAACATATTTAATTAGTAAAATATTGTAAATATTGTTACCCTATGGGATTTGAAGGTTTTTACCCCCAGTTTCTCATGGAGGAAAAAAATTTGTAATGAGATCCTCTCTGAAAAGATGGCTTGTCCTGGGAAAGTTTACTTGTGATACCAACAAAAATCTATCACTTATGAAATGACATATATGACAGGATGATAAAACAAAAAAAAATAAATAAATACATCAGAAACACTGAGATCTTCACTTTTTTTTTTTAAAAAGATTCCTTTCCTGAAGGGAACTCTGAAAATATATTAGACGGATCACACAAACAATCCAGCCTTACTGTTCTTGAACTGTCAACCTACCAACTGTTCTTCAAAAATTAAAAATAAAATAACTAGTCATATTGTTTTGTTCTGCAGTCAGAAGTTCATAAATGTAAACTGCTGTAAACACTAAAAACAGGTATTGCATCATTTCCCAGTAAAACATCACAGGCAGTGATTTTTTATTACAAAAAATGTTTGTGTGTCATGAGTACTGTTTGATAGGTTAACAGTTAAAAACATCGCTCTCTCTGAAAGAATATACACACTCCTTGTACTCAAATTTGCAACTTAATTTTGATTCCTATGCCACAATTATTTCTTCGCCCAAACTTCTTGTACACTGAATAACTGAAGGGTGATTGCATTCTGGTGAAATTATGTGTATACCCTGAAAGTGCCAGTAATTTACTAGCAGCCTCATGGGGAGAGATCTTGAGAAAACAAGCCCACATAACATTTTTTTTTAAAAAAAGCATATTAATACAACAAATATTTGCAATTAAGTGATATCTTACCCTATATTCAGTATACCTGTTTACAAGCGCATATCCTGTTGCAATTACTTCACCCACTGTTATAACAACAATTTCATAGACTAGACAATCATTTTACTGATACTACAGAGCATTTTCTGTTTATAATATCATCATCATGCTGCTGTAAATACCTGTTAAAACAAGCATGCTGAAGCTTCGTTAATAATTAAAGTCTGTTTTATGTGAGAAGGGATATGACAAATTACTCATTACATAAAGAAAGAAAACCTACCAGGTCAGAATTATAAACACTTGTACAGTATATACAATTATGTAACAGAAGAAGACAAATAAAAGGAAAACAAAGGAGAAAATAAAAACAATTTAACAATTTAGAATATTAAAAGAAAACAAGAAAAAAAATTATCTATGCATCAATGTACTGTGTATATGCAAGGACAACTACTAAAACTACACAACACAAATAAGAAACTCTGGCACAGAAAAGAAAGAAAAAGAACTATATTCAACATAGAGAAAATTAACTGGACATAAAAGTACACTCAAACACAAAAGGTATATGAAAGCTATATAGATGCCTTAAAAACCAAACACTGGGTATATGAAAGCTTTACAGTAAAAATACACAGTTTTAAGTCCACAGAACAAGATTACAAGCAATGTCAATAAACACGCTAGTAATGGAAACTAATTAAAATTCAACACTAGGAGAATCAATCATATTCTCTTGCATAGAAATGGCAACAGTTTTTTGTCTCTCTACACTCCAACGAACAAAGGTAACCACAGCAGATAAATAATGATCAGGGCAACATCAGTTATTCGCAGTGAAGTCAGTTCTAAAAAAAAACAAAAGTAAATAAATAAACAAAAAGAAAAATATTCCAACTGTGATGTATAAAAAATTCAAGATGAGCTGTGAAACACCAATCAAAACACCATCAGGGAGTAACAGTAACAGAATCAATATGTACAAAGATCCAGCTTACGTCAGTAATAAACAAACATAAACAAACAGTATCTCTAGCTAGCACCACATTGGGGCAGAAATCTAAGACAGTTCTGATGACAACATTCTCAAATTTTCATTTGACTGAATAAAACTGATGGTTAAAAATCTGGCATGGATGTTTTAGCAAATATTTTGTGTAAATAAGTTAAAAACCCTGTCCTGGAACAGTAACTATATATATATCAATGCTCTCAGTTTGTAATAGTAAACAACAATGATCTAAAATGCCACAATTTTAAAATGAAAAGTAAAGGAGGTGCACATAATTTATATAAAGGTGAAGAAACTGTGTGAAGAAAATTATGCTTAACAAAGTAAAACTGTACACTCTGTGTCCAGCTTATGTGCACTGGCAACATTAACATGTACATGAGATTTCAATCTCAAAGGTTGACAGTAACATACATACAACATCTGTAATATATGTTTCATTTAGCAGATGCAGTTAACTTGGTTGAAATAGGACAACACTAGCATGGAGTGGTATGGTATTTGAAAGATAAGATTTTTGTGTAAAGTTTTCTGAAATGTTTCACTGGTAGAAAGAAAAAAAAAAAAGTTTTTTTCATTAAAGAAAGTTTTAAAATATTTAACAGGTTGAAACAACAGAACCACTACATAGTATGTCAAGACTGACAAACATAAGAAGTGGAAACAGTCACAACATGGTCAAGGTGGAACTGTAGGGATTTTTAGGGTGGGGGACCTTCTCGCAATACAGAACTGTTAAGTTAAAGGGCTGTTTAAGATACTTAACATAACTTCAAAACTACACACAAAGATACTAAACATAACTTCAGAACTACAAAGATATTTAACATAACTTCAGAACTACACTACAACCGACTCTCAATGATGTTGCACATGCTTTTGGACTGTACTTTAGTGCAACATGACTTACATTTTCACAACCATGATAATAAATTAACAAATAATTTATAACATAAATAAATGGGGAAACCATTACAACCATATAACAGTCAACTCAACAGAACAGAAACAAAACATTTATATGCTTTATAAACCTGAAAACTTTCATCAGAAATGATTACAGATACAGTCATAAACAATACTAGTTGTTTTTTTTAAAACTGTAATCACCACATAACTTCATAACGTGAAAGTCTGAACTTCTATATTACATCTGCAAAGCTCTGGTCTGACTATCTCTGAGTATTCACAGAAATGAACTCAACAAATTGCTTTTGTTAACTATTTTTTGATCAGCCAAAAGATGTAGAAACTAAATGACTGAAGGAACATGAACAAAAATAATTAGATATAAGACTGGGAGGACTTGGTGTCTAGAGATGATTAAAAATGGGGGAGAATAAAAGAAAACAAAGATGTACCAATGAAGGATACCACAGAAGAAAAAGAGCCAATACAAGCCCATGATTACATACCTATCCCCATGTGTTCATCAAGAACATAACTGGTAACTGTTGTTAACTTTAATATAAATTTCCTTATGTAATCTAGTCAACAGCTGAACACTGTACAGTCACAGCATAGTGATCAGTGATAAAACCATCATGTGGACCAACCATATAAACTTTTTTTTAGTGACAAAGTATGTTGTACTCAGACATCATGAAATGTACCAAAGCTGACACTTTTAACTCTTTGAAGCCAAGATTACATTTAATCAAAATTGTAAAACTTTCCTTATTTTCACAGAACTATTTTAAGAATGAGTCCATAACTGAAGCACATTTCTGCCAAAGCTATAAAGCTGTACAATGCTCTTTGGATATTGTGATTGCTATATAAGCTTCAGCTCATCAAGGGTCTTAGGGTAGAACTGTCTCTGAGTCTTTGATTTTTCTTAATTCCTAATTTTTCACTTTGTATTTCTGCTATCTGGTATTACCGAACAAAGCTTGCTTCCACAATCTTCAACTACAGCTATCCTGCAGTGACACCATGTTCAAATATACGCATCATATTTCTGATGGACTGCTACCACTTTACTGCCACTTTAAATACATCTTCTTACTAACTATACTTTTTCCAAAACTCTATGTGAATGTTATATTTTTGTCCTGTCTAAACCTATTTAGGATGTTCTATGTGACTGTCCATCAGCATCGATGACACCAGTGTTTGATTATAAAACCTGAGAAGTTAACTTGTGGTCAAAAGCAGAGCACTGCCTCCAGATTGTTAAAATTAACTCTGTGATGCTGGTGCTTGCTTGCTGCTGTAAGAAAGTTAAAACAAGGCACAGTCACAAGTGTCACACGGATCTGCCATGTTAGTAAAACAGCAGTAACCTACTGTTCAGACACAGCTATTTTACAACAGGACTACACACCCTGGGACTATTCTTTTGTCTCTTTTCCACTATCTGTATTATTTATTACTTTAACTGCATCAAAACTGTCAGATATAACTTCCATTTTACATGCCTAACAGGTTCTAAGGTGCATTTCTGACTGCTATTATATGCCAACATTCTGCAAAGTTGCATGACAAAAAAATTCAACACGGAATATCAGCAGCAACAAAAATACTTAAATAACACAACTACTCTTCAAAGCTACTTCACAAAACAAAAGACTACATTAACTCTTTGAAGCCAAATTACCACACAAGTGAGATAAACAAATCTGTCCAATTTCCAGAATTTCCACCACAGTGATGAGATCTTGGTTTCTGGTAGGCCAACAAAAGAAAACTGCCCCTGACTGCCCAGCTACTTATGTACACTGACAGTAAACTGTTACAATGTATTTAAATACATGGCTTTTGGTCAGGATTTCTGGCTCTCTTGATCAGGATTTCTGGCTCTCAGAGTTACCACCTGGTCTCATAGTACTAACACACCCACTTCATTCCAATTCCCAGGATGTTTGGGGTTGAAAGACAAACCTTATTAATGGCACTGCACACAAACTCCATTCCAAAGCTGTACCTGTAACCTTCTTCCTACATCTAGACAATCTGGTACATAAAATACTTCTGTGAACACTTAAAAAAACACTTCTGAAAGAAATGTGTATTACGTTCTGACTAGATTCTCAAGTTTAAATCATTCTAGGGCACTAAGGAGCATACAATTAGGTGTGCCTAGCACACAATGTATCAGTTATCTACTAAAATTAATCACTGAATGAAAATGTGGTTAAAATTAATCACTGGATTAATGTGATTACCACTACTTGTTTGACTAGACATTTAAGTCAAGATCATTCTCAGATTTATCTTTAATGCACATCTGTTATCAAGTGTAACTAAACACTCTGTATCAGCTACTTTTAACAGGCAACTGTACTACCATTATACTTCAGCTGCTAATCAGTTATAATAGATTCAGTTGTAATATATTTCATCATAACCAGTTCCCACTGGGCACAATTGCACAAAAGGCAGAGGTGAAAAGCTATCCATCCAACTCAGTCTTGACCTTCCCTTTTCTATTTCCCATCTTGTCATTCTTGCACTAAGCCCAGTTTAAACAATTCTTTTTTTCCATATGTCTCTGGATCTGTGCTGCCTTCTTTCTCTCTCCAGGAGTGCAATCTATTGCTCGCCTTGGTCACCTATTCCTTCTCATGTACAGGACTTTCTCATCTCCTTTACTTCACCCAGTACATTTAAAAAACATATTAATCTATGTTCCAGGATGGTGGGTCTTAATCTTTTGGGCCATGGATGTCCCCTTTTCAGCAAGAGAACAGCTGTGGATCCCCTTTCTGTCTGAGAACAGTTGTGGACTTCTTCCTGACCTGAGCATGGCTGTAGACCCCTCATTTAAGGCAGTAATAAATAAAACCCAGATGATGCTAACATTTTTTTGATCAAGCCTGCGCATTTCCTGGTCTATGGTCCTTCACAAATCCTTCTGCAGATCCAGGGGGATCCATGGATTAAGAACCGCTGATCTAGGAGAAGCACACGTCTCATGTGGTTGTTATATTCAAATCAAATCCCCAGTTGCGCAACAGGACTGTGTGACCGCTTCTATCAGACCATGGTCAGGCACAGCCAGTGGACAATCACTTCTGTTAAGACTCTGGCATCGCCAATGTACGACAGCTCTGTTAGCCACAGGTTTGAGCACCACTGATGTATGATTGCTCTGTTAGTCCCTGGTCAGGTGATCACTGATGTAGAGTCACTTTTATTTAACACATCAGCTTTTCTCTGAACTTTTCCTGATAAATCACACCAGTGTGTGAGCCACTGTTGTCATATTCTTGCCATTACCGATGTACAATAACTTCTATCCAATGCACAAGTCACTTCTATTCAACACATCAGTTTATCCCTGAACTTCTTCTGACACACCAGTATATGAGAGTTGCCACATTCTGGGCATCACTTTGTCACCTTCTTTCTGATTCTTTTCCCCTCGTCCAGGAGATAAGTCAGATCAATCTTCTGCTTGCCAGGGAGGTTGTTCAGCAGCCTGGTCAAAATCTTGTCTAACCTTTGCTTTTTTTCCTTCTTCTGCAAGAAAACAAGAAGAATTTCTAAATTACAAGAGAGTCTCACAGGTCATCAAATAATAATAAACAACAAATGTCAGTATCAGATTATCTATTCTCCCTGTGTTTTCTATGAGTGATAAAGAAATCTACCATTGGCTTGCTGGGGCAGCTGTAGTTTAAGGACAGATTTTAACCAGGAGAAGCCTACCTTCCTCTGTGAATCAAAGCCCTGTTAACCAGTGGCCTTGTGAAAATCATTATGGCAGGAATGAGATATTTAGGGAGAATGTTAAATGTTAACTAAATGAGACCAAATCAGAAATGATCCCTTCAGGGCATGAGCTGGAGTAACGCAGGTACTACACTACATCCAGAAACAATAAATCAAATGGTTTGGCCATGTTACATGACTATAACCACCAAAGAGAATTTCTGTCAGAAATTCACAGACTAGTGAATTTAAAGAAAGTTCAGGTTTTGTATCCATCATGCTTGTATGGTTATAACAATACCAGTGTTCATATTTATTTACAAGCATGAATTTTCAAAAGAAAAAGTGTTATTTTATATACAAGGTCTGACAATTAAGTAGTGAGACTAATACCATTTAAAAAAAAAAAAAAACTAGTTGAAGATATAACCTGTATTTTATTCAAAATAAGCCCTTTGTGCATTGATACAGAGAGTGGCATGATCTAACAAATACTGGAACGACCTCTGCCGTTCTTCTGTTGATATGGCCCTTAAACTTGATGTTACGGCCCTTTGGATGTCATTAGTATCGTCAAAGAAGCGTCCTTTCAATGCTAACTTTAATTTTGGGAATAGAAAATAATCACAGGTAGACAAATCTGGGGAATAGGGCGGATGGTTGAAAATACACACTTGTTTTTGGGCCAAAAATTCCTGTACAACTACCATCCACTGGTGCATTATCATGAAGAAGGAAAAGATGACAGATGTTGAAAACTCGGGTCGGACTCAAAGAATCTTTTTTCAATAGGTGTTTCAAAATACTTAAATAAACTTTGGCAGTGACAGTCTGTCCCTCTGGAATAAATTCTTTGTAAATAACTTCTTTGCTGTCATAGAAGCACACCAACACTGTCTTCACTTTTGGCTTTTGAAGACGAATTTTTTTGCCTTTTGGTGATGATGATGACTTCCACTGAGCACTCTGGCGTTTAGCTGTGGGATCATAGCGGAAAATCCATGTTTCATTCTCTGCAACAATCAAATTTAAGAAATGTTTATTTCTGCAACATGTTTTGATGATGTATTTTGCGTACTCAATGCGCTGATGTTTTTTGTCATCAGAAAACGCATGTGGTACAAACTGGCAAGCAACTTTTTTCTAGCCACATCTTCCACTAAAATTTTATGAATGGTTTCTCGGTTGACACCAAATTCATCTGCCATCATCTTCACAGTCAAACAACGATCTTCTTGTATCCGTTCTCTGACTTTTGCAATGAGCTCCTCATTATGAACAGAAATTGGGTGTCCATATCTAGTTGCATTTGTAATCGTTTCCACACCACTTTTGAATGGTGAATACCACCTGAATATCTGTGCACAAGACAAACAATTATCCTCATAAACTTGTTGTATCAATTCAACTGTCTCAATGGGACTTTTTCCAAGCTTTAAACAGAATTTAATGCTAGCTTTTTGCTCAATGCTGATTACATGACAATGCGCCTCTAACTAGGTCAACAAAATCATTACCAATTATGCACTGTCTGCATATTATTATTTCAATTATTCACTATAGCAGATAATTAAGTACTGAGTCCCTAATTCAAGTCTTTAATATATGAAAAAAACACTTCTAACAAAATCAAGTTACCTTAACATCTGACATCACTGGTGAATGAAAAGTGCTGCTCTGGTGGGAACTGCAGGAATCTTTTTTGTACATGCCACCCTTTTTAACGTTCACTTTCACTTCTGCCTTTAGTTTCACATCACTTTTGATGCTTTCATCAATTTTCACCTTCACGTTGGCCAGGCTGTGGTTTCTGGAAGTCTTTTTTACTTCTGATTTGTCCTGCCTCTTAACACTTTCCAATTTTAAAGGAGTAACTGCTGCCATGTTTCGCTCTGCTTTGCGTTTATACTCGTCTGGAACCTTGTGTGGCTGAGGAGAAGAAGAAGCAAACAAAAAGATGAAACTGGTAATCAGCTTATAGGCTTCTATGTGGGGTTCATCTCACTATATGACTATTAAACTTCTATGCAGGGTTCATCTCACTATATGACTAATACAACTTCTATGCAGGGTTCATCTCACTATATGACTATTAAACTTCTATGCAGGGTTCATCTCATTATATGACTATTAAACTAACAAATTATGACTCAGTTTCTCCACTAAACAGCAATTTACAAACAACTGCTGCATAAAATTACATAGTGATCAAATGTCTTTTGCGGCCCTGTAGTGAAAGTGAAGAGGAACACTGATGTTTTTTTTAAATTTTTTTTAGAGGGGGGGGAGAGAACAAACATAATTCAACTGCCATCTAAATTAGACAGAAATGAAACCATCATACTAAATTAGAAATGAAACCATCATACTAAATTAGACCGAAAAAAAAGAAACCGTCATACTAAATTAGACAGGAATGAAACCATCATGCTAAATTAGACACAAATGAAACCATCATACTAAATTAGACAGAAATGAAACCATCATACTAAATTAGACAGGAATGAAACCATCATACTAAATTAGACAGAAATGAAACCATCATACAAAATTAGACAGAAATGAAACCATCATACTAAATTAGACAGAAATGAAACCATCATACTAAATTAGAAATGAAACCATCATACAAAATCAATACTGATAACTGGGTTAAAAAAAAAAAAGAAAGAAAACTGAACTTGACCAACCACCAGATGGGCCACCAACAGATCTTCCTGTTTCCAATTAAAAACTGGTTGTTACTGCTGACCATTAAAAAAAAAAAATCTTTAATGATTCAAGATATCTGAAACAAATGAATATCCATGCACCACAGGTGATGTACTCCATAAAATTAGAACTCCACCAGCATCCAACTTCTGCAGACCAAAGTAACCAAGGTTGACTGGAGGATCAGAATCTTGAGAAGAAGCTACAGTGTTGCATAAACCAGAGACAAAAAAAAAAAAAAACCTAACTTTACTCTGATGGCAGGCTCTAGATTTAAAATGAGCACCTAAAACCCTGAAAAGGAAAAGAGGACTTAAATTTCTCCACCTCAATGGGATAGAACACAATGAGCATATCTATATAAACTCCATAAGATATATCAACATAAGTAAGTTGTCAGCATTACTTCCATTCCAGACAAAACAATATGTTAACTTATGAGAACAACTGCCTAATATATATACACTGTCATCAGAAAAAAGACAGAAGTGTCTATAAAAAGACACAATAGAAGCAATCTATATGTACATTCTATTTTAATAATTATGGATATGACAGGTGGAAAACCTGGAAAAAGATGAATTTTTTTTTTTTGCAACTTATTGCAAACAAATGTGACACCTGTAAATTATGATTAATTACTTCAGTTATCAGGAAGTAATTGTGGATTGTTCTCTGACAATGAATTACAAACTCCTGATGGTTCATGTTTTTTAGTTTTAGATGACATTCCAGGAAAAAAAAATTAAGTACCTCGGCACTAAATGTGAAAATTATCTAACTTATGATATCAAGTTTTCAGTAAGCACTTAATCTCAAAATTACATCTGGAAGTAATTTACCTAAACTGACTCAATGACTATGTTGAGTGTAAAATAAAAATATACTAGATGAAACCAAAAAAAAATATGTCATTAGTGTCCATATTTTATATGACCTGTCGTAATACAATAATAGTTATGCAGTCAGCAACATACCTGGCCATCTTTCATTCCCCAACTCTAGGGACCCAGGTACTCAATTTTACAGCTGGATGAATGGGGAACTAGCAACCTCCCCATGAAAGACAGTTACCCTAACCACTAAAACATTCACCAGATACCATACTTAATGTTTAAATTCTCTTGCATGAAAGGACAGAAATACTTCCAAAACACATGCTCATTCAGAAGGTGTGCCTTACCAAGTAAGTTCTCTTGATGGTGAGTTTTGTGTCAAACCAGTCAAAACAGAACCTGCTTGTGTTGATGGGATACCTGATTGAGAGAATTTGAATTTTAAAAAAAAAGAAATGAAAGCCAATGCAAATGAATGAATGAATGATGATGATGAAGACTTTCACAAACAACAAATTCAAGATGTGTAATTTTAACACAAGTAATTTTAATTTTTATTATGTATGACACATAATATTCAAGGAATTTTGTATAGAGGGGATTGTCTTCTAACTTAAATTTTCAAAGGTTCAAAATCTGACTCTGTTATCACTGCATTCAGGACAGCCCTATATATGCTCCACAGCATCCATCCAAAAGCACGTTCACTAATAGTTCCCATCAAGTGTTGCTTTTTTTTAATGATGCATTTTCTGCCGCACAATTCAGATTTCCTACCAACACCTTTAATTTGTCCTAGTTCCAGTAATCGCTTCAAAATTACATTGTTCTTCCATTACTGCTCCTCATTTTCCTGCAGTCTTTCCAACATGGCCTTGTTCAATCTCAGCCTGCCATTTATTTTAGCCTGCCCAGAAAGCCTATCTGCCACTTCATTGCCATGTACTCTCACCTGCTCTGAACAATAAAGCCATGTTAGGCTCCTCACAGTTGGCTGGCTTAACAGATGAGCTCATTGTCTTCAATCATTTTTCTTAAACAGACATCACTTATGTAACAAAATGTAGTGAATTACCTGGATAAATAATGAAATCATTCAGCCCTCATGTGACAAATAAAAGATTATACACAAGCAATAATGTTTATGAATAATAATGAATAGGGTCTTCTTGAACAACAACAAAAAAGGCTATTATGACATAATAACAATAATAGCTACAATAAAACGCCTGCTGTATAAAATTAATTACTAAGAAAATATCTAATTCAAATACTGTAGTTTAAATGGAATTTTGTCAACTCATTGAAACAGTTACCAAGAATTACATGTACCCAGTAGGTCTATGTAGCAATGATATTTTCTTAACTGTTTTATTTAAATAAGTAAATCATGAGGTAAGGTCGTTTAAAACAATTTAGGACAATTATAGTGCAAAATATGATTGTTAAACTGTAAGGAAAGAGACAGCAGCAAGTAAGCTGGCATTTCTGCTTTGTATTGATGCCAGAAGGAAAAAAACCCACTGCAGACCAGCTGGTAGGGCTGTATCAGAGACTTTACCTAAAATAGCTGCTGGACAAATACTTGACTGGACAAACATGAAGGGACTCACTGCAAAATCTAGTGATGCCAGATCTGAGTATCATGTTAAGCTCATAGGAGGAAATATCATTTAAATGTAAAAACGGTGTCATCGACTGCTGTGCTCAGAATTATATGGCATGGAGGAGGTCACAGCACCTGTACATTTGTCTGGAAGACATTGATGATAATGATCATAATTAACCAACTTTATGAGTTTTTTATTCATATTCTGGAGGTTTGGAGATTTCTATGTTAACCTTCTTTGAGTAGTGGCACACTTTTAAAGCACTGCTCCTTTCTGAGAAGTATACTGTGTGTATGATACAAAAAGGTGTGGATCTTGGTCCAGGGAGAAGTAACATGCTGCATGTTTAAGGAGAAAGAAAAAAGCTCATATCTCCACCTGGTCATGTAACAAGAGACAACTGGGTAGAAGTTTCTTGTTACTGTGATGGAACACGATAAGGACTCTATACTCAATCTTATAAACTTGAGAGAATTTATTGAGCACATGTTTAAAAATATAATTAAAACTTAAAAAAAAAAAAAAAGCTTTAATATAAAAACTCATATTGTGACATCTGTACAAACCATATTTTCTGAATCTTGTGAAAGAGATGTGCTGTCTTGTCCACTCTATATTCACAGATATAGATATCCTGCTCTTTCATTCCTTTCGGTCGACCCTTCACATAAGTTCCTGGATCCATCACCACACATTTACCCATGATTAACTCCATGGGAATAATCTCAAGATTTGGTGTGCGAAAAAGCTGATGAGGAAACATGCAAGTTTTATGAAGAACACAATAAGTTTAAGTTTACTTTCCAAATGTACTCACGTCTGAGAAATTATAAATCAAATGTAATTTTTACAGAAGATATACATGTTAAAAATTAGAAAAACAAAAACATATGACTTTGCACTTAGAATTACACTTGAGATTTTGCTTATGGCTCAACATGATTTACAAGCTTTCTGAATTTGATTATTAGATATTTTAATATCTCCTAAATGATACAGATCAAAATATATATGATATGGTGGACTAACATAAAAAAGAGCACAAAACAAGAAAAAATCCTCCATGCTTTCTTTCTGTAAGCAACTTCTGAAACAAGAATTTCTGCTGTTTTTTCTTCCTTTCAACTGTAAAGAATTCTCTGCTATATCTTTGTTAACTGTAAAGAGTTCTCTGCTATATCCCTGTTAACTGTAATACACTCTTTTCTATATCACCCTGTTAACTATAATGTACTCTCTTCTACATCTCCCTGTTAACTGTAATGTACTCTCTTCTATATCTCCCTGTTAAATGTAATGTGTTCTGAGCTATATCTCCCTGTTAACTATAATGTACTCTGTTCTATAATCTCCCTGTTAACTATAATGTACTCTATTCTATATCTCCCTGTTAACTATATTGTACTCTGTTCTATATCTCCCTGTGACTGAAACTGGGATGAAGATACAGAAATGCAGAACTGAATGGAGAGCCAGTGAAAGCAGCTTCCTTAAATTCTGGGAGTGAACTCAAGAATCCAGATTTTTTGCATTCACCACCAACATGGACGTCTTTCTACTTCCCTGTTGGCTAAGTTTGAGAAATACAACTGCCTGCTTCTTGGAGCACCATGGGAAGGTTGACCATGGTCTCGACTGGCCATGGCTAGCCACCAGTCAAAAAGACTGCTATACTTTTCTAAACCAGTCTTTCTACTCCATTATATTATGGTTATCCAAAATTTAATTTCTCTTAAATGTACTACTGACTGTTACTTGTAGTCTGTTACTAACTAAACAGATAAGTGCTACAGACTGCTACTTGTAGTCTGTTACTAACTAAACAGATAAATGTGCTACAGACTACTACTTGTAGTCTGTTACTAACTAAACAGATATAAGTGCTACAGACTGCTACTTGTAGTCTGTTACTAACTAAACAGATAAATGTGCTACAGACTGTTACTTGTAGTCTGTTACTAACTAAACAGATATATGTGCTGTCATAAAGTTCTGTAGCAAAGTGTTTCAAATACATCACATTTTGTTCTAGGCACAGTACACTTAACATACTTCATTGTGGTAGAACTTGCGAGTGGGTTCATGAAAAGTTTCTTGAGGTCTGAGGTAAGGAGTTCCACTAGCAAATCTTTCATTTCTGAAATAAGATTTAAGGACCACACTACAATATATTACAGTAAAATACTTTTTAATTCTGACTTACAACAAATCTTACATCTTTACAATCCCCTCTGCTCAATCTGAACACTGGAAGAATTAAAGGACCAATCTGCATTCAGAAATAGATGATCTAGGTCACACCAAATTTTGTTGCTTGCATCATAGCTTTTTATTTGCTCCCTCTCAATTCTTTCAAAAGTCGACTGTTTTCAAGGAAGTAATTTGCTTTTCACTAATTCACAGACAGGTGTATATGGTATACTCAGATATGCCATGTGCTGCAGGTAAATATCCTTCATTTTCTTGGATACACCACTTTGGTTCATAATAGGTTAATTTACTCATTTTTTTTTTTAAAAAACAGAATTAATCCTCATACTGTGTCATGGATTATATGTGTCTAAGAACATCTGCAGGACATGCAATATTTACAGTCTGCATTATTTATCTGTATACATCAGTGATCAAATAATTCAAGTAACAACTGTGCTTCTTTGCAACTTTCGTATACATCACATGATGACAAAAAAAAATAGATGGTCATATAATATATATGGCTCAGGCTGTTCCAGTGTGCAACAACAGCCAAGATCATTTTGTGAAGTTACAGACAAATGAGAATTTGTAGAACTTATGATAGAAGTTGCAGGCCAAAACTGTGGACTTCTGAAAGGGGACAACACAAAATGAGAAGAACTTTGTTCCGTGTACTACATTAAGCTTACTTGGGATCCTTCCATAGCTGCTCCAACCTAAAAATGTCCAGCTTGTCTGGGTTGACAGAGGCCATCAGTCGATGGGATGCACGCAAGGGCGTGCCCGTGGATGTTCGCTTGCAATCCCTCATGACATACACACAGTCTCCCACTGCATATTGCACATCATCTTTGACAAGGGTCATGTAGTGAGTACAGTCCGCAAGAGCATCGGGTGGTTGTGGGACCAACAAGATCTCCTGGAAACAAGAAAGATAATTTCTTTTGTTTTTCTCTTTTTCGAAGGTGGGAGCAGATTTATTCAGTTACAGAATAGACTTGGTGATATTTCAAATCTTATATTTTGCATACAAAAAGAAACAAGACAGAAAAATTCGGAACAACAGACTTCTTCTTCATATGCACAGCAATAATGTGTGGTACCCTGATTTTTGCGATGCACCTTTTGGCTGGATACCTCCAACTTCAGCACCTTTCCTTGCTAGGGCAGACTGTGGTCTTGTTCGGACTGCCATGAAGATAGTGGAGTGTGCTGACCTGGCCAAAACTGTTTTCCACCCTCTGGTGGCTGTACTTAAGCCCCTTCTCCATGTCAAATCCAGCATGCAACGATGGCTGACCAGATGGCTTTGGGACAGTTCCACAGAGACACTACGACTTTGGGATGAGGAATCTGATGAGTGCCTCAATAATATCCATTCCTCGCTACCTATAGTCTGCTGGCTCTGTTTTATTTACATCATTCTGATAGCCACTGTTGTAAAGACCCATAGGCTTGTCACGTCCTGGATTCACTGGTTTCACACCAGATTTTCCTCATTTCTGTCGTCAATCTCCATGTCCCCATCCATCCACCAACCTGACATTACATTTTACAAAAATAACAGTTACAACCAGTGTTGACTGCTACAAGTCTCTGGGCTACAGAAGTAAGTCAGAGTTTTTAAGCAAACAGATCTATGTTCCCTGTCTCACAAACACTATGCTGAGATAAGTGTGTTCTTAGCACAGTTGTTCCCAGGGGGAAACAACAGTCAAAAAGTACATTACATACTAGGAAAAAAAGCCAAGATATTAACATTTATTTCAAAAAAGAAATAAAAAAAAAAAAAGGGAAGAAGGAAGAAATAGATCAGTGACTTCATGGATATTTATACTAATTTATTCTGTCTATCTTTCTTTGTCTCATCTCTTTCCGTCTTTCCCTCCATTTCTCTCTCTGTTCATCTCTCTCATTATGGTAACAACTGACAATAATGAAAGCAGCTTGCTTTGCTCATTTTCCATGGCTCTGCTCTTTTCTACAGCAAGTGCAAGAAAACAGGATAATGTTCTCCTAACATGGTGCATAGGCACATATTTGAATACGCTCCCCTATTTCTGAGACACACTGATCTCTGCAGATATATGTTAAGCAAACAGACCTATGTCCCCTGTCTCACTAAGACTATGTTAAGATAAGCATGTTCTTAATACAGTTGTTCCCAGGGGAGTGACAGAGGTGAAACAGAGAACCTTAATCTCTGCTCTACATGTCCCTGGTTGCTAAGACAACATGATAATGAAGCAGCACATTAGAACACTCATAATCAGCACTAAGCTTTACACTACCACACGCATAAGACAGAAAAGATATTCTAAAAACAGTCATTTCTGTAAACAAGATAAAATGATTTCTCTTTAACTGTTGTACACAAAGTACCCATCATGCTGTGCTGAAACTTACAGGATCGTAGTATCGAGGCTCACAACGATCACAAAGATAATGTTCCTCTTTTCCACTTGCTCGAACACAGTCACAGTGCTGCCATCTCTGTGAGCGATAACACATTCATATTCAAACACAAATGCTTTACTCATTAATATGAACATTCATAACAATAGCAAACTGTCACTCACTAAGCTTCAGTTTTGTAAAAGAAATCTTTTTAACTGACAAAAATAATACAACAGCAAGGTAATTTTAAGAACACAGGAAAGAAAATTTACTTTCAAATGTGAGATATCATGATGCCTGGATTGTAATTTCAATGAAACTGAGTTCTTTGTTGCAAACTGAAGGTGGCCCAAAACCCCACTCTGCACATGTGTCAAAATGGTCTCCAGACTCAGAACACATCACATGAACCTGTACTCTCCACAGAGACTTAACAGTCTAATCCTGACTACAAGAAAAGAGCACAGAAGGAAAACTGTGAGGCATACATGAAGAACCCATGCTGATAATGAGATTCATGGAGGCGGCCTCCTTGTCTAGATGACTGAGAAAATGTATGTTCAAAAATAGTTTTTTGCTGAAGAGCCCATGGTTAGATCTTAAAACACATGTATCATGTCAGATGGGGAGTTTGCTACATAACTCGGATTCCTGAAATGGCACCTGGAAATGGGTCTATGAAGAAAGTCCATCACAGAGGGAAATATGTAAATCTCTACCCCCATATACCGGAGCATGTTATGTAATAGCCTGGTTCTGAGAGCACCATGGACTGGTAGGACAGGGACTATGTTCTAATTTTTACACCTTGGCAACCACTAATCCTTCTGATGCAGACTTCTCTACCTCCCCCAATCAAATCAGCCCTAACAGATAATACTGGCAAACTGTAGCAGACATACCATGCACTTTTCACACTGCAGCATGAGTCCCTCATCTCTAGTCACACCACAGATACATCTGATAATGTCTTCCTCTGGCTCATGGTGACCTATGAAGAATAAAGAGGCATCAAATATAACACTGAAATTAACTTCTAATATCTTGACAAGTTTTCAGTCTCATAACTAACTCTTTGAACTTAGTGAAAGCCTTTAAATTATTTTAAAAACAGGTCAAACAGGATAGCTAAGCTAATGTGGATACAACAAAAAACATTGTTTATTTTAGAAAAATTACAGTAAGACTTGAAAAAAGCTATGGGCTAGACCATGTGAGGAGATGATGATATAAAGGGAAAGAAACATTTTCTACATTTCAACACTTACTAAAGTTTACCATCAACAAACTGGAAATGGTGGGGATTTGCTGTCATCAATCTTCAGCATCAACAGCACAGAAAAATATGGCAAGCAGTGAATAAAGAATTCTTCTAGTAAGATGAATGAGCATGAGAGTAGCACAGTGATCAGAGAGCTGGCATCTAATGTGAAGGGAGTGAGTTCTGGATCATACAATAATGAGCAATACACTCCATCAGTATTGCTGAAAACTGACAGCAGGCATCTATTAAGGGAACAAAGGCAGCAGGGCTAGGAGTGTGTACCAAATTTATAGAAGCTGATCATTTTAAAATGTGGAAGCACCAGCAATGTCTCCCTTGGTGGCTAACGTACAGCCATGAGCAAAATGTACTCTGGTGCACCTTGTCTTGCATACACACATTCTCCAATATCTGTGGCAGTTTTAGTAATACATGTGCGTCAGATACTTCATTTTCTGCTGGTTTGACCAAAGCATAGCTGTAGCATGTCTACAACCCTCTGTCACTGCATTATAAGACAGTGTACTATGACTGTCCTCTTCTTACATTCAAGTAATATTAAACATTTCTAAGCATCCTATCAAAGATGCCACTGTACATACACTGATGAGGACACACAATACTAAAGAAAAAAACAAATGACATTATACCTCTACGGGAAACCTGTTCCAGCCTCTCCAGTTCTGAGTCCATGTATGATCTGGTTGTGTTTGGGCCAAGAAGTTCATCTATTTGATTTGCTACATCTGTTTTCACACAGTTCAAGACCCGTCTCAACTTCAGAATCACCTGCCCCATATCTGATTTTGGACCACAGTACAGCTGAAAGAATGAAAATGATATAGTTTTTCTTCTAAATGCTTTTTAGAAGGTGAAATCAATAAAGGTTGGATAAGTGTATCATACATGAACTGCTTGAACACTTTAATTGCTGCTTATAATAGATATTGTAAAATTTATAAGAGATTTTAGTTACTTATTAACTCCACCCTGGCCGTTCCCAACTCCGAGCTGAGAAACGAGAAGTGATTGATTGGGCCTGGGTGCACAATGCATCACAGGATCAAGCGGTAATAACTGAGAACCAGTCAGGAACAACCAGGTCTGCCAAAGACAGGAGTGTGTCAGCAAGTGTGCAGTAACCAGGGAAAAAAAAAATCAGGATATATCCACAGTGACAAGTCATGGTCATGCGACAGTCGAAACTGATGTATGGTGTCATTCCTATCAGCAACAACCAACCAGGAAAGAGAGGTGCCAGGGCCAACCACCCACGCCACCATTAAAGTTTTTGTTATTAGACCAGTATGGAACATACTACAAACTTCACAATCTACAATATAACTACCTCTACATTGCTGAACAGCAGCATAAGGTCTGAATTGAAGGAGCTTAAGTGGTCATAATATCCAGTCTTCACTCTCTGCTTTATCATGGACAAGTCAATGGGCTCCTTCACCACTTGATAATACTGAGGCTGCTTCTTGCGGGATGGCACTGACATAAGAGGCACCACTAGGCTTGAGCCATCTTCATCTGGTGAGAAGCAACAATATGAATTTACATTTCTTTTTTTCCTCAAGTTCTGAATCATTTACAATGAAAGAGGAGAAGATAATAATATGTGATGCTGAAATAAAAGAATGAGAAACTCAATAAAATTCACATTATGAACAGGAGTAAGATAACATAGGCATCAAAGTGTCAGCAGAGATGAATTTCGAAGCTCATAATTAAAAGATATAAACATTGTGGAAAGTGACAAACCAAGGGCCATAGAGAGAATCATGCCCAAAAAAAAAAAAAAAGTGCTCATGTGCAGATAAGGCTGAGACACCTTGCTTCACAAATTACAGGCACTATTATAAAATATTTTTAAAATTTTCAATTAAAAAGAATAATTCTACACTAAATGTTAACTAATTAACAATTAATTTATAAAATTACAAGCTAAACTTAATGAGTACCAGGAATTTAACACAGGACTGAGATGCATGGTTTTACCTTTCAATGATAGAAGCTCTGTGAGCATTTTGTCAAAAATCTGTGCAAGCTGGTGACGCTTAGCCATTTCTGGATTGTCTTTAGCATATGCCGCCAGCCTATTACAGTGACATGTCAAAAGAAATAAATGTAATGTTTCCAAAAGGTGTACTTCAACAAAATTAAAATCTCAATACGGCTCAATAAAATACTCGTGCTCAATCTGAAAGCCTGACTTTGTTACTCAATATCAAGAAACACCATGGCTTACACACAGCGAGGAAAGAACATAAAACGGCAGAACTTACACGCAAAGCATACAGGATGTTTCAAGACTGAGTGGTTGGTGTTGGTGATGTCTAGCATGTGAATCCTGCTAGTGTTTGGAGTTTGAAACTTTATCATTCTTTTTCAACCTTCCATTCTCTGATGATTGGATCATGAAAACTATCACACAAGGGATAAAAATGGGATACAACGGACATTGTGGAACCAATTGGAAGACCTTGACTTCGCAAATGATGTGACACTTTGGCACAAATGCAAGAGAAACTTCAGATCTTAAGCAAGAATTCAGCTAAAATGGGACTATATATTAACAGAAAAAAAAACACAAAGATAATGAAAAGTAATAGAGCAGGCAACAGCCTCATAGTAATCAAGGGAGTGTCAACTGAGGAAGTAGAGTGTTTCACATATTTAGTGGATAAATATGAGGGAACAGAAAAGGATGCTAAAGCTAGAATAACCAAGGCCGGGATAGTATTTATCGAACTTAACAAAATATGGTCATCTAAGAACATCAAAACAAGAACGAAACTTAGGCTTTTCAATACAAACATAAAGACTGTCCTGTTATATGGTTCGGAGACATGGGTTATGACCAAGACAATACATCAGACGATAAAAACACTCATGAACTACTGCTTGAGGAGGATTTTAAACATTAAATGGCAGGACAAGATCAGGAATGAGGAGGTCTGAGAAAGGGCAGACAAGAACCTATGAACCTACAAATCATGTCTAGGAAATGGAGATGGATTGGCCACACTCTGAGAAAACCCAACACCAGCACAGACATGGAATCCTCAACGAAACAGAAAACAAGGAAGACCTAGATTTTCCTGGAGAAGAGAAATTATGACAGTTTTCAGAAACAAAGGATACACATGGAAGGAAGCAGAGAATAATTCCAGTACAGGGATGACTAGAGAGCCTTTATCTGTGGCCTAAGCTCTCAAGGGAATGAAAGACGATGATGATGATTCTCTGATGTCACTGTGTCTTTGCCTTCAATTTTTTTTTTTTTGTGGCAAATCTTATCTACTTTCATTTAATTCACACTCAGGAATGTTTCACTTAAACAGTACACAATTTTTTTATTTTTGAACAGCCAACAAAAAAAAAAAAAATGCCTAATTTTAAATGAATAAAATAGGTCTGCATTTAAAAAAAAAATTAAGGAATGTTAAAACCCTTTCTTTTTCCTACAAACAACGGAAAATAGTCCTTTTTCTGTTAACAGATGGAGAGAGATGTCAGTGTAAAATAAGTATTATCTATGTACAAAGATAACTTGCTTCCAGTTCTATCTGCCTGGAACTACAAGCATTCTGCAGCTGATGCACTGAAGGTGCTGAGATACAGCACTGTGGGTTACTGGCCCCTTTTTTTTCCCAGTCCCTGAGTAGAGTTTAAAAAGCAAGGGCTGTTAGCCAGGCTAGTCCTTTTACTGGAGGTACCAACAGAGAGAGATGGGACAGGCTATTGGTCAGCTATGGTTTGCCAACCCTAATGCTAGCATATCAACTCTGGGTTGCTGACTGATAAATAAGACACTGTCTTCACCCCTGCACACAAGTCATAAAATTGTGACCAAAAATAAAAATATTCATATTTAACTAACCCATATAAAGTGTTTGTGCTCAGCAAAGCCATATATCTTTATCCATCACCAACTCATCTTACCATCCAAAACAGAATAATTAGTGTATAAGTATACAACTATATATGAAGCACTGCAGTAAAGCTGTGATACCAAAATGTATAAACCAGGAAAAAAGTAGGAACAGGTTTATTACTTAACGACCACAAAGTTGTGACATTTTGGCTTGAGCCTTAATCATACTGCATTCAGGAATATGGGACGCTGGAATCACACAGCTTGAACACGTTATTCAGCTACACATAACATTCTCCTCTTCCACAATCATAATCCCTCTCCATTAAGCTCCACTCCCTTCTCACTTGTTACACAACATTACCCTCAGTTATGATCCACCTATCACAAGTCTCTATTTAAACATTCTCTACGCTTCACCATGCACATTTCTGTACATTTCTGGACGAGCACATTTTGAACGCAGCAACGGGCGCATTTCTGAAGGAATGTCAGAAACGCTGCATATTCTTTCAAGCTAGGCATTCCTGAACGAGCGTCAAAAAAGCTACATATTCTTTCAAGCTAAGTGCTCTATTCATTTTATTTGTTTATTTTTGTTAACACAGGATTCATCTCCTCTCTCTAATTCTTTATCCTGTATATGTTTGTATGATTAAAGATCATGCCAAAATGTCACAACTTGTAGTCATAAGTAATAAAGCTCTTCCTACTTTTTCCCTACTTTATACATTTTTTTTACCATCCAAAACATACACATGCAAAATGTGCTTACCTTGTTTTCACAGATCTTTCATTTAGGTGGGCTAGCATCAGATCTGAAATGATAGATACATCTGACTTTATTTAAAGCCTGATCTGACTTGAATATAAAACTTGTCCTACTAGGCAACAGTTTACTAAATAACCCTCCCCCCCCCCCACAGTTTCAGTAACCACTACAAATAATTCTGCTATTCTTATCACTATTTCAATGCTTTTATCTGATGGAACTAAATATGTTAAATGGGAACCATCATCAAGTTAAAGTAAATAATACAAATACAAAGGAACTTTACTGAACAGTTGAATTTGACTAAGAGTCAAAGTTGTCTTCAAAAGTACTGAGGTGCCAACTTCTTGTGGCCAGACAGTTACTCATTAAACTTTACTGAACTGTTTAATTTGACTAAGAGTCAAGGTTGTCTTCAAAAGTACTGAGGTGCCATCTTCTTGTGGCCAGACAGTTGCTTATCAAACTCTCAGTCATTTTCCTTTTCGAAGCTGAATATTTTATTGGATGATCTTCTGAAAACATTATGGGACCACAGAGGACCTGAAAAGTTCTAAACTTTCCATTATCTGATGCACAAAAAAAGGTGAGCAAACACTTAATCCAAGGCATGACAAAAGTCTATCTCAAGAAATTATTTTCAACTACTGTAAACGCTAAGAATAGGCACTATGTCATTTCCTGGAAAAATACACCGATTTATAAGTACTTTTTATTACAAAACTGTGGTTAAGAGAAAAAATGATGCAACACTGTGTATGCGAGACAACAGCTGGTTATAACGTAGGCAGAAATTAGAAAAAAAAAAACAACATTCAAATCTGTTACATATGGGAGCTGCATGAAATATGAATCTGACAGCCATTTAGATGAGGTTACACAATCACTCACCAGAATTCAACATACTGATCCTGCCACAGTCAACTGCATTCATTTCTTCCTTTGCTATGATGGGAAAATCCTGGACCGGGTTGCGTTGGTTGCGGACCTTGTCCACATTACGTACCAAGAAAGTTCGATGCTTGCGTGCATAACAGCGCTCTTTGAATGTCATTGGCTTTGCTAACGGCTGCACAGCTACTGAGTCTGATGGCTGCTTGTTGTATGTCTTTGAATTTAGCACATAAAGCAAAGCATGTACATACTTTTACATAACAATTCAAATAACAAATTAATAGTAACAAAAAGTACATAATACAAATATTAATAAATTCATATTTAAAAATTATGTATTTGTACTGTCAATATATTTTACAAACTATTTATAATATTAAAAATGTCACACATTACAGAAAAGTTTTTATAAATATAAAAGAATTTTATAATAAGATTAACACTTCCTGGGCCAAAGACGGGAAAATCTGTTTTCCGGTTTCCATGTGCTGTTGGCTGAGAGGCAAATATGCCGTTTTTGACGGTCGTCTTATTTAAACTGTTTCTAGCTTGTTATTTAAAGTAATTTTTGGTTGTCTGTATTTTTTACTGCAAAGTTAATATAATAAAATATTGTTTTCAATCTTCATAACTTTTTTTAAAAAATAGAAATCTTGTGGTTTTAGCTGTCAGGAACACGTGTTTACGAGATCTCGCCTAGTCGACATTTTCTGGAAATGGCGGAGCATGCTTCTCTCGATGACACTGCGATTTACAATGAATTATGCTCTGATTTTTTGTCAGACTACCCCAGTAATGACTAAAAATCACTGTTTAAAGATTCTAGTAATGAAACTGATGTGTTTCAAAGTGATTTCTGTGATGGCGATCAGATTAAAAATACGATAACTAGGCACAGCATTGCTGTGTCAAAAGTGAAAATTCAAGTGACAGTGTGATTGTTATTCAATGTCAGGATATGATGCTCCAATAGTATTTCACATTTTTCATGTAATATAGTTAGCAGTGATATAGGTGTGTGGAGTAACATTGATTCTACACCAGTTCTTGAAAAATTTCTAGGAAATCCTGGTGTTTCAATGAATGTAAACAAACCAGACAGCATAGAGGGAATTTTCAGTACAATTTTTGGCAATGATTTTTTTAAACTGTTAGCTCATCATTAAAATTTATACCGTTCACAGACCCAACATATGAACAAACCTACTGCCTTTTTGTCTGAAAATATAACACATTCAGACATAAACAAATTCTCTGGATTGACCATTTTGATGGGCCAGATTAGGAAGCCACACTGGAAAGAGTACAGGACAACAGATCCTCTTCTGGAAACACCAATATTTTCAAGAAAAATGAGCAGAGCTAAATTTGAGAATCTTCTGACACTTCAGAATTTCTCTGACAACTCTCAGACACTTCCAGAAAAAGGTAGAATTGGCAAAATAAAACCTCTGCTGGATTATTTTTTACCTAAATTTCAAAAGTTGTATAAACCGAAGCAGCAGCTTTCGACTGATGAAGGAAAGACAAAAGTCTTGTCCGCATGATGTCAACAATGCACCACAATGATTATCTAGAATAGTAAAGGATCATGTCCTGGTGAAGCCTGAGGATAAAAGCACTAAAAAAGCATCATCTAAGAAGTGCAGAGTGTGCTTGGTCAATGAGAAAAAGAGTGAAACAAAATTTATTTGTAAAAGTTGTCAAGTCCCATTTCATCCAGGTAATTGTTTCACAAGATATCACACACTCAAGAAGTACTAGAGGGCCTTGGGAGTCTGTCTACCAACCTGGATTAATTTATCTCAATGATGAGTAGAGATATGCATGTTTTTCTAAGTCCACAAGTTCATTTTTCAGAAAAATGGCTAGGAACTGGGGGCTTTTCAGGGTAAATAACTGTGGTCCACAAAGTGTTAAGACTTGCTGTCTCTCTCCCTCTCTCTCTCTCTCTCTAATTCACTAAGCTGATTTGCTAACTGAATAATTCACTCTTAAAATAGCAATTCAGTCTAAATTCTGAAATTCAATGGCACCAATACATATCCTCTCACCGCTTCTAACTTCCTTGACACTGACCCCGTATATTATACAGGCTAACCCTTTTTTTTTACCCCATACGCAGAGTTAAGCCCGAATAACACTTGGAGCAGTACTGTCCTGCCATGTACTGAATAAAATGAGATCAAGCTTCTAAAAATAATTTTAGGAACTCCTTGATTAATATTAATGAGTGGGCCAAGCCATGATAGCATCTAAACAATGTTTTCATGTTGTTTTTTTTTTTTTCACCAGAAATGTTATGCTAAGGAGGTAAACTATCCACATACTCACACATGAACATTGAAACTTCATCAATAACCAGAGAACTCCACATAGATACATATATCCTTCTCCAGACTGATAAAGAAACACCTTGATGGGACATTCACTGGAAGCTGAAGTGACTGTTGCACTCTCATCATGGTCAGCTACAATAGAAGGTGGCAAAAGAGCTTCAATCTTCATGCAGTGCACCAAACAATATGGCCGTCCATAGAGCCCTGCTGTCAGGGCAGGCAGCTACTCTTTTCCCAACAGTGGCAAGCGTTTAGAAAAGTTCAACTCTTTAGACAATATGGAAAATAATCATGCCTGAACTCCTATCTGATCTGATGCCTTTATGACTCACACTGCCAGTTAGATCATATGAGCATATACAAATGATTTCATTTTTACACATTTTTTCTTTATATGGCAGAAGAAATTTTTTTTAAAAAAGCTTTAATTCTTGCTATAGGAAACAGTAGCCTACCTTGTCCCTCATTTTCTTGTTCATCAGCTTTGACTTGCGTTTATCCTTGCAGTCATCGAGGACCTTCTCTGGAGGCTTCAAAGCACTGTTGCTGCGTTGGGTCTTAACACCAATGACACCACGGCATTCAGAGCTGCCACAACGACACTCTTGCTACTCAAGAAAAATAAAAGAACAAAGAAAACGATCATTAATCTCTCATTTTGGTAAAATGCCTTATGCTACAAAAGTGCTCATCTCAGTCCTCTTTACTATACTCATGGGCCCTCCTCATTTTCACTGCTTATGTATGGTCACTTTTCTCTCATGGTGAGGGTTTGTGGTTCAAGTCCAGCTGAGGGCACCCCAGTCATCCAACTGCAGAAATGATTACCTAGCTCCTTCTTGAGCTGGACAAGGTAAAACTACTAGGTGTGGCAATGACCCACATAACCCACAGTGTGATGTCAAATCAAGAAAATATATGGGTACTAACATCACATCCCTAAGTACTTCTATGTGCTGATAAGAATTTCTCCTTCCACCTGCATTTGTTTTTACTAGATAGGGTTGCTGGCCCTATGCTATGCCAAACCCTCCTTAGTCGCCTTTTACAATCATGTGTGGTAGGGTTACAGTGGTCCTATTCTTTGCAGATCCCGGGTACCACATGGGGAAAATAAAATATATACTTAATGCTTTCTTGTTCACTTTCGTAACATTTTATTTTACATCTTACTTGTGTTTCTTGATTGTATGGATCAAAGTTGTAATCATAACTCAATTCTTCTCCTGCTTCAATGTCTCGTAAGGCAAACAGAACCATCCTGTACAAGCCATTCACATTCCTGATAAAAATACAACCAAATGAACTTTCAGATCATTTTTCAATCAATAACAATGTTCAAAAAACAAGATTTACGAACAAAAATAGTACTCTGGATACTATTTTTCTATGTAGAACTATGCTAGTGGTGGTCAAATAATGCAAACCTCAATGACTGCTTTGGCCTACAGTAACTGTCACTGAATAATAAGATACAAATCTACAATTCTCCAGTAAAAAATGGGGAGAGTACTGGCTGTTTCCTTTGTCAATGAAAACTGATGCATTACTGTCTTTTAGGCCAGAGTGGGCAGATTTTTAAACAACAATATCCATAATTACAGAAAAATTTCATTGCTGATGGGATCTCAAAAGACTCATCAGAAAATACAGCCATGATAATGTTCACCCCATTAAAAAAAAATCAGTTCTTCAAGTACTAAAAGAAATTCTCAGAAACACTCATTCTTTCCTATGTCCAGATTTCTTAGTCAAACCAGTTTTGGTATTTAAATCCTGTTTCATTTTCTTAAATACCAGATTCATTTCAAATGCATATTTTGTTATTAACTTTCTTACACAAAAACAATACATAAATGAGACCTGTTCACATATTCAATTATCAGAACGTAGAAAGTTTTAAAAACCATGAAACAGATTAGTAAAGAAAATATGCAAAAGAAACTACAAATAAACAAGATTCTACAACAGTTCCATTTTAAACTCTTAGACTAAGGAGATCAAAGCTTATCTGACCACACAATAAAAACAATTTATAACAAACACAACTGCCATGGTTTTAACGGGAAACAATGTGAGGCCTATGGTTTCTCTTAAATGATAGTTTAAAATTTCTGTATCCAAAATTCAAAACTAAATTATATGATACAATTATATATATATTTTTTAACCAAGCCATATATCTGGCTAATGCTATGAAATGAATTACATTTAGACAGAAAGAGCCTCACACTCAACAGTCCTCTTGCACCCCCTGTGAGTCACACCTCTAGAATGAGAGAGAGAGAGGAAAAAAAAAAAGTTCACAAGAGCCTTACCATTTCTGCATTTCACAGTTAGGCTGACACGAATGGTTCACATAGCGGCCAATGTTTCCCATCCTGTATCCATCAATCAAACTACCAGAATCAAGATGAAGTGCGTAGTGGTGGCATTCTTCAGAGTACTCTTCCATCATTCGACGACGGAACTCTGTTTCACTTACAACTTCTCCCAGGTATTCCAAGATAAAATGACCTAAAATAACATTTTAAGGGGAAACAAATGAAAAGGATAATTCAAAATCCTTAAAAAATTCTGTATTAAACTGTATCATTTTTAGGAAAGTAACAGAAAGCTATAAGGATATATGCTAAACAACATATCATAATCTGCTAGTAGTTTGTCTAAACCATAGCCTGCATGTAGTTCACCTAAATCACACTTAACAGCTAAAACTGGCTCTGCCGTAGCTTCCACAGCCATTTATGACCTTCAGATGAGACATTACTTAAAATAAGACAAAAAAGTTCCTATATATATATATATATATATATACACATACATATACAGCAAGCCTTTCACCTTTTCATACTTTCAAGCCTTTCACTTTTTCATACTTTATTCTCCCTACTACCTGAATGGCAAGTTTCTCTACATTTTCTATAGGTTGAAGACAGGATTTTGGACACTTGGCCAAGAAGTTGGGTCTATGTCATGCATATTCATATCTCCTCTCCACTCATTTCTGACTCAGCAACAATGACCCTATCTTGGGTAATTTCCTTAGCTCCTCATCCACAACAACCACTGGATATATGATTGTCATACCATTCTCTAGCTCTGTTCATTGGACAGATATGCCCAGAGAAAGTCAACCCCAAAATTTTATTTATCTCTTCCTGCCACTCAAGCCACAGACAATAGTAAAACAAGAGAAGTCCAAAATTACACAGTGATCAGATACCATTATTAGCCATATGTAGACATCTTCACATTTTGGAGACATGGAAAAACATCAAAAAGATAAAAAATCAGTGGAAGTTCAGCGGAAAAAGAACCAAAGGGCAACAACTACATACATCTCGTCACAAGGAGTAAAAGGTGTTGGAGAGTGATTTTTATTAGCGTGACTTTCCTTTATCAAAAGAACCCAAAAAATGCTCAATTTTCACTAATCTCCAGGTGGGTCTTTTCTTGTCATTTAAAAAAAAAAAATCAGTATAAGGGTAATAATCAGTAAAATTCTAACATTTTTTCAAACGCTATCATTTTCTAAACTTCTACACGATAAAGTCTTGTTTTGTTTAAAGTTTAAAAAAAATAAATAAATTACACCAAAACTAAGCAAAGCACAAAAGTGGATTGTGTGACAGAAGGTTGCAGTAAAGCAGCAAATAAGAATGAATCACAACAGTGCACTGCTTCACAAGAATGACAACATCTGTTTTCTTGGATCTAAATAATGACATAAAGGGGAGCAGAAACGTTGAAAAGAAAGGATTAAGATTGTTGAACGTGGTTTCTGGCTAGACTGAATGAAAAATGTGATATGTATTGGTCATTCCAGTTAAGAAAGGCCAATGAATGTTTGTGTTTGAACTACTGTATCCTATATTTTGTTTTCCACTTCTCTTGAGTTATTATGCTACAAGCAACAAAATAAACACAAAAGAAACAAAAAAACTTTCTAATTCTAATATGTATTTTAACATTTAAAGCAGGCCCACAGCAGAATCGGTGAGGAAAAAAAATTTTTTAAATGTAATGTACTCCACTTTCTCAAAACATTATGCTTTGCCATACACAACTATTTTGGGGGTTTTTTTAGGGGTTTTTGCTTTTTTTTTTAAAGAAAACAAAATGTATAATTATTTAAACTGACCTGTCTTAATAAAGTTCTTGGTTCGCACACCAAAACCTCTGTCTTTGGTTAGAAACTTCTCCAGACCGGGGGCCCACTCGTGTTTCTGTATCTTCTGATTGTCACAGTTTTCTCCAACAGGACATGTTGATGATGAACACTCTGTATAGATCATCCTGAAAACAGGTGAAAATAAAAAAAGATAAATCAAAAACCCACCTTGGGAAGTATTTAAATAAAAAAAAAGTTACTACAGTCATAAGATTACTTAACGACAAACTGAATTATGGCTGTTTATCGACGTCCTGCGGGTAAATTTTGTTAAAGAAATAATAAAATAACATGCAGTAAAACACTTTCATTCTGGTACCACAGCCTTGATTGGTTTTTTATTGTCCATTTTCTTGCTATGCCAAAGCTTCTAATTTGAGAGTGATATTCCATTTTTCCAGAGGCAGACCGCATGAAACTCTGAAGAGGACATTGTTAAGAGATGCCAAATTAACAGGCATAAAATCCTTTGATGAGTTTGAAAGACTCGCCGAAGAGAAAAACTGGCGAAGTACTTTGCGAGCCCTATGTGACATTTAATGGCATGGGAAGGATATAAGATTCCATTTTTCCAAAGCCAATATTGTTAATGCACTCAGAGAGATAGGCAGAGTGGAAGACTTCAAAAGCACCGAATCCACATTGCTGCTTAGACTGCGAGAAACGGCATAACCAGGAATGAGACATACTGGACGTGCAAGAGGACTTGACATGATGGGCAATATCAGCCATAGGACACTGATGAATAGTGGGGGGGGGATAAGAATCTGAGCACCTATGGTCACATCCATAGTGCAATAATGGTAATCCAGACCATAAACCATTCCATTTTTCCTTAAAATCTACAGCATCATGACCCTTAAATGCATTCATTTGGTGAGTACACAATTTTTGCATGTTAATGTGTATACAATGTATATACATTTTTTGCACGTCATTATAAAGTTATTACAATATGATTATTTAAATATGTCATCAATCATATTTTGTGATTAATTTCCCCATGGTTACTGTGCTAATTTGTATTCTGTTGGCATTTTAAAGTGATGGTAAACATGTATATTCTATCCTGTAACGTGCGATTGTAATGAACTGTGCTTAGTGTCTGACCTCCTTTCATACTAACCAACATACAGTCAAATGACAGGACCTGAACATTGCAACAACTGACAATAGTAGTAGAAATACAAATAGGACAGACAGAGGAGAAATACAAGACAACAACAAAAAAGAGAGAAAGGAAAGTAAACACATAAATTATTGTCTAAAATATACCTGTTGAGACAGTCATCACCACAGCCTTTACCACCGGTCTGTTGTGGCACACAGTTGCAGAGAGGTATCTCGATTTTGCGGTTGTTGACCTTGCTATCAGAATACACATCTAACAAGGTGGAAGACAAACCGCTTCATGATTAATCAAATTAATAGGTTTTGTGCTGCTAAAATACTGCAGACTTACTACATTTCCATATTTTTTTTTATCCAAATGCATGTAAGTCTTATACAGGATCTCAGTATACCCTTGTGAACTGAAGATATTAATAACCTGTTTTTCATTAAGCACAAAAACAATCTGTAAAATGAATCTGGGTTGTAATTCATTCAGTTTTTGTATTTACTGAAAGTGATTCATTTATTAAAATGTTCTATTTTTATTTCTGTAAGAGAATCAACCATACTGTTTCTAACACAAGAATTTCTATACTGTTCAAAAAAAGAAATACAACAAATACGATGTTGCGATTTAAATTGAAGTTTGCTGATCAGACAAGGGCGAATTGTTTGAAACGTTCACTTGGACATCAACTTCACGTGCTGACCTGAATTGTGCTCAGCAGATGATTCATGAGCACAGAAAACCGACACTAGTCAAAACAGCATTTTTGACAATAACTCATGACAGGTTCATGAGAATCCCGTGAAACTTACTGAACACAAAACTTACTGACCATGTTATTGAATGTCTATAAAAGATTGACGCTCCTCGAATCAATTCATTTGAAAATTCAATGCGCCAGTATGGCTCATCTCACTACAGAACAACGACTCATCATCACTGGACGTTTACAGACTGGACAGTCACAAAGTGTAGTGGCCAGACAATTTAATGTGGTTAGAAGCACCATTAGTCGCCTTTGGAGACGATTTCAAGAAACTGGCTCAGTTGTAGACCGACCGAGCAGGGGAAGACCATAGTCACAACTCCTGCGGAAGACCGCTTCATACAGCTGCGTCACCTCGGGAATCGATTTGCATCTGTGTCCTCAACAGTCCAGTCAATGACAGCAGCTCATCAAACTTCAAATCAAACGGTCATTAACTAGCTGCACGACGCTGGTCTTTGGGCTAGAAGACCCTACAGAGGTCCTGTTCTTATGGACTGGCATCGCCAGAACCGACTGCAGTGGGTGAACCAGAATCGTCAACGGACCGTTGCGAATGATTAGAGAAGGGTTTGGTTTAGTGATGAATCATTCTTTCTGCTCCAGTGACACGATAGATGGAGAAGAGTTTACAGCAGAGTTCACAAGCACTACGCCCAGAACTGCATGGATGAGGCTCCTTCACATGGTGGTGGAGGTGAAATGGTGTGGGGAACGATCAACTTCATGTGAAGAAGTGATCTGGTGCAAACTGAAGGATGGCTGAATGCCCAACGATATGTCGTTGAAATATGTCCTCACACCCTTCCACTTCTGGCTGCACCAGGGTCGATTTTTCAGCAGGATAACACTCGACCTCATGTGACACAGCTCACCACCCACTTCCTCGCTGACAACAACGTCCAGACCATTCCATGGCCGTCCATGTCATCAGACATGAACCCAAAAGAACACTTATGCGATGAACTCAACAGACAAGTCCAGCAGCGAGACATGGCGCCAATCAATCTCCGACAGTTGTCTCCTGCACTGCAGGAAGAGTGGGCACAACAACAGATCCAATGGCTAATTGGATCCATGTCAAGGAGATGTCGTTCTCTGATACAGGCCAGAGGAGGCCATACACCTTACTGAAACAGAAGCTTAGTCACAAAGAATAAAAGTCCAAGCCATTATTAAAGTTTCTTCATGCCAAGACTGAAACATTAATTCCATAAAATAAAATTTTGATACAAGTTTGAAATTTAGTACATTACGTTGCATTTCTTTTACTGAAAAGTATATATCTATAGTGAATAGGTGGAAGAAACTGCTGGCCACCAACAGATTTGTCACTTTTACATTTTCTTCTATGAGAATATTAAAACTTATTTATTCAATAAAACCTCACTCTTCAAACAATATCTGTACCTGGATAAGTAAAGTGATTAAATGCCAATACTGAAAAGTAAGACATTCATACAGCTTCAGAATAGTGCCTTTGTTTTCACAAAAGATGACTAAACTGAAGCTGAATTTTTGTTGTTGTTGCTGAAACTGGAATAAATTGCCAGCGTTCAAACATTTTATAGACTGCTTCTATCTTCAGCAACCATAAATTATAAAACTACATAAAGACTTTGCAATGATCCTGTATTTCAAAATTCATTACCCCATGTAGTATTTTAATATTAAACCATGCTTAAAGTGATTATTCATCTCTCACGTCTGCCAGTGCCATATAACAGTTAATTGTACTGCTTTCTCTTCAAACCCTTCTTTAGCAAAAGATACTGTGGTGGTGTTGCAATTAGTACTCTCTCCTGCCAGTGCCATATAACAGTTAATTGTACTGCTTTCTCTTCAAAGCCTTCTTTAGCAAAAGATACTGTGGTGGTGTAGCAATTAGTACTCTCTCCTGCCAGTGCCATATAACAGTTAATTGTACTGCTTTCTCTTCAAACCCTTCTTTAGCAAAAGATACTGTGGTGGTGCAGCAATTAGTACTCTCTCCTGCCAGTGCCATATAATAGTTAACTGTACTGCTTTCTCTTCACAGCCTTCTTTAGCAAAAGATAACTGTGGTGGTGTAGCAATTAGTACTCTCTCCTGCCAGTGCCACATAACAGTTAATTGTACTGCTTTCTCTTCAAACCCTTCTTTAGCAAAAGATAACTGTGGTGGTGTAGCAATTAGTACTCTCTCCTGCCAATCAAAAAGTCTCTCATTCAATTCCGCACTGGGGCAGAATTTTTTTTTTTAGACCAATATACACTGGAGTGATCCCAACCTCCTGAAATGGGCATCAAGCACTCCCCTGGGACAATAAAGGCGGCACAGACAGATGTTGACTTTCTTTTCATGACACTATAGCTTGGAAATATGATGGTAGTGACACTTCACGTGCTTATGGTGTAAAAAATGTCATGGGACTTTTTTTTTCCCCTCAGTATCCCGTAAGTTAGCATATCATTCATGACACAGTCTAGTTTACCTTTGAACTACTGTAAAAATGATTATGACATCTCCATATTTCTTAAGTTTTGTTTGTTTCAATGTTTTACTGCATTAACCAATTATGTTCCTCTAAACTGCTTCAGTACAACAAAACTTACTTGTTCTGATTGTTCGAAATTTGATTTTTGGCTCTTGTTTCTTTGGTAGCTGCAGAAGCAAAATGAAACTTAAGATCAAATAATTTGGTATTTCAAACCCAACATGAACTATTCTGGTATTTTAAAATGTAAGAATGCATAATACACACACACACACGTATTGCCTGTATAGAATGTTTACTGTTAATGCAACCTAATCATATAAGTAAACATAAAAGTCCGTCAATCAGTCATTTGCATGCCCCTTGCAGAACTTTGCCTCCGTTCTCCTGTATGCCTCTCGGTTGTGAGCAGGATGCCTTGCTGCTGACGCATCCATTTGCAGATTATCAACAATGTCTTTCAGCCATCTTCACTTTGGTCTTCCTAACTTTCTTTTTCCCATTATGAGGGTCATACCGAAAGTTATGCGCAAATATTTTTTTTAATCAGAATTTATAGACAGAGAAAAAAATATAAATGTATCACCTTTAACTGCATCCTTTTCTTCATTTTTCAACATAATCTCCATTTCTCTGCACACATTTTTCTCATCACTCTGCAAGTTTGAAAATACCCTCCTGGTAGAATTCCTTTTCAGCTGACCAATGGCACAAACACACTGCTTTCTGGATGTTCTCTCCTGTGGGACCCAGCTGGCACAAACTTTTCTATAGCCTAGGGTTTCAATCATTTCCTGTACTGCATTGTGTCCTATTCCAAGATTTACAGCAATTTCAGATACTGTGACACATCTCTCTTGTTTAATGATGTCATCAACCCTTTCTACGTTGTGTTCAGTGGAGGCAGTTCAAGGGTGACCCTGCAAGGCATATCTTGAATGCTAGTGTTTCCATCTTTGAAATGTTTCACCCAGTTCCTAACACTGATAGCACCCATACACACATCTCCATAAGCAAGTTGAAGTCTTTGGTGAATTTCAGCATTGAGGATTTCCTCTTTAATGAGGAACTCAATAACAGCACACTGACGAAACAAAACTAATTTTGTTTATGCTTTGCATGGTCACATGACACACGATGGTGATATCATGTGACCCCTAAATGAAGTGAGAAGGATGCAGATGGAGGTAATACATTTATATTTTCTCTATAAATTCTGATTTTTTAACAACTTTTGTTCACGACTTTCAGTATGAACCTCATATATACCCTTCCAAGATGGTCTTCTCTAAATTATCATGACGTTTAATGTGTCCAAAATATTTAAGTTTTCTCTCTTTAATCCTCTTTACTAGCCAACCTTCTTCAATATTAAGTTCTTGTAGTATGGATATATTTGTTCTTTTTGTGTACATATTTGAAGAACCTTTCTGTAGCATTTACATTCAAAGGCATTTATGAGTTTCTCAGCTGTTTTGTTAAGTGTCCAGGTCTCACAGGCATATGTTGCGATGGGAAAGATGCATGCCCTTAAAACATCTTACTTTTGTAGTTCTGTCTATTCTTTTCCACAGCTTCTTTAGTTGTTTTACTTTTTGAAGAGCGATAGATGTCCTTTTTATTTCCCTCATTTTCCATTATCAGTTAGTAAAGACCCAAGATATTAAAAACTCTCCACCTCTTCCAATTTTTTCTCAATTATATATATATATATATATATATATATATATATATTATATATATATATATATGTATGTATGTATGTATGTATACATATATGTATGTATGTATATATATATATATGTATACACACACACAAATATATATAATTTATTTTTAAGATGTGAATTTTGACCTTGTGCAAATAAATTCTATATAATTAGACTGTATAATGTCTCTCAAAAACTTTCCTATTAATGAGACAGCAGAGGGTGACAGCTGTTCCCTCAGCTTTTAATATAGTCTGCAATCTCGTAGGATATAATTTACTTTATTGGATGTTGCATGCAAGAAATTCAAAAGATATGCACAATTTTAAAGGCAATTTTTGAAGTAGATAAATGCTTAGGAAAAAAAAAAGAACAAAAATAAACATGTATTTGTGAATGTGGTATCATCACCTTGACACTGCCTTGTTTCAATAAAATTATTTACTGAAGATATCTTAAACAGTTATCTTTTGCTGAAGTGTCCAAGTTGCATTAATGTCATTAAAACTCTTCCACTACTGCAATGTACAAAGTTACACTGGTGTGAGAGTAAAACTCTCCCGCTACTGTAGAATGCTGGTTGGTATGATAGAAAAGCAAAACTCTCCCAAAAGACTTTAAGCGTTACCATTTCATCCATGGCCCTTGGCAGCCACTAAGAATGCACAAGGAATGACATCCTCTGTGCCATATCAAAGAAGTAACCAGGACAAAAACAAAATCCCAGAGAAGTTTGAAATCTTTGGTGAATTTCAGCATTGAGGATTTCCTCTTTAATGAGGAACTCAATAACAGCACATTGACGAAACAAAACTAATTTTGTTTATGCTTTGCATGGTCACATGACACACGATGGTGATATCATGTGACCTCTAAATGAAGTGAGAAGGATGCAGATTCAGGTAATACATTTATATTTTCTCTATAAATTCTGATTTTTTAACAACTTTTGTTCACGACTTTCAGTATGAACCTCATATATACCCTTCCAAGATGGTCTTCTCTAAATTATCATGACGTTTAATGTGTCCAAAATATTTAAGTTTTCTCTGTTTAATCCTCTTTACTAGCCAACCTTCTTCAATATTAAGTTCTTGTAGTATGGATATATTTGTTCTTTTTGTGTACATATTTGAAGAACCTTTCTGTACCATTTACATTCAAAGGCATTTATGTGTTTCTCAGCTGTTTTGTTAAGTGTCCAGGTCTCACAGGCATATGTTGCGATGGGAAAGAAAAAACATCTTACTTTTGTAGTTCTGTCTATTCTTTTCCACAGCTTCTTTAGTTGTTTTACTTTTTGAAGAGCGATAGATGTCCTTTTTATTTCCCTCATTTTCCATTATCAGTTAGTAAAGACCCAAGATATTAAAAACTCCACCTCTTCCGATTTTTTCTCAATTATATATATATATATATATATATACACACATACATATATATATAATTTATTTTTAAGATATGAATTTTTACCTTGTGCAAATAAATTCTATATAATTAGACTGTACAATGTCTCTCAAAAACTTTCCTATTAATGAGACAGCAGAGGGTGACAGCTGTTCCCTCAGCTTTTAATATAGTCTGCAATCTCGTAGGATATAATTTACTTTATTGGATGTTGCATGTAAGAAATTCAAAAGATATGCACAATTTTAAAGGCAATTTTTGAAGTAGATAAATGCTTAGGAAAAAAAAAAGAACAAAAATAAACATGTATTTGTGAATGTGGTATCAACACCTTGACACTGCCTTGTTTCAATAAAATTATTTACTGAAGATATCTTAAACAGTTATCTTTTACTGAAGTGTCCAAGTTGCATTAATGTCATTAAAACTCTTCCACTACTGCAATGTACAAAGTTACACTGATGTGAGAGTAAAACTCTCCCGCTACTGTAGAATGCTGGTTGGTATGATAGAAAAGCAAAACTCTCCCAAAAGACTTTAAGCGTTACCATTTCATCCATGGCCCTTGGCAGCCACTAAGAATGCACAAGGAGTGACATCCTCTGTGCCATATCAAAGAAGTAACCGGGACAAAAACAAAATCCCAGAGAAGTTTGAAATGCGGTGAGAAAAGGTATAACCATGGGAGAAGCCTTGACCAGACAGGAATCCACAAGTTTATGTCAGATCTGAATGACAGAGGTTTTTCTGTCTTAAGAGATTGGTTAAAGTGGAGATAATGGACTATAAAATACTGTAAAAACTAAAACATCATATCCGAGTCCGCTGATTAGCTTCTTAATGAGAATGCAAACATCTTGCAGAGAAAAAAAAAACTCAGTGCATGCAGATCGCTCATTTCAATTCAAAGTGCACAATCATAAACATTATTATATAGCGGGATTAAGAATTATTTTCTGCAGAATTTAGTTTCCTTTAGGGAAACAAGGATAAACATATTAAAAGAGAATATCGGCTTATGACTTTGTGGAGCTGAGTAATTTACTATTTAGCATTTATTCAAGACAGGGAGAAACATCTGAAAGTACTGACTACATGATCTTGGGGGGGGGGAGGATTTATCAACGATGCACAAAATGGATAAAAAAATGCTTGGCCACAATAAAGTGAAGAATAGCAGCCTGTAAAATGAAAAAGAGTTATCACCTACAAAATGGAGAAGAATGATCATCTGCTAAATACAGAAGAATTACCACCCACACAAACAAAAAAAAAAGATCACATTGGTGGTCGTGGTGATGCCTACGAAATTTTAAATTTAAAAAAAAAAAAGCACAACACAAAACAGAACTAGCAGGTAAGGCAGAAAAAAAAAATGTGGTTGTGTTCTTCTAGCAAGTGAAAGCATTAAATTATTTGTACGTGTCCAGCAATTTCATAATTTTGTTTTTAATATCACCATGGAACCTTATCTGAGATGTTTTGAAATATCTCAGTAATGAAATTTCAGCGTAAGAAAAGGCCAACGAAGAGCATCACTAACTAACTAAATTATCTGGACTTCTTTCTTTGTGCTACAAACCTGCTGGTGAATATGTTGCCACCAAATGTCATATGGCAGTTGGAAATCCTGTTTTTCTAGCATGTAATACTGACCAATGTGTAGTGGCTGAGGGAGGAGACCAAACTCATGCTCCTCTTTCACATACACCAACTTGTCTCGGCATCTCACCACATTTTCATAGCTCTTTCTGGGCCTGTAGATCACAAACAAATAGACTTCATGAACAAAATGTGTTTCATCACTGTCTGAGCAGCAAAGAAGTTTATGCATTCTCTCACAGTAATGCTCAGTGGTGCCTCTGTCAAGTCAAACTATAAAATTGGGCACCTCTTAGAGCTGAAAAAAAGGAAAAAGAGACAGGTGTAATATTGACCACATCATCTTCTTATGCAATGATTCCCAATCTGGATCTTGTGGTAATTGATAGAGCAAGCACAGATTATGCAGAATATGGGGGGGGGGGGGGGGGTGTGTTGGTGGTGGTGTGCAACTATGGCAAATTATCCTTGTTTTCATGGGTCCATGACCTGAAAAAGCTTCAGAACCACTGTTCTAGTGTGCTGACCAATCACAGGAAAATGTGGCCACAAACATCTTATCCCCTTTATGCCCCAAGGCCATAAAACAGGGCTTCTTCATTTTATCATGACTGTGGCAATGCCATGCACATGTCACATTCTCTTCTGTTGAGAAGGCTAGTGATCTGATATTCTATAGATAAACAATTTCCTATTCGTGGTTTAACCTGTGAAGACTTGCTGCAGAATGCATTTATAGTTTTATTTTATCTGTTTTATATACTTGAGATGTTATTTTATTTCCTCTTCCTTGTTATGTAATTTATTTTTAAAATAATAGTATATGAATTCATGACAAAACTGCATGAAGTAATTATTTCCCTTTTTTTTAATAACCCATTTGCTTCATGAAACTTTTATGAATATAGGGTAAAGGTAAAAATTGGTATGTATAACAAATGTTATACAAATTACAGACAAAAGTTATTCACACTTCTTTCATTCAGTACATTGTGCTACTTGAGTTTCCTTAAACAGGCAATTATAGAGCAAATGCTCAATCAAATTCATGTCCAGTAAAACTACCTCATTTCATTTCCCAGTATCATCTAAATAAAATTATACCCCTGTATAAGTCAATGCAGCACTCAAATATAGCATTCAATTCAGTGAAAGTGCAGTGGTGGTAGCACAGTTCACAGTTCTGTCTATGACCTAAGATCCATAACTCTCTTGATTTCCTTACCAAATTAAGAACTGCAAAACAAGTGTGACTGACACTGCTTTATACAGAAATACTGCTCTTCTAGCTTCAAGACAAAAACTGCAATGGTTTCCTTTGCTAATACTTCATAGAATGAAAGTTATGATGAAAAGTTTTATGGAGATTAATTGTTTTTTCTCTTGCACTCTGGCTAAGATATACGCATACTAAGTTACTTCTCTGAGGACACCAGATTTCAAGAAGCCAAATTTAAAAAAAAAAAAAAATTCTACATTTTTCACAATGCATACATTATTATCTGTATTCTTGTATCATCAATATCAATTAAGTATCTCAACAATAATAGTTATGAGAAATTATTTCAATAAATGTGCACATTAACACCATAAAGACACACATCTTAAAAGCCAGCTACCGACTAGGGATTCTCTTATTTTCATTCCTGTATAAATGGTTTTACAAACTGCAGCATCCTAATTGTTAAAATTCCTGAACCTTACAATGGACTGTAAATTATCCTGAAATGTTACATCACTGCACTCTGGGCACAGTTCCTATGTGTGGTGCACCATCTCCTCACTGGAAGGGGGATCTCAGAATGGTGCACAAACTCTGTAGCACACCAACATGGACCCAGGCATAACAGAAACAGCAACTGTGCAGATGAAATCCACCAATTCCAATCTCAGAAGCCATGTGGATATCGATTCAGCCATTACTGCTCTCGTTATTATCATACTATCAATAACTGTATACGTTTTTATCATCTACTGAAGTAAACTCTTATCTAGGCATTCTTTTTTATCATCCACTGAAGTAGACATCTAGACATTCTTTTTATCATCTACTGAAGTAGACTCTTATCTAGACATTCTTTTTTATCATTTACTGAAGTAGACTCTTATCTGGACATTTTTGACACAAGACTGGAACATCAATATCAGTTTGTTTGAGAAACCTTTCACAAATGGTCACAAAAAGTTAATCATGTTTGTTATCTGAGGCAGTGCTTGAAATCTACACTGCATATAGCTGCAGGAAATTTCTTAACACAGAAAATTATTATTCTGCCATCTATGATGACTACTTCATTATAATAACTGGAATAATGTTTTCTCATCTCTAGCTTCTTAAGTGACCTTTTAAATGATACAAGTATTTACATGCACATGTACATAAGTGGCATGCTTAACACTGAAAAAGATGACACAAGGTCAAATTTAATCAAGGTGTATAACGTAAAAACACTATCATTAAATGACAATATGTGAGACCTCATTTTACATAAACATTCAAGCAACATTACTATTGTACATTTTTAAACTGTCTTGTGAGTTTCTATATGTTTACTGTAAACAGTGGGCTTGAAACTCTTGGCAGATGATGCTGCGGTGGAGATCTTGTTAACATTTGTTTCATTTACGACAGGGAGGGGAAAAAAAATGGTGCCTTTTTTTTTAAAATTCATGCAAAACACTCCAAAAGCTCACTAATAAACAAATTCTAGAATTTTTTACTGCTCATCACCCCTCTTTGTGTACTAAAATTTTTTGTATAATCTCTCCCCTCTAGGTGCTTTTATTACAGAATAATGATTTGTGTCTCTTTTTATCTGTGGCTCCCAGATATTTGGCATGCAGCTGTGTGGTAGGCCGAACAGACCCTGCTGAGAAACCCTTGCACAAAAGACACTGATCCCTACCGTGTAAGCCAAAGTGCATATTCTGTTCACTAAGAGATATATGTTTGCAGAAAGAGGACACTGTGCCCAGTATGGTTCACCGTAACACTATCATCTCTCTAATCTAAACATTCACACACCAAGAGCTTCAAACTCTTAAACTGAGTTTTAGTTAATTTACCTATATCTCAGCAAGCTATTAAAAGAGCCCATGAAAAGAAAGAAATCAAAAGACAACCATCTAGACTGACTTAAATAGCATAACATAACATAATTAAATGATACTAATACAAGTCTGTGAACCTGCTGCAGAAATGAATACTTTCAGTCTGTGTCTTTTTTTTTTTTTACCTTGACACTGATAAATACTAACAGATACTAGGAAGTAGTGAAATATGTAGGGATTATAATTTCACTGTAACTAGAATGACTGATAAAAGACAATAAAAATAATTAAATAATAATACAAGATACATGCGACATTAAAAGAGAAAAAAAAATGTAGCTAGAACAACATCAACATAGAAACACTACACAAAAGATATAAATCTTCATGAGGAATCTCAGGTCCAATCAATAAATAAATCATATACATTTATGAACACACACATTATACACACAAACTGTTACATATGGCTGATCTTTGTTCGTTATACTTGGACCTGAAATGTTTCCCCACAACAATGGGCAAATGGGCAAATTTCCTATAGTTTAAGATTAATTTCTATTAACTACATAAAGACTGTCCTACTATATGGTTCAGAGACATGGGTTATGACCAAGACAATACGACAGGATACAAACATTCATTAACTACTTCTTCAGGAGGGCTTTAAACATTAAATGGCAGGACAAGATCAGGAATGAGGAGGTCTGGGAAAGAGCAGGACAAGAACCTATGAACCTACAAATCATGTCTAAGAAGTGGAGGTGGATTGGCCACACTCTGAGGAAACCTGACACCAGCATAGCAAGACAGGTACTAACATGGAATCCTCAAGGAAATAGAAAAAGAGGAAGACCTAGACTTACTTGGAGAAGAGAAATTATGATAATGCTCAGAGACAAAGGATGCACATGGAAGGAAGCAGAGAGAATAATTCAAAGAACAGGGATGACTGGAGAGCCTTTATCCATGGCCTATGCTCTCAAGGAAGTGAAAGGCGATGATGATGACTCCTCATGATGTTTTCTTCCCTCATACCATCCTATCCAGTGCATATAAATAAGATATAACCAAATTCATTTGCATCTGCATAGAATCTGACATGCCCCAAAGCATGCAAAATTACCAGGGTAAAGAAACTATACAATTTTAATCTGTCTTATCTCTGCATTGTTCTTGCTAAATCTTCAGAATACACAAATTACTAGCAGATTTAGCATGAAATTATTCTAAGTTTAAAAAGACAAGAAAAGCACCAAGTTTTTCTTGTTACAACAAGGGTGAAAACTTTGTTTAAAGTAACTGAATTTTTTACTGAAATCTCTCCCCACAACAATGGGCAAATGGGCAAATTTCCTATAGTTTAAGATTAATTTCTATTAACTACATAAAGACTGTCCTACTATATGGTTCAGAGACATGGGTTATGACCAAGACAATACGACAGGATACAAACATTCATTAACTACTTCTTCAGGAGGGCTTTAAACATTAAATGGCAGGACAAGATCAGGAATGAGGAGGTCTGGGAAAGAGCAGGACAAGAACCTATGAACCTACAAATCATGTCTAAGAAGTGGAGGTGGATTGGCCACACTCTGAGGAAACCTGACACCAGCATAGCAAGACAGGTACTAACATGGAATCCTCAAGGAAATAGAAAAAGAGGAAGACCTAGACTTACTTGGAGAAGAGAAATTATGATAATGCTCAGAGACAAAGGATGCACATGGAAGGAAGCAGAGAGAATAATTCAAAGAACAGGGATGACTGGAGAGCCTTTATCCATGGCCTATGCTCTCAAGGAAGTGAAAGGCGATGATGATGACTCCTCATGATGTTTTCTTCCCTCATACCATCCTATCCAGTGCATATAAATAAGATATAACCAAATTCATTTGCATCTGCATAGAATCTGACATGCCCCAAAGCATGCAAAATTACCAGGGTAAAGAAACTATACAATTTTAATCTGTCTTATCTCTGCATTGTTCTTGCTAAATCTTCAGAATACACAAATTACTAGCAGATTTAGCATGAAATTATTCTAAGTTTAAAAAGACAAGAAAAGCACCAAGTTTTTCTTGTTACAACAAGGGTGAAAACTTTGTTTAAAGTAACTGAATTTTTTACTGAAATCTCTCCAGCCACTGAAGTGTGACATTGTTACAATGGCTCTAATTCACCATAAGTAGAAGAAAGTTGTGAAGCAGGTAGTTATGAAAACTTGAAAAACACTACTTTACTGAACAGATTCTCTCATGGTTGACTCTACCAGTACTGGATGGATTTGTAAGACTGACTACAGTAACAATAAAGAGTGTACTTGATGCAAAGTTCTGTCTCTTTGTGTCTGGGTCTTCTATCTTAAATTCTAACAGTATCTCCTGTGCTCAATTCTGGTCCTAGTATTTCTCCCCCCCCCTTCAATTCTGGTCCTAGTATCTTATATCTATGTGTTCAATTCTGGTCCTAGTATCTTATATCTATGTGTTCAATTCAGGTCCTAGTATCTTATATCTATGTGTTCAATTCTGGTCCTAGTATCTTATATCTATGTGTTCAATTCAGGTCCTAGTATCTTATATCTATGTGTTCAATTCTGGTCCTAGTATCCTCAGAAGAGTTCTTCAAATATCATGGACACAAAAAAGAACAAATATATCCATACTACAAGAACTTAATACTGAAGAAGGTTGGCTAGTAAAGAGGATTAAACAGAGAAAACTTACATATTTTAGACACATTAAACGTCATGATAATCTAGAGAAGACCGTCTTGGAAGGGTATATAATGGGAAAAAGAAAGAGAAGAAGACCAAGGGGAAGATGGCTGCAAGATATCATTGATGATCTGCAAATGGATGCATCAGCAGCAGGCCATCTTGCTCACAACTGAGAGGCCTACAGGAGTGCTGTTAGGGAGGCAAAGTTCCGCAAGGGACATGCAAATGAATGAATGAATGAATAGTATCCTCTATGTGTTCAATTCTGCTCCTAGTATCCTCTATGTGTTCAATTCTGGTCCTAGTTTTCTCTATGTGTTCAATTCTGGTTCTAGTATCCTCTATGTGTTCAATTCTGGCCCTAGTGTCCTCTATGTGTTCAATTCTGGTCCTAGTATCCTCTATGTGTTCAATTCTGGCCCTAGTATCCTCTATGTGTTCAATTCTGGCCCTAATCTCCTCTATGTGTTCAATTCTGGTCCTAGTATCCCCTCTGTATTCAATTCTGGTCCTAGTATCCCCTCTGTATTCAATTCTGGTCCTAGTATCCTCTATGTGTTCAATTCTGGTCCTAGTATCCTCTATGTGTTCAATTCTGGCCCTAATGTCCTCTATGTGTTCAATTCTGGTCCTAGTATCCCCTCTGTGTTCAATTCTGGCCCTAGTATCCTCTATGTATTCAATTCTGGCCCTAGTATCCTCTATGTGTTCAATTCTGGTCCTAGTATCCTCTATGTGTTCAATTCTGGTCCTAGTATCCCCTCTGTGTTCAATTCTGGCCCTAGTATCCCCTCTGTGAAAAATTCTGGTCCTAGTATCCTCTCTGTGTTCAATTCTGGTCCTAGCAACCCATCTTCAATTCTGGTCTTAGTATCCCCCCTACAAATGATATTACACCTTTATGCAATTATTTTCCATGTAGAATTTTCTCCAGGCTTGTATCTGCCACATGCTCAAACAAGAATGTCAAGGAGATGAGGAATATGCTGCACAGTGAAATCTGAACCCGCTCTTTTTTTCTCAAGATGATTACATGTGATCAGATGTTTGCCAAACTTAATTATTTTGTTTAAGGCGAAGTACAAAGAAAGCAGTATATAAAGATAGCAACTTTTCTGTAAAGAACATCACCTAAATCAATAGTTATCTGTGTCCTTAGTGTATAAGGTCTAGTCTCAAATTTGAATGCTCATGTCTACAATAGGTATGAACTCGAACTCTCAACCACTCTCTTGCTAAATTTTTCTTTTCAGGAATACATGTGCTTTTGTTTAGAATTTCTCTTGTTATATGGTCTTTTATATCATGGCTATGGATGTGATCACGATTTGGATGCAGTTTTGGATGAAGTGTGTGACTCGGACAGTGGAAAAATAGTGGTTACCCTCAAACTGGAGCAGCCTACTGACTCCATATGCGTGTTTTCTGTTCTATCTGATCTGTGAAGTCCACATCACATTCATAGTTACAGTACATTTTTTTTAAAGGAAATTATTACTCTACTGTCCATGGTGAAGGCTTTCATCATAACAACTGGAATATACTCTGACGATACAAAGTTCTGTGTTAACTTTTTACTTGATACATAAATTAAATGTCATGTGATACTCCAGTAATCTACAGAAACTGCATTTCTATGCTTAAACTTGAGATTCTAATTTTGCAACAAATCATACTAGTTTCACCGGTTTATGGATGCACTGAGTAAGAAAGACAATTAGTTCAACAGCTTCAGATGAAATGACAGGTGTAAAGAGAAAAAAAAGAAAAGAAAATATATATATACATATTTTTTGTACAAGTAAGTTGTTAACACATTCATACAAACATGAAATATTAATAAGATAATCACGTGTTTCAAAACACCAATGACACACTGTGAGTTACATGATTAATTAATTGGTGAGAATGCAGCATAAAACACCAGTGTCTCTCTCTCATTCTCATATTCTTAGAGCATATGCCTCCACTCTCCTGACTGCCCTCTACCATGACACCCGTACCTCCCCCCCCCCCCCATGTTACGAACTTGAAAAACTCATCTGGAAAATCGATGCTCTTTTCCCCTCTTTCTTTGTTAGGCTTGAATAACCAACATGTTTTCTTCATCTCTTCAGGATGCAACAGCCGCACAGTGAAGAGCGGACAAATGGCAAATCAATGGCCAGATTGAGGAGTGTACAATAGCAAATAATTGTTTCCCTGGCTTGCGAAAAAAAGCAAGAGATTACCAGATCAATATCAAACGGCTCCACCCTCTCTTGCTCTGGAACACCCCCCCCCACCATACAGCCTATGGTCTACAATGTAATCAAATGATGTCTTAAATGCTGTTTCTTTGACTTTTCTGTGTTTTGGGGTCAAATTACTGTGATTTATCAAAACAGCAAGAAGACAATGAAGTAATGAAATATGACAATACCTTGGTCATGGCAAAGGGCATAACAATATACTGAAAATCATACCACAGGCAGCCCCCACTGAAATATATATATATATATATAGGAGCACATGGAAGACAACCATTCAGATGGGCACACAAACACAAACATACAAAAAATAGGCAAAAATCGGCTTGGCAAGATCCACAGAGACAGGAACCAGCATGGCAAGATGTACCGTGAAAGGAACGAGCTTGGCAAGATGGACTGTGAAAGCTGTCTGGCTGGCAAGATAGACTGTGAAAACTGTCAGGCTGGCAAGACGGACTGTGAAAAGGGTCAGGCTGGCAAGATGAACTGTGAAAGGGGTCAGGCTGGCAAGACAGACAGTGAAAGGAACCAGCTTGGCAAGATAGACCATGAAAGGGGTCAGGATGGCAATATGGACTTTGAAAGGGGTCAGGCTGGCAAGATGGACCATGAAAGGGGTCAGGCTGGCAAGATGGACCGTGAAAGGGGTCAGGCTGGCAAGATGGACCGTGAAAGGGGTCAGGCTGGCAAGATGGACAGTCTTATTTTACAGAGCATTTTTCAAGCAATACCTCTGTTTTCTTTCATTGTTTCCTCTCAAATTTAATTCTTGTATTCTTCTACATCTACCTGATTCCCAAATCTTCATATGCTTCGTTTCCCTGATACATTTCAAAAGCTCACCATGCTGAGCATGAAATATCTCCCTGTAGTACTTTCCGTAGTGAAGAAGATATTACACGCACACACTGAGAAGAGCATCCAAACTGTCAGGGTTACTTTACTGATTTACCATGGGCAAGAAAGTTTCTTGGCATAACTCTACAGCCATGGCAACAATACATCGATCCCCGCCTTGGTGGCAAGGGCTACAAGTGTTCGTGGCAGTTTCTTTTACAGATCGTCTCTTCAAGGTATGACAAGTGTCCTAGCCAGTTACGGTTCACAGACCCAGACAACTGCTGCTCGCCAACATCTGTCCTTTTTGTTTCTAGCATATTTAAAACTGGGAACAGAGGAAAGGGGCTGACTTTTTTTTTTGGGGGGGGGGGAGAAAAGAGGAGGAGGAGGAGGATGGCAGTATGCAGCCAGTGTCCTTTTATTTTTTTCCTGCAGATATTAAAAATTTAACAGATATTTCTCTTTCTCTCTCTCTCTGTTTATGCTCTCTCTTAATACTGAGAATTCTCTCTCCATTGACAATTCTCTCTCTACTGACACTTCTTTTCTCTCTCTTTCTCTCTCTCTATAATGACACCTTTAGTTCTCTCTACTGACATTTCTCTCTCCTTATACTTCTCTCTCTAATGACACTCCTCTCTTTCTCTCCTTTCTAATACTTTGTAGCATGGCCTTGTAAGTAATGATTATAGTTGTTATTATTATTACTAATGAATATGATTATGAATATATTGTAGGCATAATAGTAATATCTACTAGCAACAGAAAAAAGGAAATAGGAAAATTACAGCAACATAGAAAAACAAACTTCCATGACACTAGTATGACAGGATACTGACACAAGTAAACAGAATAGAAAAGATGAATAGAAATGACAGACACAATGAAAAGCGAAGACACAATAAAACCTCCGTCATGAAAGAGCAAGATAATGACTTAGCTAAATGACAATTGTATAGACTGAACTGACGCATCTGACATGCATGACACCTATTAGCGTTAGGGCGCTATTGCACTTGGTTTTTAAATAAAGGAGTGACCAACTCGCCCAGCTGACCAATTAAATATTTAGAGGCATGGCCTATTGGACATCTGACTTACGACATATAAGTCACGGGGCAGTTTGAATGACGGACAATCAGAGAAAATCAGATGATCAGAGAAGAACAACAGACAGAGAGGGACGATCGTCCGACCAAAGACGGTCAGTAACGAAGGCCGGTTCAGACGGCAGAGGAAGACTGTCAGAGAGAATCAAACAGACAAGAGAACGATCGGAGAAGTATAGAAGAACAAGAAAGAGAACAAAACGCTATAGAATCAGAAGCAGTATTAGACTGAAGATGTGTTTCAAGTGGTTCAAGTGATTAAGAATATTTGATACTTTTGGAACTTTGAGCAGGGTGATTTTTTACGAGAAACTAGTTGATCACGTGTTGCAGATCTGATATAATACTGTGAAGTTGAGAAAGTTTGAGAAATACTGCATGTAGAATATGATAGAGTTTGATGATTGTTAACAAATGATTAAAAGGTTCAATCCAAGTGATGTTATCAACAATACATCTTGAACTTATTTGTCAAAATAAAGGAATTCGGTGAACATTTCCTCGGAGTGGTAAAGTTTTGTGAAACCTGTGATGTGTTAATCAAAGAGCATCTGTAAGCTTCAATACAAATGGAACTATTCAGCAATATATGATTCACAAACTATTTATATTATACTTTTCTCCCTCTCTATCTCTTTCTCTCTAATAACACACTGATCTACTGATATCCCCCTCTCTTTCTCTCTCTCTCTTTACTGATACTCTCTACCTATTGGTACTCTCTTTCTACTCTCTCTCTCAAATGACAATTCTCTTTCTCCCTCTCTTTCTCTCTCCTGACACTTCCTTTCTTTCTCTCTCTGATGACACCTTTCTCTCTCTTATTACACTTCTCTTCCTCTCCCCCCTCTCTCTCTCCACATCTCTGTGTATGTGTGTGTTTTAAACCATACGCCTAATTTCCACCTTTCCATTTACCAAACGCCTAATTCTTTTCACTACGAAACATTTAACTTCGTCGTTTCAACTTCCGGGCTAATTTTACAGCATTGCGCTCTCCCTTTCGTCGAGTTAATTCCTCCAAATAAACCGGCTCAAACGTATCGACTTTTTTGTGTGTGTATAATCTTTCCTTCCCGCGATCTCAGCTATGCTGACTGTCATTATCAGCGCTATGACTCTATGATATATCTAGGACACGGAAGTGTTCTACTGGGGTGGGGAGAGAGGGGGGAGAGGATGGGGGGGGGGGGGGGGGAACAGCCGTTGCCACTTCTTTCTTGTAGAACCACAGGCTTATAAGAAGTACCCACGTGCAATATAAATAAGACCGGCAATGATCGGAACCAGCAAAACTGAAGGTGATTAAGACCCCCTTTTGTTCCCTCTATGTGCTCCTTCTGTCGCTGTTGACTGTAGAGAATGATGAAGAGAAAGAGACATGATACATTCCTCATCTACTTGAAAATATGCTTCTTTGGTCTGCGGTCGAAAGGAGGGATACAGCTACTGGGCGCTTACCCTACCCCCAACCAATTAAAAGATAGCAAATATTATTACCTGGCTCAAGTTCCAGCAGTGGGATTTTTTTCTTCTTCTGGTACACACCAAAACGGCCCCGGAGCACATCCAGTCTCTAAAATTGGTAAAGATAAAGTAATCCTGCCATGGCTTAGAGGCACATAGGGATATGGTGTTAGTGTCCATATTTTCCTTGACCTGTCAGCACACTACAGGTGATATGGTCAGTATCACGCCTGGTCGCCTTTCCTTCCCCAACTCCAGAAGTCGGTACCCATTTCTACAGCTGGGTGACTGTGGTGCCTTCGGTCGGATTCGAACCCCCGACCTTCGCCATGAGAGACCAGTGCATTAACCATTTTTATTGGATACCAAAGAAATTTGGGAAGGTAAATGCGGCCAGACGTGATACTGACCACATCACACTTTCATTTGCCGAAGGTCGTGACAATACGGACCTAACACCCCACCCCCCATATGCCTAAATGGCATGGCAACGGGAACTCATTTAATTTTAAAACATTCATTCATATCCTTCACTACGTCATAACGGCCAGGAACTTGTCTGCGAGCCTACAACTGACTCAATCAACATAAGTCTGTGGCTCGTGGAAAATGTCCCCCCCCCCTTTCTCTCTCTCTCTCTCTCTGTATGTACAGCATTAAAAATAATTGCCACTGCTGACATCTTCACCAGCAGCCCATGTTAAAAACGACAATATTGTAACGAGCTATATTTAGCAGTCTTCTACTGCACTACTGCGAGCATGACACTGGTTCTCCTAAACAGCGTCACAGGCAAATTTTAAAACCAAAAGCTGAAGTATAACATAAAAAAACTAAGACAGTGAAACGTGCAATGAACAAATAACGAAACAAATACGACGAATTAAAACAAGATGGCGGGAATAGGCTCCACGAAGAGTTTCTTGAGGGGGGAAATGCTGAAGACAACACCTGGTCGATAATCTGGATCAGATTTAGCTTGACAAGCTCTTTCAGGCTGGTGGTACATGCAACAGATGTCAGGCGCAGCACGGCCTGCACACGCCCAAAAGAAAAAGAAAAAAAACAACAACTCAAGGTTAAAAAATGAATGCAGCACGTATGAACAATGCACGACCGGTTGTTATGATGGCTTACTGTTGTGTGCCTACTTTATCCTCACTCTGTGCGAACGTTATAATTACTGTCATTAACCTCCTCCCCCCCCCACCCCCAGGGCCCTCGAGTCTCTTTATCTAGCCCTCTCCCTCCAACACGCCCGAGAAGAAAAGTTCGGTGCTCAAAGAAAGAAAACTCCAAGAGCAATTATTTTAACCTTTCTTTCAAAATTGCTTCGTCCTAGTTAATCGCCACACACAAGCTTCAGCAGCCCTCCCTTCACCCTCCCACACTCTACCCAAAGCTAGAAGACCTACTCGCACATTTTCGCTCCATTTTGAGCTGGGCGGTTTTGCGTATCAGAACAAAGGCGTGTCCCCCGTTCGGCACTGTAGGACAGTAAACACGGCCCCCTTTGACAGCAACACGGAAGAGAAGAAACCGCCTGCGCGCAAACCTACCCAGATCGATCGCCTTGTCCAAGTCGGGCGCAGACTACAATTATCCGCGATTATCTGCTTCGCTGTTAACGATAACGCGCAAAGGTACATGTTAAGCTTCCAGCAATCCCGCCAAATCCCAGCTTTGAGAGGCTGGAGAGAATACGAGAGACAACTGAAAATTAATGAGGACAGGTCTTATACAACACGTGAACGCACTTTCTGACAGATACCCGCAAATAACTGCGACAGCGACGAATCTGAACATGTCCTAATTTTCTGCACAAAAACAAAACACACAAATAGAACATGAATTGTTCTATCTCTTTAGCAACTTATCTTCCCAAGAGATTCACTTTTCTCCCCGCCCTCACTCGCCTCCAGATTTACTCTTGAGACTCAGTGTCTGTGATGACTGGCAAGCGACATGTGTTGGCTGAAAAGCGCTAAAGTGTCTAATGGAGTAGTTCAGTTATGGCTTTCACACCTGGCTGCCTGTCAATGGGCACAAACCCCTTGGCCCCGCTTGTTTGAACGCTGGTCCCCAAACGCTCAACGCTGCCGTGGTCTCATAGCGACCCAGGATCGATTCTCAAAATCAAGGTAGCGCGCGCACACACACACACACACGGCAGCTGCTTAACGATACAACGATCTAGCTAGAACTATATGAGCGTGATTTGGATTTGGGGAGAATGTGGATGGAAGATATGACCTACAAAATAAAGGACAGAGAACACGTGTTGGTGGTGGCGGGGGAGTTTGGAGGGGGGTGTGATTCTTGTTGTGAATGAGGCGGGAAACGTTGCAAACGAAAAAAAAAAACTTAAAAAATATCACAAGAAAACTAAAGCTCTACCACAGTGCTTCTCAAACTATTTGAAGCCAGGCACCTTTCCTCCAAAACGGTGTTCTCTCGCATATATACAGAGGTAACTGGCAGAATGTAATACGAGTCTCGTTATAAAGCTTCAACATAAAAATAAAATTTGTTCTTTAGTAATTGAAAACAATATAGGGGGAGGGTGGCCCAAGTCTGTCAATCACAGCGCATATATCGGGTTTTTCAGTCGGGGGAGATTTGTTAATTCTGAGCTGAAAGCTTAATGGCCGCTTGCAGTAGAGCAATCGTCAGGGACAGTACAGGTTGGCTTTTACCTCTGCTTCCAACACTCAAGATGACAAAACGTGTTCAAGGCGCACGCTCATGTCGGAAATCAAAATTCATCGGCCGCAAATCTAATTCTGGAACAACAATAATAATAATAAAGAATACTATTGTAAATGTATCCAGTTAAGTGTCATAAAACCCAAGGCGGATGAGAAGTGGATAAAGCAGACTGAATCACTGCATTGTAACAATGTACATATCAGGGTCCGGGAGAACACACTTTACTGAATAAGTTCATGCAGGCCTGGCCCGGAATAAGGCGGCGGTAACTTACTGGAACATGCCGAGTTAACGATCACACGATCATGTCAACAGTCGTGACCTCCCCTCCTCCAAACTGTCATCACACAATCACCGCTGACAGGAGTTTTTGTCCTCCCCCCCCCCCCCCCCCCAACCTCGTTCAGTCATCCGTAGTGCTCTCGGCCAGTCTTAGATACCTGGGACTTGGTTCTATGTGAATATTTCCCTTCTCAATATTAAATAACATGCACATGTTGTGTGCATTCTTATTCCTCGTCCTGGTGGCAGATACTCTCAGTTTACTCATCTTAACCGTGCTCTGATTGTATCCGGGTCGTGCAGGACATACGAGTCCAGCAACCTCCAGCTTCCCCTGGTAGTTAAATGATGTGCTCTTCCTGTCTGGCCGACGGTATAGAACAGAGATAGCCATATCACGCCACAGGTACACCAAAGGGGTATCGTGTTACTGCCTATATTTTTACTGACCTGATGCCACGCTAAAACATGGTATGTTCAGCATCAAGCCTATCCATATTAAATTTCGCTAGCTCCAAGAGGGGTTAGGTATCCATTTTTACATTTGGAGCATTGGGGCGCGCCATCGGCAAGCGTCGAGGCACCAACCTTTACCATGAGAGGCGAGTACACTAACCACTTCGCTATTCTGGGCCCTACATCTCTCTCAAGATTACAGTGTCTTCCTGGAGGCCTGTTCTGTGGGTCCACTAAGGTTTTTTTTCAAACAAGACACGAACACGATTCCAGTCCTTCAACATCACCACAAAGTCAACCGCAGTGAACTTGTCTTGCCTTGTTCTATCTCCCTGTAACTGCGAGCTGGTGTTCTTTGCAGCCGATGCTGTAGAGGTGTTGAGGTACAGCATCGTATCGACGTTGAAGCGGCAGCTACTTTTTCAGTCCTGGAGTACAGGTAAAAAGCAGGGGGTGTGGAACGCTTCTTTAGCAGACTTCACCACCATGGGAACTATGTCGATCAGTGCCGCGTTAGCCAGACTATGCTTGTTACGGGGGGTACCAACAAAGAGGTGGGACAGGGTCTTGGTCAGCTAACCCTGACGCTAGCATATCTGCTATGGGTCGCTGATTTGCCTAATCGGACAGCGTCTTCAGCCAGAAATCAGGTGCAGTGAACAGCAGCTCGCAGTTCTCAAACACAGTCTTGGCATGAGCACCAGTGAACAGCAGCTCGCAGTTCTCAAACACAGTCTTGGCATGAGCACCAGTGCGCTGTATTCTGTATTGCTTCCGCGATCAGACGGTCTTTCCAGCGATATACGCTTCTAAATATGCAAATTCGACATCTGTGATTCTCAAAACACAGTCTCACTCATCTGCTACAGATCAGCTTTAATCAGTGCCTCCATGACACCAACATAACCTTTTATCCGGTATACTGAAGTCAGAAAAGTTGAGAAAGCTGGGTCTTTTTTACAGCGCATGAATCATCACTCATCTGCTAGCTTTTCACTTAAAAAGATTCTGAAATCACTCAGACATGTAAGATCAGTGAACAGCTGCATGTCAGAGCTTATGCTAAGTCGCACATTCCTCCACTTTCGTCCCCCCCCCCCTTTCTTTCTCTTAAATAGTGTGCACCCCAACCCTTATTTCAATGGTAAAACTCTTTAATATGTTCCTACAAAACAAAAGCAAACACTGGATATCTGCAATAAGAAACAAAAAAGCATTTTTTCACTGACAACATAGCTGGAAGTGGACTAACTGCAAACGTTTGACAAATGATACGACGGAGATTCGACGGAGAAACTAATATTTTGAGATTAGGAGTAAACAAAAATAACAGAGTCTAGCATAGAAAGATAGAGCGGTGAAACAAAACAATGTAGCATATGAAGATAAAATGGCGAAATAATCTAACACGATAAAGTGGCGAAACAAAATAATCTAGCACAGGATGATAAAGTGGTGAAATAAGGCAATCTAGCACTGGAAAAATAAATGACGAAACAATCTAGCACGAGAAGATAAAGAAGAGAAATAAGACGATCTAGCTCAGACAGACAGCGACGAAATAAAATAATCTAGCACAGACAGATAAGGGGGGGGGGGGAAATAAAACAATGTAGCAACAGACAAAGAGGCGAAATACAACAATGTAGCAACAGACAAAGAGGCGAAATACAACAATGTAGCAACAGATAAAGAGGCGAAATACAACAATGTAGCAACAGATAAAGAGGCGAAATAAAAAAATCTAGCAGAGAAAGACAAAGGGGCTAATTATAACAACCTAGCAAAGACCGATAAAAAGGCAAAACAGTTTAGCACAGAGAGATAAAGGAACAAAAATAAAACAATCACGGATATCTCATAAAGCAAATGATGGCATACTCGGTCTGGCTTCCGTTCTCTTCTTTTTTTTCCCATTAAAATCTTTGGTCATCTTTTTCAAGTACTATGATTATATCATGTCCCAGAACAATGTACCTCCCTTACTTTTTCCATGCTCCTCTAAATCTGAAGCCACGGGTTCCTCATTTGAGCACATTCATGCACACACACACACACACACACACACACACACACACACACACACATCCCAATCACCGTTTCCACTTCTAGAGAGAGAAAAAAAATGCAATCTCAAAATAACTGGCCCTTATAAGGTAATCATCACACTTCTCAAACTCAGAAACATCAATTCCTGCCAAGGCAACCCTGACTTCTCAGACTCAGGAACAGCAACTCCTGCCAAGGCAATCCTGTAACATCAAAACGAACATGCCAGAGGAAAAGAAGTCAAGAGAGCGACGAATCAGTGACGCTCTCACAAATGCGAGCAGATGTCCGGCCTGTCTAAAATTGGGGTCCCTTTGTGAGTCACATAAAGAAATAAAGAGGTCTTCGCTATGACCCGCACGCCGCCTTCTTCTTCTTTCAACACCTCACGCCCACACGTCCGTCCCAGATGAGCACAATGTACAGGAAACAGACATGGCGAGTTCCAAGTGTAAAAAAAAAAAAAAATGGGGCAACGCATAAAACTATACTTCTTCACGAATTAGAAGTAAATTGGAAGTAATTAGAGAAGTCACCAGACATACTAAAGACAGCTGATCTCAATTATTATACTTGTTTCAAGTCAGTTTAACGTATAAACAATGGCAAGTTTCCCGTGGGTAGCTTCATGTAGACAGCACAAGTAAATCCGGAAGTTTTACACAAGCTTCTGGTGACTTTAAGCAGGTGACCTAAGTGGATCTTGATTATAAAAAAAAAAAAGAAGAGAAAATTGTGGGAGGGAGGGGAGGGGGATGTGTAGGAGCGGTAATGGATTTAACCATCACCAAGATTCAGAGCCCCCCACCCCCTTTCCGACCTATACCATCCACCCTCTGATATAAAATTCACAAAACAATAACTTGCATTTTCTTGAAGCCAGCCCACAGGTTTTAGGTCTTCTCAGCCAATCCGCCTCTGTGTAGGAGGAGTTCATAAAGGAACACACGCTCCTCGGCGACCTAATCAAGAAGAAATCTCAGCCAGGCTATTTTCAGAGGTTGGACTGGCTGCTTGAAAAAACTCTGACCTGCCCTGGAGCGTGGGAGAAAGTCGTCCACGAAATGTCGCGGAGGTCAGAAGAAATGAACAAGTATAGGCCACTTCCTGGGGTCGTTGGTGAATGGTAGCTATGACAGATAAAGTCACCTGCGAATGACAGCTCTGACAGAAAAAGATGTCCAACAACTAAAGGTGACGTTTGCTTTCTCCTGTGTGTAGCTGCTTAACTGTGACGAAGAGAACGCCGGTTGCGTTCCCAAACAGTATATACCAGCGCTAGTGCATCTAAAAAGAATACAGAATAGGTATTTCAACTTCTAATGCTTTGGCGATTCCTGACTACAGTATATCAAACGCCGACAGAAGAAAACAATTATTACAAAACAATATCTGCGACATTTCGTCAAAAGAAAAATATGACTTAAAAAAAAAATTCAAGGAAGCGTAATAACAGTGACTAGCAGATAAAACTCACCGACTTCTTATATAAGAGGGTTACTAGCAGATAAAACTCACCGACTTCTTATATAAGAGGGTTACTAGCAGAGAAAACTCACCGACTTCTTATATAAGAGGGTTACTAGCAGATAAAACTCACCGACTTCTTATATAAGAGGGTTACTAGCAGAGAAAACTCACCGACTTCTTATATAAGAGGGTTACTAGCAGATAAAACTCACCGACTTCTTATATAAGAGGGTTACTAGCAGAGAAAACTCACCGACTTCTTATATAAGAGGGTTACTAGCAGATAAAACTCTCTGATTTCTTATATAGAGGATCACCGATTTCTTAAATAAGAAAGTGGCTAGCAGGTGAAAACAGAGAAACTCACCGATTTGTCTCATGTTTCATGGTTAACATAATTATATTTCAGCCTGGTTAACAGGACATGGACTGACGTGATTATAACGGTGCTGGAGCCTAAAATAAAAGCCGCTCCAATTCCAGGAACTAAAAAGCGCCCAGGCCTGATGCTGCCCACATCACCCTCTAGTCTGCCCACATCACCTTCTAGTGTGCCCACATCACCCTCTAGTGTGCCCACAGCACAAGGAAAATACAAGGTGTATAAGCACCAACATCATATCTCCTATTTACCCTTACCTAAAAATGAGGCAGGGGAGGGGAGTGGGGGGGGGGGGAGAGGAGAGGAGATCAACTCAGTCAATGTTTCCCTATGTGTGACCACCATTCTGACCACTTCATCAACTTTTTCATTTTCTACTTGCTTCTGTCACTTGCTGTCCTGACAAAAACCTTATATGTCACTGTACTGTCCTTATATTCAGTCAAGAAATCTGAAGAAAAGAGGTTAGTGTTGCAGAGAGAAAGACAAATCCAGGGATAGGAACATGGAGAGCCTTCTTCGACATAGTAATAATTACCCAGGGCAATGGAAATGTAAGTCATTACCAATTTGTTCTGAGGCCTGACACACTTTTCGAGATCTTCCATCTACTTTGTGTCAGCATATCACTTTGCTGTGTTTTAAAATATTAGTCCTGAAACAACATAATTTCCACTACATGTCCCGCACTGTGGAGAGGAACAGACAGAACTACAAAAATAAGGTTTTTAAGTGTATGCATCTTTCCCATCGCAACATATGCCTGTGAGACCTGGACATTTAACAAAACAGCTGAGAAACACATAAGTGCCTTTGAATGTAAATGCTACAGAAGACTTCTTCAAATATCATGGTCACAAAATAGAACAAATATATCCATACTACAAGAACTTAATACTGAAGAAGGTTGGCTAGCAAGAAAGATTAAACAGAGAAAACTTAAATATTCTGGACACACTAAACGTCATGATAATTTAGAGAAGACAGTCTTGGAAGAGTACATAACGGGAAAAAGAAAGAGGAAAACAAGGTGAAGATGGCTGCAAGACATCATTATGATCTGCGATGGAAGCATCAGCAGCAGGGCATCTTGCTTACAACCAAGAGGCCTACATGAGAGCTGTTAGGGAGGCAAAGTTTTGCAAGGGACATACAAATGACTGACTGACTGACCTATACTATATCCACTGACTGGAACCACATCTTCATTCTGATTTTATAGACACAAAATGAAAAAAAAAAAAGGAAGAAAACTTCCAAATCCTGGCTACAAACAAAGTTACAGACTATCTAAACTAGAACATCAGTAAAACATAACAATACTAGTGCCAACACTCAGCAGAAACTAATGGAGGACTACACAATATTACCTGCCGTTTTTAAATATTTTTCCATTGCCTTGGCTACAAATGTAACACAAGAGATAAAATATGTTACAAAAAAAAAAAACATTAAAAAATGGCAAGGTCCAAACTACTGTATCCTTTCTGACATGGACAGGACAAACATTATATGATTACAACAATAAAAGATAGCATATAAATGCTTTACTATTAACATAATACAAGTAAGAATGATAATATATTTCAAACTAAAGAAAATGAAACTTAGCACAGAGAAAAAAAAACATATACATGAGACTTTTCACAGCAGATTAAAATCACAAATAGCAAAATATGAACACATAATTAAAAAAAGGAGTAAAAAATATATATTAAGTGAAAAGAAAATAAATGCAGGTCATATAAATAATTTTAAAAAGGGACAGAAATTTATAGCATAGTATATAACATAACATAAATTAACACTTATATTCAGACAAGTATACAGCAGAACAATAAAATTTTAAGCTGAGACTATATGAGAAGAGATCAAGCAGAAATGATTATGTATAATGATAGTAGTCCCACAAAATTCTGCACAGGAAAAAAGACACACAAAAAAAAGTCTGATTATTTTCTTTTCCCTCTTCTGTGATTATCATGCCTCAAGACATACATGCTGAAAAACCTCGTCACAGTTTTTGAACAATGTAAAAATAAGAGTTACATTCTCTTGCCAAGCTACAGGATTTATTATACTGCTGTTAAAAAATTATATAAGTTACTATCAAATAAAGTACTCACTCATCATCTTTGTAGAAATCTGAGAATAATCCAACTCTCTGAAAACGTTTACGAGGTGGCTGGCCCAGTGTGCCAGTGCTGGTTGCCGATGGCTGGTGAGCACTGATGTCACACTCATCACTATCTGAGCTGTCATCATCAATGGAAGGGAAATTTATTTTGAAAAAAAAAAAACAAAACTTTCACCATTGTTTTTAAGATGTATGTCAAAATTTCAACCCTCATTAACATATAATGTCTTACCTACAATTTTAAAGCAGGCAAATTAGCACAGTAAAATCTCATTATAACAGACTTTAAGGGGATTGGCAAACTAGTCCATTATATCTGAAATCCACTATATCCAGAATAGGAGTGCAGCTGGGACCTGCAGACCTGGTCCGTTACTACCAAGGCTCCATTATAAACACGTCTATTATAACGGGGTTTTACTATACTATTATAATCACAAATCCTGCTTTGGCCAGGCAATTGGTATTCACAAACTGCCTTGTCCATGCTGCATTTTCCCCCTCTCTCAACTCTGCCAATCAGTTTCAAAAGTAAACCCAGCAGAGTTGCATAGAATGCCAGATGGGTAGGCTAAAAAAAACAAACCTCTGGCACTGAATGTCTTTGGGTTCCGTCCTCTGGATTTGTCTTCATATCCTTTGACTCTTGTGAGCCACCCACAGTGCAGTGGGGTCTGATAAGGACTGGAAGTACCACTTACTGTCATATGACAGCAGATGAGTCAAACCAGACATATTAACACAAGCATACACAAAACAACTATAACAAATACTAAAAACAGGAACCACTAAGAAAGGACTGCATTATATGTGACAAAATTCTGTTCCTAACATGGAATAATTGAAAGAAATCAATAAATAAATATTTATTTTTTTAAAAAAAAGAGATGGATGAATAGTACCTGGAAAGATGAAGACTGGGTGCCATGATAAGCTGGCCTTACATACAGGAAAAATATTATTTCTTTCTCACATTAAGTTAACCATCATATGGATGGAAGATCACAGAAGTAGATACACGTTTCTTGCTAATGAAAATGAACAAGGTATTAGTAATGACCTGAGAGATTGGATTTAACACTCAAACTATTGAACTTCTCAGAGAAAACTGGTATTCTGCATAGTTTAAACTTCATAAAGCCATAAAGTTTACCATAAATAGAAATAAGAAGCTACGAAAACTCTACAATCGGGAGTGCTAACCACAACATATGAAATATCAAATATATATGACCATCATACAGGTGATTAAATACAAGTGATAGACATTGCACAAATAATAAATACAAGATATTTGAAAAGCATTTATTTACATAAAAAAAAAACAAAAGAAAGTACTATTAAATCATTTTAAAAAAAGTAGTTGATAACTTTGCTCTTTGAAGTAATTTTTTTTTTCTTTTACTTCAAAGAGCAAAGTTATCAACTACTTTTTTTTAAATGATTTAATAGTACTTTCTTTCCCCACTGTAACAGATTGACTGCAGCCAGACAATGTGTAATGTGTGCACAGATGGTGATTTTTAAAAAAAAAAAAAGAACTGTCATAACTGGGTGATGAGATATGATAGCATCTCTGGTAAACATCCCCATGACTTTGTGTAACATAATGTGTGTCAACAGCAACAAGAATCAACTTCTTATATGACTTGATTGTTTCAACTAACAGAAAAGGATTGGGGATGGGGTGGTGGTGGTGGTGTGTTGGGGTGGTGGTGGTGGTGATGATGGTGGTATGGGGTCAGCTTCTGACATGAAAACTAATATGTTCCACACATCAGACTGTGAGTCTTCCCTGGTAACTAATCTAGGAAGAGGGGATGGTGACTTTAAATTACCTGCCATTTTGTAGGTATTCTGGGGAGAGAACACAGAAGAAGAAAAAAAAAAAAAACCCCACCCTACCAGGGTCCTTATACTCAGTAGGAGGAAACCCTTCTAATGAACAGTTCAGAAATTTAAAAATCAATTAAGCTACAAGAAAGGTACCGGTTATTTCATACATAGTTAGTGTTTGTAAATCCTTATATGGGGAAGGTACTGAATTCAGCCCCCTAAAATGCTTAACTTGTTTTAGAATATACAGTCTGATCAACAACATATGACAGACTTCTATTGCTCTACATCACATCCATCGATATGCCAATAGAAATCTAATGTCCAAAATGATAAATGGACATTTCATCAACAAAATTCAAATTATTGATGGGAAAGTTTCAAAGTTATTTCTACTTTCTACAATTTTGTGCATTAAGAAAACTGTAAAATATGGAGATAACAAGAGCTGGCACATATGTATAATGTGAAATATTAAGATATGTGAAAATCCAGTTAGAAAATTAATACTGTTCCTCTGATCAAATCACATCTGTATGCAGCACACAAAAGAATAAAGACATATATGATATGTAAGTGATAACAAAGTGACTCTGTCCAATTACATCTTTAAATATACATGGGCAAATCCAGAATCAACCTCTGATTTGCTAGTTAAAAATAAAACATTTGCACAGCAACACAGCACCTTTCCTGTATCAACCAGCGATGTGTTAACTGGCCAAATGCCAACCCAATGTCCATTTTGTTCAGTTGTGCACGAGCAGCAACCAAGTAAACATGGACCTTGTAACTGCCACTACCACTTGCTGTTGAGGTCCATTGTTTGATTAGTTTTCTGTAAGCAGAAGGACACACAAAACTGAGATTCATCCTCAATTGTGTCATGTCATGTGTAAAATGACAACACTATGAGTAGCATTTCTGTGGGGGACTGGTCTGCTAAGGCAAACCCACTTGTTAATTTTAAAAAAAAAAAAAAGTCAACCAAGCTGTGTGTGAAAAAAGTTTCAAGATTCCACATCCTTCTAATGAATTTCCTCAAATTTCAAAGATTAGTCTGCATTGTCAAAAACTGGGTCACAACATAGAGTCACCTTGCAGTGGATTCCATCCCACTGTGGAAAATGAGAAAGCTGACCATCTGGCCAAAGAGAGCACTGAAATGGAGCAACCAGACATACCGATCACCTATAATCAGAAGAAAAACATGATAAAAACCTACAGGAACCTGCAAACACCACCACATGATGACTATCACATGCTAAACAGAAAGGAACAATTCATCATTTTCCATCTCCAAACAGGACACAGCCGACTCCAAAGTCATATGTACACAAAGCTTAAAAGTTGGTACTATTACTCTTTGTACATGTGCCCAGGCATCCTAAACCATGGAACACATCCTCCAAAACAGCACCAACTATGAGACACTGAGAAGCAATTACTGGAGAAGTGAAACCACCAAAGAAGATATGCTCTATTGTTCCATACATGAACTACAAAAAAAAAAGTGAAATTTATTCAAGAGACATGACTGCAGATATAGATAGAAAATGCATACTAAGAAGAAGAAAAAAAATTCTAGTCACAGTTTCAAATTGTCACAGAGAGATTGGTTTACCAAAGAGGAGCTCATGGATGGAGTAAACAACTGGCTGGATAACCTGTCTGTGCCATTCTTTGATAAGTGATACAAAAGTATGACTAGTGCCTGACTATATGAAAAAGCAATGCAGTTTTTGTTTCTTTTTTTACCAGCCAACCAGAGGGTGATTTTGGAATAGCTTTTGAAAAACAAATATGTAATAGTACAGGTAACAGGCTTGCTTCTCTGTAGCCATCACAGAAAACAGAATCTCAACTTTATGAAAGATTCTTCTCAAAGACAGATAATTCAAAGTGGTTCCTTACCTTTCTTGAGCAATGACTGCCTGAATTTCCTCCACCAGTTTGCGCCTGGTGCAATGCTCAAGTGGCAGTGGATCATATTCAGAGCAATTCAACTGAATCACAGATTTGCTACAACTTTGTGATGAAATGCTGCTTCCTTTAAGACTAAGTTTTCTGGCAGAAGCTGGTGCAGATGATTTGATTGGAGAAGGCTGTCTCAAAGTTCTTTGGGGTGAAGTTTCTGGGCATATTTTCTTTCTGGGTGAAGAAGGTCTGACTGCAGGTTCTAAAACTTGATTTGTAGGCTGTCTTCTGGGTGACATACATCTTTTGAACAGAGTTCCTGTGATTTCTGGAGGCTCGGAGAAAATGCTGCTGTGATATGCACTTGGGGATAAGGAACTGTTTTTTTCCAGTCTAGGAGGTGATGAGTCTGAATCGTTTGTGGAAAGGTTGTGTGATTTTCTTCGCTTGTGAACATTTCTGTTTTGCAACCTATTTTGCTGTAAGGAGTCTCTAGCTATAGGGCTGGGCTCTGAACTACTGACAGGATGCTCAGAAGAGCGGCTGGAATCTGAGGCTTGGACTGACAATGATCTGAAGGTTCCTCGATTTGAAATGAGAGCACCTGGTGATACTGACTGCTCCAGAAGGCGGCATTCAGCACAAGTCAATCGATCATTTAAACACGAAGCAACAGAGTGAAGTGGGCATGCTAGGGCAAACGCACTTTTTGAGTAATGTCTGTTTCTGAACCCTAATGACCCTGTTGGTGAAGGTGATGACAATGATGGCATGGTTGAGCTGCGAGTTGACAGCCTGCTAAGGCATGGTGACAGTGATGGTGTGCAAACACTAGATCCTCCTGTTGTGAAACTGCTAGTGTCAATAGTTAACTCTTGATCTACACACAGCTGTCCTAGTCCTCCCAGGGTTGTTTTATCATCTAAAAACCAAGTAAGATAAATTCAGTCTGGATTCTTACACCTTGAGTTTATCAGTTCAATGTAAACATTAAACAAAAACCCAACAAGCACATTTACATAAGTGAAAAAAGAACATATCATCTTCAATGGCCAAAGAACAAACTGAAAACTGTCACAGCTATACTGACAGTGATTTATTAATAACAGTACACAAGGATGAATTAGAAGCATATGAAAATAAACATATCTTTTTTAAACAATTAAATATTTGCAGTTTCTCAAATCTTAACACTCACTTCCTCTACCAAACTGATGCCAGATTCTAATATTTACAAATCTGTTCTGCAATAAATGCCTTAATGGCATAGAAACGGGGATTTTACCTTTAGCTGCTGCAATAAATGCACCCAAAATTAATGCATCTTATATACAGGAGAAATGTATTTATATAAAACTAAGAAAATGTCTTCACATACCTTGCTTATTTTCATCTGGACCAGACGTTTTCTTTGGGCGCCTTCCTTTTCGCTTCCAGGTCAATGATTTCAAATCTTTTCTCAGTGTACCAACTTCACTTACAGGACTAAGAACTGAAGGGTCAGAAAGAGATGTGTCCATATTTACAAGCCTGTGACGCTTTTTTGGTGGAAGGCACTGATCACTAGAATCACTCAAGGACAAATGTTCCCTCTGGTCAGGAGTCTGGTCTATATAGCCTTTTTTGCGCCCTCCCTTACTAAGTGGTTTAAAGGTTGACGAGGATATGTCATATGGTGAAGGAGTGTCTTTTCTAGGTTTTAGCTGCTTTATTTTGTCTAATCCATATGTTTCAGGTGTAAGGTTTCTGTCCTTTGTCTTTTTGTTTACATCTATTTTTATAACTCTAAAAATTGATGGCAAAGGCATTTCTCCTGGACGAACTCTTATGAAATTATCTGCTGGATTTTCACATATGGCTAACCCATTTAATCCAGACACCAAGCTGTCCAAATCTGCAGCAAAAACAGGGTCAATAATGTTCTTGTGCTTGGATTTCCGATATAAAAGGCGATGACGTTTTCTGCCTCGCCTATCAGAACAATCAAGTTGGTCTATATCAGTGGGAGAACCCGATCTATGCTGACTGTCAACGCCAGTGCCTGAACGAAAGACATTCAAGCGACTGGAGGCAAGAATCTTTGATGGCTGATGAAGTGAGTTGAAAAATGACAATCTTTTCTCCAAAACTGATGAGCCAAACATTTCTGCTTGCCTCTGTGGACTTAATGGAAATTTTTCAACCTTCTGGAGAGCCAATGTGCCAAATACTTCTAACTTTCTAGGTACAATTGCTGCATTTGCTCCTGGACTGTTGTTCTGAAGTTTTTTCTTTTTCTTCCGTTTTGTTCTTCTCATCATGACATGTAATTTGGGCTTCTTCGGTTTAGGTTTAACTAAGCCTAGAGACCCAGGTCTCATTGTTTTAGGAAAAGATGTTGGATGCACTACTTTAAATGGATTGTCAAAAGAGAGAATGTCACTATTTGCATCTTCATTAGTGAACTGACTATTAATTGATGATTTGACACTTTTAAGAAGAGCATCGAGATCATTATCTTGGAATACTGACTTTTCTTGGCAACCAGGTGATTTAATTTTGCCTGATGCAAAATCCTTTTTAATTTTTCCAGATAAAGTAGTTTTATTTGGACTTTTGGGTTCAGGAGCAGTAGCAAAAGGCTGAAACAGTACACTGCTTTCTGCTACACTATCTGTATTTTGTGATACTTTCTGCGCTGTATCTGAAACTTCCTGGACTTTTCTTTTTCTCTGAGTAAACACCTTCCTCCTGACAAACTTTTTCCTGACAATTCTACCTGCTCCTGGTTTACTGTTTGATGACAACATGAGAGATTTTAATGCTCCATTTTCAGAGGGAGTTTTCTCTGGTACTGCTGTGACCTGAATGCCATTAATGAACTTACTTTCTGGCAGTGGGTTTTTTCGTGGTCTCCCACGAGGACGTTTGATCTTACCCTGTGATATTTTCTTCTCGTCTGCAACAGACAGATTATTTGCTACAGATGATAATGCCTCCGCTTTTTTCAAATTATTTCGAAATGTACGCTGAAAAGCTGAACTAACAACCTTCTTTTTGGTCAGTGATCCTTTAGGTCTTCCAGGACTTCTTTTCTTCACAGAGGAATTATCACAGTTGCTGTCTCGTGCCAAGTCACCATTTGATGTCCCAATATCTAAATCTACGGATGTAATACTTAACTGCTCTGCTGAAGAAGCTTCAGCACTATCACTTATGCTGCCTTTGCTATTCATACAAGTGATCTCAATGTCTTTTATTTGTGAACTGCTGTCAATCCCATACAAGCCACTATAGAGGGTACTTCTCTTGTGTTTGAACAGTAAGCTATTCTTTTTCTTTGGAGGACGGCCCCTTTTCTTACGCCCTGTTGTCAGACTAATTTTATGAGGTGATGAAATGATAATGCCACTCACATCTACAGAAGGTGAAAAATGAGATGTCTCCTCCAAATTACTATTTATACATTCATCAATATTTGTTCCTTTCAAGTGATTTTTCTTTGGGCTTTGTAAGTTGTCTATCTGTGATGTTTCACCTGTTCGTGCTGAGTCAGGTTCATTTCCATCAAGTCCTATACCACTTTTTACTATATACTCATCTTGACAATTTGGGTTAACACTGAGCACACCTTGACCAGTGACAAGACTGTCTGGGTCTTTAACAGATACCTCATATGACACAGGTGCAGATGTCACCATTTCTATCCTATTATTTGTATGCTGAGCAAGAACACTACAATTCGTTAAAGAACCATGATGAAGTTCCATATTCACTTCACCATTAACTACAGAGCTGGGAGAATCATTGCCAAAAGGAGATTCATCTAATGAAATAATACCACTGTCAGGAGATACATTTGGCAATGTGTCTAGCCTCAGCAGTGGATCAATATCATGTGTGGAACTGTTAGTACTACCTATATGTTTAACTTTTTTCAAATATTTTGCACCATCACTGGGTTTTGTTACATCTAAGCTAGGATCCTCAAACACTGCCACACTTTCATGTGATGATGCATTTAGCAAAGTCTTGTCCTGCTTGTCACATGATGCAGCCATTTTGGCTATAGATGTCTTCAAAGGGCTAGCAGCTGATAAAGTGGAACATGACAAATCGTCACCATCTTGAATAGTCACACACAAATCCAAATGTGATTTGTCACTTTCAGGACAATCTCTTGGTTGATCAGGAGGGACAGTCTCCTCGCCATGGACTTTATTTGCAGAAATGCCATAAAACTGAGCCTGAAATAAACCACAAAAATTAAAAATGTTATGACATTAAGACAAATAACACTTAACTCACTAACAATATCTGCCAAGATCATTTACCACAATGATAAATAAAATGTATAATGCAAATAGGATTATGGAGTCAGTGTCAAGAGCCATGGAATGAGAAGCAATTCCAACCTGAGTGGGAATAGGATGGAATCGACAGAAAGTTTATGAAAGTCTTAGTCAGATCTGAAAAGCAGAAAAATATTAGAGTCAGTGTGAAGCAGTCTTATGAAGAAGCTGAAGTAGGGTTTGGACAACAGAGAAGTATATATAAGTGCTAAAGGTATGTGTACCTACTTGCAGGCCTTAAACAATTTTAATAAACTGCTCCTATATCAAAGACAAACTTAATAAATATATTGCTACACATTTCCCCCCTCATTTCCCTTTCCTCTCTTTTATTCACTCTTATCTATCTGCAAGAACAAATTTTTTTCAAACAAGAAAAGAAGTCTTGTGCACACTAAAGTGACAGACCAAAATATATTCAGTGATCGCATTAACCAGTAAATTACTGATTAAAAATGAGAAAAACCAAAACTTCTGGAAGTCATCAGTTAACATAACTGTTTTATATTATTAAAAAACTAGTAGCAGGCTACCTGTGGAATCAACTGTATGATAATCAGGGCAGCAGGATGATGATGCTCAATTTACATGGAGGAGAATTGGACAGTTTGGACTTGGTTCAGCTTGTAAGCATTTTGTAGAAATTAAATTTAATAATAAGCTAATAATAAGTAAGGAAAGAAAGTTCACACGAACATGTACTTTCTGCTGATGTTTGTAAAGTGTGTTTAGTTTTACATTTAAAAAAATATAAAGTGCTGAACATTGTACTGAGAAAACCAGTATTTCAGAAAAGTACTTCATGTAAGATGAAAGACAGATACACTTGTACAGGCTTTTAAAAATCCTAACACAATCACCAGTACTTGGTTATACACATCATGCTCTGTTAGCACCTGAAGGAAATATCACAATGAAGAAATCTGTAAAGCACAACTACTGAAGAACTGTTTCCATATTCAAATGATGAAAACTATATGAGACTATGCAATATACTGAACCAGGGTTTGTAGAGTCAGTATGCCAACCCTTCAACTCCAATTCCTCTATTTCTAACTGTCCTCCGATTCCATCACCTTCATAAATGCTCCATTTCTACTAACTCCAACTTCAACCAAAACCATCTCTGACTTTTGGGCCCTCATTTTTTTTTTTTTTAATTATCCAACTCCAGTGCCTTTATATATGATTTATATTTCCATCAACTCCAATTCGATCCAAAAATCACATCTGACTTAACTCCACAGTCCTGACCAAAACATACTGCATGGGGAAAAGATACATCATTGAAAATTCATTTGGTGGTTAAAAACATACAAAACATATTGGTTATACAAATACTACTTCGACAAATGAAGAAATAATCATATTAAAGTTATTTATGGTTATTTTGTCACTAGAACTACAAAACTCACCATGTCTTTGGTGGTAACAATAGACTATGACAATGATAAGGTGTCAATGGCTTTTTTTAAAAAATATCACACATAAGAAAACAGGACAATGAATCCCTAGTGAGATGCAATGACACAGTTCTCAGAAAAAATCCACCATAATGGGAAAGCTATGTAATTATTCATAGTATACAGCCTCATTTGATAAAATCATATACATGATAAATTTAACTAACTGGTTGTTATTGTGAGAAAACTGAACAAAAATCATTACTTGTTTCAATATTCAGCTAAAATAATCAACGTGAATTTTTGATGCTTATTAAAAATTAAAAACCTATCATACCTGTTTTTCCATTTCTTTATGCTTGTCTTGAGATATGAGTAAATCGTTCTTGGCAACTTTGCTCAAGTTGGCTCCCAGTGAATTATCCACTTCATCATCGCAGCTTCTTTTTCTAAAAGAAATCATCAACTTTAACCCACTGCTGTCAATATTTGAACATTTCACCATAAACTCCTCTTCACTGAGGCTGTTGTTCAATGAGTTTGTCCCGGTGTCACTTGTTTCATAATCAGACGATGGTTCCACTTCGCCATATTGATTCATGTCTTTTGCTAAATTTTATTATAAATAAAATTCACTGATCATATGATTTCCATGTTTCTAGAATTTCTTAGGTTGTAAAATAAAGTTGTGTTCATTAATTTAAACTAATACAATTCAAATTACAAAGAAAATTTTTGGAATTTTTACAGTTGCCTTCAAATGCATTAGGTCTGCATAACTTTTTATTATCAGCAAAAGTTTTAGCAAATTTATATGCAACTAGTATTTATACAGATCATAACTGGATTTCTTTATGTAAACCTTTTCAAAACTAGGGCTTCTACAAGGTAAGATTATCTGGAGTTCTGCTAATCGGGAAACAGGTTGAGAACCGTGGGCTTGATTAGAAAAGAATTTACTCATTTAAAAACAAAAAATTTTTCAAACTATCATCAATTAAACACTGTAAAAGTCACCACGTACTTCTGTGCAAGCAGATTATATGAAGGGAAATGAAGTTCATGTGCATTTACTCACAAGAAAGATAAAACACGATACATTAAAAAAGGTAACTGGTGAAATCAGTTGATGTTCACTGACAACATAACATTTTTTGTGATAGCTTTGTTTTATTTTAAACTCGCGAAACAAAACATCTTTAAAATCGTATATAATATATGAAATCACTACATAATCTTTTGATATGTGGGTTAAACAACTCTGCAAAGTGACTCAAATCGATTCAAAATTGTTCTGCCTATTGGACATTAACACAGATACAGAATGTTTATCCAAATCATTTATCAGGATTTTAAATCTATATATACACATCAGCTGTTTGTTATATTTGTATATCCACAATGATGAAATATAAACAGCACAATACGATCTGCACTTTCTGTTAACAGCACGAAGGTGGCTTACGCTTCGGGCCAATGTGTCAAGTCTGATTGACTGCAATAACCCGGAAATCAAGGCATTTTTGCTGATTTTCTGACACCGGTCTGTGTTCAAAAGTTATTAAAGTCCACACATGTCACCTTATGAATAATTTTAGATGCAAATAATGCTGCAATGTTGATAAATTGCGATAAAATTCCAAATGTAAACACAGGCATCAGCACCGACACAACAATCTACGCCATAGTAATGCACTGTGTTGCAAAATGGCGTCTGCGGTTTCATCCACTAAGATCGAAAGGATTGGTACTAACACAATCACACCTTAGTAAATATTTCAGGTAATAATACCTTGAAACAAGTTTTCTATCTTACTAAGATTATGAATAATGTCTCTTTTTCAGATAATGTTGTTGCTACTTAAGTGACAGTCATTTTGTATGTAGACAGACTAGGTCGAAAGAAAGCGATCCATTCGAATTACACTGTATTTATAGTAACGGATATCTCATTATTCTCGCTCATAAAACTATGACTCCGTTCACTTTGTGAAAACATAGCTTTTACAGTGAGCAATACGCGAAAAATTAGAAAGAATTTTCATTGCGAAAATATTGATTACACAGTGTATTGAGACTACGAAAGATAACAGGATCTGTTGTGGGAAATGGTCTAGTAATGGATGGCGCCTGTATCAGTTTACTAATTTAGTTGGTGGTTTGAAATTACGGTACTGTCTGCTCAATTGCAATGTCTTCTTGCACGGGAAGGGGGCACAATGGGGGAAATATTGTGCACGCGTTGTTAGTCACAAGCGCTTGTACCGCTTGACGGAGCCGTGAAAGCACCGTTGCGGGTTCATGAACCAATGCTTTTTTTTCTTTAAAATTTTTTTTAACTCAAACATTTTTATTTTCAATCGCCTTTATTAACTGAAAATTTGTTTGTCATTCAATAATGAACACATACACACGCACGCACACTGTTATGGGAACAATGTTACTTTAAAAATGTTTACTTCCACTAAATTATACTATATTAACTTTTTTCACCATAGGAAGAAAGTGAATTTAAAGCACGTTTAGATTTAGTTCAGAATGTCTCTCTGGTCGATTTAAATAGATTATATTAGAAGATCTCTGTCAGGATATAATCCACAGTACAGAGAATATTCAGGTTGAGTCAGGCAGCAGGGAGGCAGTGCAGCCCTCCGACGTGACCAGAGACAAGATTAACTTCCCACCAGCAAGTGCAAAAAGCATATGGCAAAACCTAGACGCAGGATTATGCAAAGAACTGGACAAACAGCTAAGAGGAAAAAACCTGGACCAAAAGCTGGAAGGATTTGGTAACATCATATATCTTCACTGCCACAAAGAGTTTGGAACCAAACAGGCAAAAAGAGAAAAAACTACACCAAGAAAGTCCAGAAGAGAGAGGAAAATATAAGCAATAAGACAGCAGAAGAACCATTCCCGGAAAATGTTCAAGAAGGCACATGAATCAGAAAAAGAAGGACTAAAACAGGTTTGGCAACATCTAAAATCCCAGCACAATGCCCTTTGCAGAGCTGAAAGACTATGTAAAAGGAAGAGGGAAACCAGATACGCAAGAGAGAAGTTCTACAGAGATCCCTTCGGATTTGCCAAGCAGTTATTTGAACAGCCAAAATCAGGTACGCTGAAAGCAGGTAAGGAGGTGCTCGAGGAACATCTGAGCAAGACATACTCTGATAAAAAGCAGCATACACCTCTCGAGCAGATGAAAGGTCTAGTATGGCCCTGTGCACCAGGCAGCAAATTCAAATGCAGCCCACTAACCTTACAAGAAGTAGAGAGCGTTGTAAGAAAAGCTAAAGGCAAGTCAGCACCAGGCCCAAATGGCGTTCCTTACATACTATACAAAAGATGCCCTGAAGTACTAAAGAAGCTTCATAAACTCCTACGAACAGCATGGACCAGAGGAGTCATATGTAAAGAATGGAAAAAGGCTAACGGAGTATACATCCCCAAGGAGCAGAATTCCACTGAAATCAACCAGTTCAGGCCGATCTCACTTCTGAATGTGGAAGGAAAGATATTCTTCTCTGTGATGGCAAAAAGACTAACAACATACATCCTAGACAATGGTTACGTTGATACATCCGTGCAGAAGGGAGGAATTCCAGGTTTCCCAGGATGTCTCGAGCATGCGTCAATGATTTGGGAAGCTATTCAGCAGGCAAAATCTGGAAAGCAAGATCTACAGGTAATATGGCTTGACCTAGCCAATGCGTATGGCTCAGTACCGCACCAGATGATATGGCTAGCACTAGACATGTATCATGTGCCAAAAGAAATCACAAATATGCTGAAAAGGTATTTCACAGGGTTCCTCATGAGGTTTGGAACATCAGGATATACTACAAGATGGATCGAGCTCCAGGTAGGAATTGCAATGGGTTGTACAATATCTCCCATACTGTTCGTACTAGCCATGCAAGTAATCCTGAGCGCAGCAGAAGGAGCAGCAGAAGGCCAAAGATTCAGAAATGGATGTCAAATGCCACCATTAAAAGCATTCATGGATGACACAACAGTAATAACAACCAGTGAAGCACAGGCACGAAAGATGTTAGAGCGTTTGGACAGCCTTATCATATGGTGCCGCATGAGCTTCAAGCCAAAGAGGTCAAGAAGCCTGTCACTCATGAAAGGGAAAGTAATAGAAAGATCGTACACAGTGGCAAATCAAATAATCCCGACTGTAGGGGAAGAGCCAGTGAAGAGCCTTGGCAGAGTATATGATGCATCCATGAAGGACTCAAGTGCTGTGAAGCAGGTTATAGAAATGGCGCAGAATGGACTGAGCATCACCGACAAAAGCAGGCTACTGGGTAAGTTCAAAATATGGTGCCTCCAGTTCATGATGATTCCAAAACTGATGTGCCCACTACTCATTTACGAAGTAAGTACCAGCACAGTAGAGGCAGTCGAAAGAAAGATAAATAAAGCCATAAGAAAGTGGATGGGCGTACCACCAGGATTAACTGATGTAGCGCTGTACTGCAAGAAGAGCAAACTGCAGCTGCCATTCAGATCTGTGGTTGAAGAATACAAGGTAGGAAAAACAAGACTTGCAATGATGCTACAAGAATCTACAGATCCGGTGGTACGAGGAGTGCAGCCAACACTTAAAACTGGACGAAAATGGAAAGTAGATGAGGAAGTGACCACAGCCAGGGAAACACAGGAGCTGAAAGAAGTAATAGGATACACCCATACCAACAGAAGGGGATTTGGTCATGGCGAAATCAAATGGTGGTCAAAGGCCTCCTGCAAAGAAAGAAGAGATATGATCATCAGTGAAGTAAGGAATTCAGAGGATGACAAGCGGGTCCAGAAGGCAGTCCAACAATCACAGGGCAACGGACAACATGGAAGGAAGTCCTGCAGAGATCACTAACATGGAATGACATCTGGAAAATGGCACCCTTGAGGCTCAGCTTTATCATCAGAGCTACTTATGACCTTCTGCCTACAGGCTCCAACCTATACAAATGGGGTGTATCAGAAGACACAAAGTGCCCTCTCTGCAACGAAAGGCAAACATTGGAATATGTGCTGTCAGCATGTAGAGTTTGGACAACAAAGAGCAAAGGACGGTACACCTGGCGGCACAACAGAGTTTTGCAGAAACTAGTAGCCATCATAGACAGGGCAAAAGATAAAGCAAATAACAGCAAAAGAGTTGAGGTCCCACCTAAATATTTCATAGGTGCTGGTACGACATCAGATATTGAAATCAGGGACATTCCCTTACCATCACTGCTAGATGATTCAAATGACTGGGATGTGATAGCGGACCTTCCAGGAAGAAGAGAATACCCGACTGCCATCAAGAACACAAGAATGCGACCGATATTGTGGTGTACTCCACAAAAAAACAGGAATTAATAATGATTGAGCTTACGGTCCCATACGAAACTAGAATAGAGGAACAGCATTTATTCAAATTGGAGAAGTACAATGATCTGGTCAAGCAACTGAGGCAGGGGGCAGGAATCAGGGCAAAAGTGATAGCTGTAGAAGTGGGAGCAAAAGGATTCGTAGCAACATCAGCATATGACCTATGTAAGCAACTGGGCATAAAGGGACAAGCAAGAGCAAGGGCATTGAGAAGCCTTTCAGAAACAGCAGAAAAGGGCTCATGCTGGCTGTGGAGTATGCGAAACAAGCATTGGGAACATAAGTAATTTCATATGCCACAACCAATACCAGTCCTCCGTGGCTGAATCGCTAAAGATGCACTTCAAAAAAGTGCAGTGGCAACTGGAAGATCATGGGTTCAATCCCGGGACCGGGGAAAAAAAAAAGCAACAACTCATAAGACCTCTGGGAGTCATGACCCAGAGGGGCCCACCCCCCTTAGAGTGTCAGGAGTTTAAAGGGCCGAAACACTTGTCTGAGGGGGGGGGGGTACTTCCTCTGATGATCTGAAGGAGTTGTGTTGTTGTTCCGCTCTCTGCGGTAGAGAGTTTCCTGTGTATATATATATATATATACTGTATACATTCATTCATTCATTCATTTGCTTGCAGAGCGTCAACGATGTCTTCGTTTTGGTCTTCCTCTTTTTCTTTTTCCCATTATGTATACTTCCAATACGGTCTTCTCTAAATTATCATGATGTGTCCAAAATATTTAAGTTTTCTCTCTATACATACTGTGTTATCATTCATTCATTCATTTGCATGTCCCTTGCGGAACTTTGCCTCCCAAACAGCACTCCTGTAGGCCTCTCGGTTGTGAGCAAGACTGTGTTATATATGTGGATATATATATATATATATATATGTCATTTGCATGTTCCTTGCGAAACTTTGCCTCTCTAACAGCTCTCTTGTAGGTCTTTCGGTTGTAAGCAAGATCCCTGCTGCTGATACATCCATTTGCCGACTATCAATGATGTCCTGTAGCCATCTTCGCCTTAGTCGTCCTCTCTTTGTTTTTCCCATTATGTATCCTTCCAATACGATCTTCTCTAAATTATCGTGACGTTTAATGTGTCCAAAATATTTAAGCTTTCTCTGTTTAATCCTCTTTGCTAGTCAACCTTCTTCAATATCAATTTCTTGTAGCATGGATATATTTGTTGGGTTTTTTTTTTTTTTTGTGTGTGTGTCCATGATACGAGAGTCGTACCAAAAGTCATGAGCAAAAATTTTTTTTTTAAAAATTATAGATTGAGAAAATATAAATGTATCATCTTAACTGCATCCTTTCAACTTCATGTAGAGATCATATGACGTCACCATAATGTGTCACGTGACCACGCGGAGCAGAAACAAAATGGCGGGTGCTAAAGTCTCGGTTCGTCAACGTACTGTTATTGAGTTCCTCATTAAAGAGGAAATCCCCGCCGCTGAAATTCACTAGAGACTTCAACTTGCGTATGGAGATGTGTGTATGGGTGCTAGCAGTGTTAGGATGTGGGTGAAAGTTTTCAAAGATGGAAACATTAGCATCCAAGATATGCCTCGCAGCGGTCGCCCTCGAACTGTCCTAACTGAACGCAACGTGGAAAGGGCTGACGACATCACTAAACAAGACAGAATCACAATGTCTGAAATCGCTGTAAATCTTGGAGTATGACACAATGCAGTACAGGAAATGATCCAAACCCTAGGCTATAGAAAAGTGTGTGCCCGCTGGGTCCCACTTTTGTTGACTGAAGATCACAAAGCTGTGAGAGAAACCATCACTCAAGACCTTCTTCAGAGATATCGAAACAAAGGCAGTGAATTTTTTATGAGTATTGTGACAGTAGATGAAAGCTGGTTTCTTCGTTATGCGCCTGAAACAAATAGTATAGAATGCACTATTTCAATTCTCCAACCAAGAGGAAAGGAAAGACAATGCATTCTGCTGGGAAGGTTATGGGAACAGTTTTTGGATATGCAGAGGGGTCTCATGCCTGCATAAAGGATCGGGTACTCTGGAGAAGCATAATAGCCAACGCCAGTCGGCACGGCACTTGATGATGATGATGATGAGAGGGGTGCATTATGGTTGAATTTCTCGAACGTAGTGAAACCATAAATGCTGGTCGTTATGTGGAAACCCTTTTGAAGCTCAGTCGTGCATTGCGCGATAAACGCCCTGGAAAAAAAAAATCATCCTGCACCAAGACAACGCTCCGCCTCACTCTGGTCGCTGGACAACTGCGGAAATTCAGAAAATAGGTTGGGAAATTCCTCCACACCCTGCCTATAGTTCCGACCTGGCACCAAGTGATTACCATCTTTTCGGGTTTGTGAAAGAACAAATGCAATGCCATCTCTAGGACACAGGAGAGAACGTCCAGAAAACAATGCGTCCGTGACTTCGGTCAGCTGGAACTTAAATCTACCGGGAGGGTATTTTCAAACTTGCAGAGCCATGGGGAAAATGTGTGCATAGAAATGGAGATTATGTTGAAAAGTGAAGAAAAGGATGCAAATTAAGGTGATACATTTTTTCAATTTATAAATTCTGATTTTTAAAAAAAATTGCTCAAGACTTTCGGTATGACCCTAGTATTTGAAGAACTCTTCTGTAGCATTTACATTCAAAGGCATTTATGTGCTTCTCAGCTCTTTCCGTGCGGGAGGAAAAACGCGGGTCTTGACTGTAAGGGGGTCTAGTTGTAAAATGGAATGGAAAACAGTATTTCCATGTACTTCCGTATAAGTAATATGTGTCAAAGTATAGCTAAATGAATGAAAATTTCATAAATCCAGAGTTTTTTAGGAAAAAATAAGTGATGTGATGTTTTTAGACACTGATTGTGGCCAGCGCACCATCGGCTAGGTCTAGATTCGCGCTACTTACCCCTACTTACCATCTAAGATGTGTAGATCTACTTGTCGATCTCGTATTGCGACTCCGTATTGCATTTCCGTTGAATGAATGTCTGAAATAACCTCCTAACTACTCATAACTACTTCTCCAGTCGTCTAAATATGTCTAAATCTACTTAGAAAACATTCAAGAGCAGCGGGGTGGCCATAGGCTATGTCCATACCCCTATCTACATCGTCAAAAATTGAAAGATTTCCATGCTTCTCGTCCTTGTTATCGCTCGTAACTAGGCACGCATTCTCCATTTTGAAAGTGTCACCGGAATCGCAGACGAAATATGTACAATCTAAATGTTACACCACTTGTTTTAATGAAACAAACAATGTCGAATTTTCGACCATACGCACGCTTAGGGACCACCGGAAGTGTCGAAAATTCGATCATACGCACGGAAAGAGTCTCACAGGCATATGTTGCGATGAGAAAGATGCATGCCCTTAAAAATTTTATTTTTGTAGTTCTGTCAGTTCCTCTCCACATATTCTTTAGTTCTTTTACTTTCTGAAGAGCGATAGATGTTCTCCTTTTAAATTCATTGTATCACCATTATTAGTTAGTAATGATCCAAGATATTCAAAACTCTCCACCTTTTCCAATTTATCCTCATTGATGCATATTTCAGCTGTCTTATTTGTTTTGTCATCAATTTAGTTTTCTTCGCTTTAAGCTAGAGGTTTTGAACTTTACTATTCTTGCGGACTGACATAATTAGTTTTTCCATTCCTTTTTGTGCTGTGGACAGTAATAATGTATCATCAGCATGTATATATACTTGCTAATCCGGTGGTATCGGGTTCAGTCCCAGCAATGGGATTTTTCTGGTACACACCTAAAGAAGGCCTTGGGGTTCACCCACCCTCTAAAAATGGGTACCAGAGAAATCTGGGAAGGTAAAGCGGCCAGGCGTGATACTGACCACATCACACTTTTATATGCCGAAGGTCATGAAAAATACGCGCCTAACTTTCTTTTTTTAAGACGACGAAAACAACAGGCCGTGACTCTGTGGTACTGCAAACCGGGTCCACCCGTAATGAGACGTGGATCCTGCCCCCTGTATTCAATGTGCAGGGTAGGTTTCGAACATCTCAATTTGTTCAAAAATAACGACACTTTTGTTTTGACCAAGGGGCATGTTGATCAGGGTACCTGCAATGAGAACACTTTCACCTCGGCCACTTTGATCTTAGCCAAAAGGCCGAGTAGCAGGTCCAACATTGTATTCCCCAATATGCCTTAATGGCATGGAAATAGGAAATTTACCTTTACTATTACATATATATAAAGATCAACGTAGGAAAGACAAAGTTAATGAAGCAAAATGTGAACAACAGAAATGTACTCAGAGTAGATAACAAGTTAGTGGAGGAGGTCAACGAATTTGTATACCTTGGCAGCAGAGTAGTAGAAAATGGAGACAGCAAAGAGGACATCAACAGCAGACTTACTAGAGCAAACCAGGCTTTTGCAATGCTACAGAATATATGGAAATCAAATAAACTAAGCATAAATATGAAAATCAGGATATTTAAGAGTAATGTTCTAAGTGTACTACTCTATGGAAGTGAATGCTGGAAAATCACCAAAACCATAGAAAACAAGTTGAATTCTTTCCAGACTAAATGTTTACGTAGAATTAAAAAAATATTTTGGCCAAACACCATAAGAAATAACATCTTATTGGCAGAAATGCAGATGAAACCACTGACAACAATTATTGAGGAAAGACGCTGGCGATGGTTGGGACATGTGCTCCGAATGACTGACAACTCACTACCAAAAATAGCACTAAGATGGACACCACAGGGGAGCAGAAGTAAGGGTAGACCAAAAGAGACATGGAGAAGAACAACAGAAAGGATGTTGAGCAATAGAGGGCTCACCTGGGCAAGAGCAGAAAAAAAGGCGAAAGACAGGCATTTGTGGAAAACCCTTGCGGAAGCCCCATGTGCCCTGGGCACTTAAGGTTCAGAGAGAGAGAGAGAGAGATTACATATATATATATATATATATATATATATATATATATTATATATGCCACTGTAAAAAGGGGAGTTGCTGGTCCTGGGGAGCGGCCTCATTACAATTGGAGCATACCCTTACGTGTTCGGCCCTTGACATCAGAATTTCCTTCAGTGGCTTTAGGGAAATAACTTAAATGCTGCGTTGATTGTGTTTAGCTTCATGATCTAGTATTTAGTGGGGATTTACAACCCCTGCCCTTGGCTACATGTAATGCATTGAGTCCTATGTGATAGCTATTTTGGAGGAAGTTGCTTCGCATTTGTTCGTCGAGGTTTTGCTTGATGGATTTGTATACAACCGATTTGTCTATTTTGATGAGGGCCTCTGGATTGGCCCTTGCTGCTAGCTCGTCGGCTTTGTTGTTTCTGTCGACTCCGGCATGGCCTTGACAGTATATCCATGTGATGGTTTTGATGTGGGATTTATTAATTATTTCAGCGCATGGCGAGATTCTTCGACTGTCGTAGGTGGTGTGAAACTCTTCCCGGCTTGGAAGAACGATGCGATTAGGGTTGCCGCTCGGCGCCGCAGTGGGAAAGGCGATGGAAAGGTTTAAGTGAAGTTTAATCGGTATGGCCAGTAGTCTCGCGGTGGGGCTAACCATATCACGGCACCTCTGTCTAAGGCCCCCACGCCCTATATACACTATGGGGCAATATGCCTAAACCGGCTTAACCCAGGATGAAACTCGATGACTATCCATGTCACGGCACCTCTGCTCTAGAGGCCTGCCACGTCCTATGTACACCCGAACTGAGAAAATCTGCCTAACCGGCTTAACCCATGGGTGAAACCTACTCCTGGCGAGGATGCGTCCTCATTGAATAAAGCTACGTTCTGGTCGCCGACAGGAAGGGTAGCGGCCACGACCACAGAACGCTGAAGTCGGACAACCGTCTCTCACCCGGCGGATTTCATATCCAAACTACGTCGAGGTTCCTCTGAGGAAAGTCAGACTCGAAGCTCTCTGGTGCAACGAAAACCACAGTGTCACGTAATCCCCCTTCAGTGACCCACCAGGAATATGGACCACAGCTTCCTGATGCTCTTACCCTCCATCCTAAATGAGATCTATCTCGAGGATCACAGGAGCAAATTCAGTAGCAGCATGGGGCGATCTTGGCGATAGAAGCGAACAAAGAAGAAGAAGATTAATTATTTTTTTGCCATTCACTTCTAATGGCTTTTTGTTCCGTTTTCCTAATTAGATTTTGAGAGGTGGTAATGATGGTGGTATAGTGTGTTTTTTTGCGTCACTACCAATTTTAATGCTTTTGTGATGTACACACACCCGTCAAGGGTGCATATTGTCACTCTACTTATTTAACTTGTATACTGAAAATATAAAGAGAAATGTTAGAGAAGATGTAGACAAAGAATATTACGATGCCATAACAATTGGAGGTTATGAAATACCAGAGATTAGATATGCTGATGACACAGTATTACTGTCCACAACACAAAAAGGAATGGAAAAACTAATTATGTCAGTCCGTAAGAACAGCGAAGAGCAGAACCTCTATCTTAATGCAAAGAAAACTAAATTGATGACAACTGACAAAACAAACAAGGCAGCTGAAATATGTATCAATGAGGAAAAACTGGAAGAAGTGGAGAGTTTTGAATATCTTGGATCACTACTAACTAATAATGGAGATACAATGAGGGAAATTAAAAGGACGACATCCATCGCTCTTCAGAAAGTAAAACAAATAAAGAATCTGTGGAGAGTAGCAGACAGAACCACAAAATTAAGATTTTTGAGGGCATGCATCTTTCCCATCACAACATATGCATGTGAGACGTGGACACTTAACAAAACAGCTGAGAAACACATAAATGCCTTTGAACGTAAATGCTACAGAATAGTTCTCCAAATATCGTGGACACAAAAAAGAACAAATATATCTATACTTCAAGAGCTTAATATTGAAGAAGGCTGGCTAGTAAACAGGATTAAACAGAGAAAACTCAAATATTTTGGACACATTAAACGTCATAATAATTTAGAGAAGACCATATTGGAAGGATACATAATGGGAAGAAGAAAGAGAGGAAGACCAAAACGAAGATGGCTGCAAGACATCGTTGACGATCTGCAAATGGATGCAGCAACAGCAGGCCATCTTGCTCACAACCGAGAGGCCTACAGGAGTGCTGTTTGGGAGGCAAAGTTCCGCAAGGGACATGCAAATGAATGAATCAATGAAAAAAAAAAATTTATATATATATCAGTATTGTGCAAGAGCACTGGGTATTCTGAAGAAAGAAAGAAAGAAAGAAAGAAAGAAATTAGTCTTTATTGGAAAACTTATATACTAACAATATAATGAGGAATATTAGATAAGACGTAGACAAGGAATATTATGATACCACAAAAACTGGGGGTTATGAAATGCCAGAGATTAGATATGCTGATGGCACAGTATTACTGTCTACAACACAAAAAGGAATGGAAAAACTAATTATGTCAGTCTGTAAGAATAGTAAAGTTCAAAACCTCTATCTTAATGAGAAGAAAACCAAACTGATGACAACTGACAAAACAAATAAGGAAGCTGAAATATGTATCAATGAGAAAAAATTGGAAGAGGTAGAGGGTTTTGAATATCTTTGATCATTACTAACTAATAATGAAGATACAATGAGGGAAATTAAAAGGAAGCATCTATCGCTCTTCAAAAAGTAAAAGAACTAAAGAATCTGTGGAGAGGAACTGATAGAACTACAAAAATAAGATTTTTAAGGGCATGCATCTTTCCCATCGCAACATATGCCTGTGAGACGTGGACATTTAACAAAACAGCTGTGAAACACATAAATACCTTTGAATGTAAATGCTACAGAAGAGTTCTTAAAATATCGTGGACAAAAAAAAACAACAAAAAAACAACAAATATATCCATACTACAATAACTTAATATTGAAGAAGGCTGGCTAGTAAAGAGGATTAACAGAGAAAACTTAAATATTTTGGACACATTAAACTTCATGAGAATTTAGAGAAGACCATCTTGGAGGGGTACATAATGGAAAAAGAAAGAGAGGAAGACCAAGGCGAAAATGGCTGCACGACATCGTTGATAATCTGCAAATGGATACATCAGCAGCAGGGCATCTTGCTTACAACCGAGAGGCCTATAAAAGAGCTGTTAATGAGGTAAAGTTCCGCAAGGGACATGCAAATGACTGACTAAGTGGAAAATAAACACTTTTGACGCTTTTTATAAATTCTGATTGGCTTGGCTCTGTGCTACTGCTTTTTTTCCCCTTCGCTGTAGCATAATATATAACACATACAGTCATACGCGGTTTACGATCGATCGGGTTACAGCTGTTCATACTCAGCGCCCGATGTCTCAGAAGTATACTGTGGTAAAGACGTAAAAATATACAGAGCGTACAATGCAGTAAAACAAGTTCGCTTCCAACATCGCGTCGTTGTTTATCCGCTTCCTATTTTCCATCGCCCTGCCACCACGGGTCTTTTAACTTTTAAAAATTGATATTTCATTTCTCGTTTTAAATCTATGGCATCATGGCCTTTCCCCCTGGCAAGTACAGAATGTTTGCATGTGGGTGGGTGTGCAACACGTGTATGCACATTTCTGTATGCGATTGAAAAGTTTTTACAGTATGATTCTTTATTTAGAAACACACGAGTAGTTTTTTTTAGTATAAGTATGTATAAGACTAAATATATAAATATACACATAACCACTGAAGTAAAGCTGTGATAACAAAACGTTAAAAATAGTTAAATCAAAAGTGGGAAAGCTTTACTAGTTAACGAGCACACAGTTGTAACATTTCGGTTTACACCTTAACCACATAAAAACATACGGGACAAAGAAATCGGAAAAGAAGATAGAACATAAATTCACATGAATGATATACAAATAAGAATGCAAAAAGGGAGCATTTTTCTGTGGCTTGCAAGAAGCTGTGTTCGAGAGGGCGCGTGGTGGAGTATTGGGAATGTCTAAATGTGGACTTGAGGTGTGAAAGATTGGTAGTAAAGAAGGGGTTGAGAAAGCGGAAAGGATAGAGAGATAATGATATAATGGTAATAAAGCTAGAATGGGGGTCTGATGGAATAGATCAGTGTGGTTTGTTAGAACGTTTGTAGTCTAGTACAGTTAGGGTTCTGGAATATAAATTAAAAGTGAGGAAAGAGTAGAACTTAGTAGAGAGGGAATATGACTGTGAAGATATGGAATGTTAAGGGTAGCTGAATTTCTAGTTCAAACCGTGTGGTTCTAGCGTCCCATATTTCTAAATGTAGCGGTTCTCGAGCACCAAACAGCTTCTGTCTTCAACTTAGGAAACTGACGTATTAACAGTAAGCAAACCTGTAAACACTACACTAAAACTCTCAGCGTTGTATCATCAGCGAATGTGTGAATTACAACAAACGAAAGTTTCTGCTGCATTGCCTTTATGCTTACGACTGTGAATCATAATAAATACTAAATGAAAATATCTTTAGACAGTTGTTCAAGAATGTTTAAAGAGCTTGTTAATTGAAAACCTAAAGATGTATGTGAAAGAGACAGTTTCATATAATAGGATTCACTCACTCACTAGACATACCAGTCACCTATAATCAGAAGAAAAGCATGATAAAAACCTACAGGAAGCCACAAACACCACCACATGATGACTATCACATGCTAAACAGAAAGGAACAAGTCACCATCTTCCGTCTCCGAACAGGACACTGCCGACTCCGAAGTCATATGTATACAAAGTTTAAGGTTGGTACTACTAATCTATGTACATGTGCCCAGGTGCCCCAAACCGTGGAACATATCCTCCAGAACTGCATCAACTACGAGACACTGAGAAATAATTACTGGCCCAGTGAAACCACTAAAGAAGATAAGCTCTACGGTTCCATACATGAGTTACAAAAAACAGTGAAATTTATCCAAGAGACAGGACTGCAGATATAGACAGACAGTGCGAACGAAGAAGAAGAAGAAGAAGACTCACTCACTCACTCACTCACTCACTCACTCACTCACTCACTCACTCACTCACTCACTCACTCACTCACACACACACACACAGAGAAGAAAGAGAATAGAATATATCACATTACGTAGTTGATTAATTGATCAAGAACAACGCTATACACATTTTTAGGAACGATATAAATGTTCACTGTGGTGCTTTTGCTAGATATATTGTTGTGGTTTTTATATATACTATGTATTTTACTTGTTTCATCGCATCTGTAATTTGCACCATGCGGTTTTGCTGTGAACGTATGCATGTTCGGTTCGGGTGTGATGAAAATGATGTAATGTATACCAGTCAGTCATTTACATGTCCCCTGCAGAACTTTGCCTCCCTAACAGTTCTCCTGTAGGCCTCTCAGTTTTCCATTATGTACCCTTATAATGGGAAAAAGAAAGAGAGGAAGACCAAAACGAAGATGGCTGCAAGACATCGTTGACGATCTGCTAATGGATGCAGCAGCGGCAGGCCATCTTGCTCACAACCGAGAGGCCTACAGGAGTGCTGTTTGGGAGGCAAAGTTCCGCAAGGGACATGCAAATGAATGAATGAATGACCCTTCCAAGACCGTCTTCTCTAAATTATCATGACGTTTAATGTGTCCAAAATATTTAAGATTTCTCTGTTTAATCCTCTTTACTAGCCAGCCGTCTTCAATATTAAGTTCTTGTAGTATGGATATATTTGTTGTTTTGTGTGTGTGTGTGTGGGTGTGTCCATGATATTTGAATAACTCTTCTATAACATTTACATTCAAAGACAAGTATATTATCTTAGCTATGTATACCAGTAGTTCTAAAATTTGTTCAAATGGTGGACCTCTGAATACAATAAGTCACAATGGCCTCGTCACGTTCCCTCATCATGTGGTAATATTTTCTTCTTTTTTTTTTAATTTTCACACATTTTTTGTACATTCTTCCCAAATTTCTCTGGTATCCATTTTTAGAGGCCGGATGGACCCCGAGGCCTGTTTTTGGTGTGGTGGTGCCAGAAAAAAAATCCTCACTGCTGGGACATGAACCTGCTACTTCCGAATTATAGCAGACCAAGCGTCTAACCACTCAGCCAACCAGGTCGCCCAGCAAATGGATAGGTTCGAGTAGAAGGGAACAAAAGCATAGCATTGTCTGCGTTCTATTTGTAAGTTTATTTTTGACGAGGAATTCACAGCTGTTCTCATACTGGAAAGGGGGTCCATGGAAAACAAAACATTGTTCTAGAGCAGTGGTTCCCATCTGGTGATCTGCGGATCTTGCTGTGGGAGTCCGTGAGAAAAACTCAAGATCATTTTTTTTAAATTTTCGCTGTGAAATATTCAATAACCGATGTTTTGACCGTCCAGTGTGAAGGAAATAACTTTGTTTTTTTTAAGCTGTGCTTTTAGTGCAGTGTAGTGTTTGCTCATTCAAGGCTACCCACATTTTCTGGAAAGAATTATTTTGTATTTAAAACATATAGCTACCACACAGATATACAATTTTTCCAAAGTATGGGAGTCCCTGACCTGGATCTTGAAACATCGGGGGGTTCGTGGACTTTATTAATTGGGAACCACTGTTCTTGAACATCACAGAGAGAGAGAGAGAGAGAGAGAGAGGGGGGGGGGTGCGAACTGCTGAAGCTAAGCAGAGAGATAAGAGTGTGTCCTAAAGTATCGGAGAGAGATGTCAGGTAGACTGCTGAAGCTAAGCAGAGAGATAAGACTGAAAATTCTCACAGTAAGCTTCAGTTAGGTTTTGAGAATACTAAGAGTACCTTTCTTTTTTACCTACGGGCAAAATCATCAACAGAGAGATCAAGTCACAGCCCAGTGCTCTTTTGGAGGCTTGAATCGTTTTAATTTTCAGTAATTGTTTCAACTTGAGACTGTCTTGTTGTATATCTTGCCTTAACACTCAAATGGGAGTTTATCAAGAGAATTTTCTGGCAGCGTGACATGTGTATGAGACTTGCGTCGGTTATGCCAGCCACTGACATAATGCCATTAAGACTTTCAGACCTTGAGAAGAACAAAGCAGTACCGACTAGTGTGAAGCTTTGTTCCTAATTAATCGTACCATGTTCGGATATAATGCCAGTAATTTTTGACGCCATCGTTCTCACATTCCAGAATCCAATCCTTGTCACATGTTTGGGGCCGACGAATGAGTTCTTCGGAGTTGGCATCCCTGATGCTCGGTTGGTTTCTGTGCGAGTTTCCGTAACGATATCTTTTTTTCCCATCTGGAATCGCCTCTAGATAGGTCCCAGGATAAGGTTGTTAGCCTTATGCCCAACTCCCGGTACATGATATGTAACAGATCAAGCGGAATTCCGCTGATTTCTGCATGCCGGCGAGAGCGTTAAAATAACGTTAAAATGACATATGTTAGTCACTTGATGAGAAGAAATGATCAGAGAATCCCAAAATAAGCTATCAAGTGGAACACAACAGGCCGAAGAAAAAGAGGCAGACCGCGTGAAACTCTGAAGAGGACATTATTAAGAGAGGCAAAATTAACAGGCATAAAATCCCTTGATGAGGCTGAAAGACTCGCCGAAGACAGGAAAAATTGGCGAACCATTTTGCGAGCTCTATGTGACGTTTAACGCCACGGGAAGGATATAAGATATAAGATAAGAATTTTTGATGGTTGGGATGAGTTTTAAATTAGAAGATCATGATGCATAGTTTGTGTGGAAATAGTTCATCAGCTTTCCAGTCTTGTCCACTAAATCTGAAGTCTTTTATTCCCTATGTTTTGTTCTCAATCCACTAACAATATGAATAAATTTAATTTCATTTCAAAAGGTGTATGAGATTACAAAACACTGAAATTCGAAAGAGAGAAGAAACGAAAGTATACGAAACTCTTGGTAAGATTTAAAGAATTTAAGCTAGGGCAAAGGCTCCCAATCGGTGTGCTTTGGCATAATCCCTAAGTGATCAATGCATTGGACATTAAATATGTATCATTTCTATAGTGTTTTTACTCGAATGCTTTGCGAATCAAAGCTTTTTGCGAGGCTAATCTTGTTTCGTCATTTAAGTGTAATGTAAATTACCAAGTGTAATTACTTATATTATTTCAAGAAAGTAATGATAAAATGCATCTATCAATGAAACAACATGCCCTAATTACAAAGACGGTACAGAGTACCAGGAAATGTGAAGCAACCATCTATCTAGAAGATGGCGTATACAGATCCGCTATGTCCTACACTATCACCTTAACATTCAGGGTCTTTGAGCAGGCTAGTTATGTGAAGAATCTCACGTGAACCAGTTTCCCAAAGACAACGAGGCTCGTGTTAACCCTGTGGCAACTTGGAACCCACCCCCTACACACACACACACACACACACACACACACACACACACACACACACACACACACACACACACACACACACACACACACACACATCATAATGTGTGGTACATTCAGGCTTAGTGGAAGTTCGTTCATTCGCTAATGCGTCTTGATATCGATAGGGTGTATGCTTGTTTAGGCCATTTGTGAAGGTAAGAATCAGACAAGATTTTGCAACTGTCTGGTGGGGCTTTGCGAGGTTGGGTTCTGTCGCTACTGCCCGGAAGACGTCTTCCTTGATCTTACGTACCTAATACTGGGATCCCCCCAAGCTTACACTTCTAGAGATGTTCCACTTAACAGTGGTCAGGACTGGATCCACTATCTGGGCCTTTCTGCTTAGAGATTTTTCTTTGTAGAGCTGTGACTGTGTTTTGTCACAGAGTTTCACTGGGAACTAAAGTCTGTACACTGTCCATGTTTTTAGGTACCTCTGCGAAACTGTTAAATATCTGATATAAAAAAGGCCGAAGTGGCTTTAGTCGCAGTCTAGGGTAGGGGGCAGACATGTACTTGACAAGCATGCCCTGCTTGCGAAACAAATTTCTTCCGAAGGTATTTTAATACAAACTAGATGCAATGCCATTGTTCTCAATGAATGAATATTACTGATACTACATTTTGAATATTTGAACATATTGAAAAGCAAATACCGTTAATCCTGAACTTCATAGACTTTAAAAAGGCATTTGGTAGCATACACAGAGAATCATTATGGAGGATTTTAAGAATATATGGAATACCTTCTAAGATTGTCAACATCATTAGTGACCTCTACAATGGGTATGTTTGTGCAGCCAGTACAGACGAAGGAATGAGTGAATGGTTCCAGATTGAAAAAGGCGTGAAACAAGGATGTATATTATCTCCCTTGCTTTTTGGAATTGCCATAGACTTCATAATGAACAAATGTTGCAAAGGTAAAATGGGCATTGTTTGGGTATGTGGAACCCAACTGGAAGATCTTCATTTTGCAGATGACATAACTCTTAGCGACAATATGAAATCATTGCAAGTAAAAACAGATACCCTGTCTTCAACGGCTAGTAAAATATGACTTGAAATTAACAAGGATAAAACAAAAATAAAGGTTCTCATTAACGACGAAGGACAAATATACGTAGACGGAACAGCTGTTGAAGAAGTAAACCATTTTGCATATCTCGGCAGCTATATAGACCACAATGGTGACACTAGAAAAGAAGTTAGAATTCGAACTGCAAAAGCAGCACTGACCTTCAAGAATCTTGAGAACATATGGCATTCAAAAGTTATAAGGACAAAAACAAAGTTAAGATTATTCAATTCAAATGTAATATCCACCCTCATTTATGCATGTGAAAGCTGGAAAACAACTAAAGAAATAGACAAGAAATTAGACTCTTTCGAAAACAAATGCATAAGTAAAATACACGGTATAAAGTGAAATAAATTCAAGAACAACACAGAAATCAGACAGATGAGCAAACAGCAGCATGTCTCATGGGTGAAAGAAGATGGACATATGCCGATCATGTGATGAGAAGAAACAATCAGAGTATCCCCAAAGAGAAGCCAATTCAGTTGTCATAACATCCTCTGATGAAACTGAAAAACTCGCCGAAGACAGGACATCTTGGCAAACTACCATGCGGGCCCTATCTGACGTTTAATGTCACAGGAAGGATGTAAGATGTAAATTTTGACCGTAGCCTGCGTTTCTTCATTCCTTCACGATCTTGCTCAAAAATAATTTGTGTACATTATTTTCGAATGTTACTAATACTGAGCCAAACATGCACCTGGTATTATTGGCGTTTTCAATATTTATTTACGTATCAAACATTTCTATACCACAGGTGTACTTCATACTAATACAATATTTTGTCTAAATGGAAGTCATGTTTATGAACAAAATATCGGACATAGGATGTATTTTACTGTAGCATACAGAAAACGTCAAGGCGAAGATGGCTGCAAGACATCGTTGATAATCTGTAAATGGAAGCATAAGCATCAGGGCATCTTGTTTACAGCCGAGAGGGCTACAGGAGAGCTGCTAGGGAGGCAAAGTTCTGCAAGGGACACGCAAATGACTGACACAGAAAAGCTATTCTGCTACGTTGCAATAGCACTTTTCACAATATCGAGAGTAGCGCCCCCTCCTGTCACTTTTTGCTATGGAGGCAAGCATGTTCACAAAGTGCCTCAGAACAGCTTACTTGTCAAGGTCACAGACAGTCTACAGGCACGTCGTAAACGGTAATAAACATTTCACAAGCATTCATTTGTATGTCATTTGCGGAACTTTTCCTCCCTAACAGCACTCCTGTAGGCCTCTCGGTTGTGAGCAAGATGGCCTGCTGCTGATGCATCCATTTGCAGATCATCAACGATGTCTTCCAGTCATCTTTGCCTTGGTCTTCCTCTCTTTCTTTTTCCCATTATGTGCCCTTCCAAGACGGTTTTCTCTAGATTATCATGGCGTTTAATGTGTCCAAATATTTAAGTTTTCTCTGTTTAATCCTCTTTACTAGCCAGCCTTCTTCAATATTAAGTTCTTGTAGTATGGATATATTTGTTGTTTTTTTTTGTCCATGATATTTCAAGAACTCTTCTGTAGCATTTACATTCAAAGGCATTTATGTGTTTCTCAGCTGTTTTGTTAAGTGTCCAGGTCTCACAGGCATATGTTGTGATGGGAAAGATGCCCAAGCATAGCAACATAAATATATATCTCTGCACGGGATTCCTTTTAAGTTATGAAGCCAACTTTGCAATAAACAATAGGAATGTGTATGTACCAACTAGGTCGGGGGGGGGGGAAATAAGCCCAGTAATTGTTTCATTTGTGTTTGTTCACTTGTGTAAAGATAATTTGAAATAAAATCCCCAAATACTTAGTACGGCATGTAACGTAAAGAAGTGATGTTTAAGTGTTTGTGTATACTACAGGATTCAGAATTGTTATCATGCTGGTATAAAGCAGGAAAAAAAAGTAGGAACAGCTTTATTACTTAACGACCACAAAGCTGTGATGTTTCTGCGTTAACCTTAATCATACATACATAAACAGGACGAAGAAACAGAGATGTCTTCTTCATCCTGTTTGTCATAGTTTTGTGTTCCTTAAGTAATAAAGCTGTTCCTACCTTTTTCCCCTAGTTTATACATTTTGGTATCACAGCTTTACTGCAGTGTATAGGTGTATACACTAATTATTGTGTGTTATCATGCCAGAAGCTTTAATTAATGTAGTTTTTAAGCTGAAGTTGTCATTCACAGTAGGAATATTTGTTGATAATGACAACACAGCATTATTTAAAGTTTGGTACAATTTCAGTGCAGAAAATAGAGAAAAATCAGCGAAAAGAGTGAAAAGGAACAGGTATCCCCATTTGTAGAAATTGTTAGCCAGTGTATGAAAAATTGTTGCGCTGCTGTTTTTATACAAAGTGAGATCATTCTTAATTAATGTATAAAATGATCTCAGCAGTCAGCCCTGATGAAAGAAGAAAGTGCAGGATTGTACCCCTGGAGCCCAGACTGTTGGGGGGGGGGATGATTTGTTTTTTTTCCTCCATCATTTCTTATTAGAGACAAAATTTTAATTCAGGAAAACACTAAGATTTTGTCTACAGTTTTCTGTGGGCCCAATAGTAACTGACCACAGGGCCTGACCTGGCTGTCCTTGCCCCAGGCAGTAGCATAGGTTTTTGAATGAAAGATCAGCTAGTTTTCAAGAAAAGGAAAACAACAAAAAAACAGCTTTTGACATGCTTGAAAAATGAGGAAATAACAGTCAGGCATTGAGAACATTACTACAGAGGTCAAAAGACAAAGATGGAAATGGCTGGACCACATACTACAAATGGTAAGAACAAGACACCCCTATGCTGCCTTGACTTGGACACCTTTAGGGAAAAGAAAGAAGGGGAGGGCATTGGGGACATGGAGGCACACAATACAGTAAGAACTAAAGAAAGCAGGAAAGACATGGTTGGAAGTATCCCGACCTGCACAGGACAGACTGGCTGGAGAACTTTGTGGTTGCCTTAAGGTTTGGCTCACGTTTGTATGCCAATAGGGGTGCTTCCGAGAAAATGTTACGAGTGTCGGAGTCGAGTTGGATTATCGGCAGATGACGATAAAGGATTTTCTTAACCATCTTTGTGGATGCCTTATGCTCCATTGGGAATACAGAAGACTGATTATGATGCTTTGAGTAGGCTAAGTCTTGGAACACCACAGTTATGATAAACAGAGGGTTCCTTTTTCTCTTTTTTTTTCAAATATTGTTCTGTATTCTCATTAGGTTTTTGTCAGTCAGAAGGGAGAGCCTTTGCGTCTGCTACACATCCACAGACTGCAGATATTGGCCATGCCTACCGAACAAGTGTTGATGATCCAGTTAGTATTTGCTTTTATCAGTAAAGTGAAGTGTCCAATTTATGTTTTTAAGAGCATTGCTGACTTGGTGTAAATGATGTTTTATTGTAAAGCTCTGTTTTAGATGTTATTTATTATATCAGCTGTTGATTCTATTTCATACTATGCTGACAGACCATTCAGTACTTCTGTTTTTGGGCATTGAAAGTACCAGAGGGAGGGGGTGGTGGTGGTGGTGAAAGAAAAAGGGTCAGTAGGGGGCAGCAGTGGAAGAAAAGGGGATGGTAGCTGGACATTAAGGGAAAACAAGCAGCAAATGGGGGCAGTATAGCGTCCTTCTTAGAACTCTTCAACCTGATATTGAGAAACTTGTGTCTCTGCAAGAAATTCATCCATGACATTAAAAATTGAGAAAATAATGCTGTATTTGAATTATAAATGTACTCCTTCATATTGTTAAATAAACTGGTTTGCTTGCTGAAGTTTTTAGTTGTGTAATACATATCCTAGTTTAATAGGGCATTGTAAATGTAGTATATAAGGGGGGTGGGCATTGAGGATGTTGGCTGGAAAAAAAAGAAGGGGGGCAACAGTCTGAACAAACATGGGAAACACTGTATTAGAACTTGACTCTAGTGGTTTGTTTCTTGCTTTGTTAGCCAACTTGGATAACCTGACTTCCAACAAGTTGTTTCCTTTTCATTTTTATTATATATATATCATACTATGTTCATTGTTGTGTGATGTTTCAGAAGCTGAGTTTGTGGCTATTTTTCATCCAGTTCCTGAAAGAGGTAGCCAGCAAATTTTAGCCCTTATATTGTGTGTCCAGTTCAAAGTGATTATACACTGTGCTATAGTTGTTTGCCATTAACATTTAATATATTTTATATATCCAACAGAGACACCACACCCTGGACCATGTTGGATTATATTACAAGATCTCAGAAGAGGAAAAGAACACCCTCTTCAACAGCTGCATCCGTTCAGGTCACCTGCGATTGGTATGTATTCATTGAAACAAAATAGTTTAACATAAAGTTCAAAATTCAGACTCCGGCTTCACTGCACTCAAGGCGACCCCCACATTTCATTGAAACAAAGTAGTTTAACATTGTTTCATTGAAACAAAACAGTTTAACATTGTTTAAACATTCTCTGATAGAGAAGACATAGTTATCAAGATCATGCAAGTCAAGACCCTCTGTCCTGTCACATCCTTTGGAAGTGCTCCTGACAGCATCCTGATGTTCTGCTTCAGCCTGGCCAGTGAAGTGGGGATCAGTATAAATCACCAAGGTTGTAGTCTTTAATGAGAAGTTTGTACCTTGATCCCAGTTTGAGAAATTAGGGAATCATTACTTCATACTCCAAAATTGGTCAAATGGTTGTGTTCAGGATCTTCACTAAGACAGCAGCAGCTTCTAAGAACTGAAGTCTGACAATCATCATTCTGCCAACAAGTCATCTACTTTGTAGTTTGTGTAGTTTCATTTAAGCTGTCCTGAGAGCATCATTTCTGCTACTGAGTTAAAATTTTGCCAGTTTATGTATAGCCTTTTATTTTTATTCGTAGTTTGTATTCAGAACTGATTTTTAGTTCATTGAAATTCATTAAACAGTTGTCTTATATATTTGGCAGCTTGGTTGGCTGACTGGTTAGGTGTGCAGTCTACTAATCTGGTGGTACTGGGTTCAATCCCCAGTAGTGGGGACAAGTTGAGAAAGGCCCCAAAGTCCATGCAGCCTCTAAAAATGGGTATCAGAGAAATCTGGGAAGGTGGGTGTAGCCAGGCATAATACTTAACACATCACACTTTCATGTGTGGATGGTCTTGAAAATATGGATCTTACATGTTATCCCCAATATGCCTTAATGGCATCAAAGTGAGCATTTTATCTTTTATACATCAGAGGATTATGCCCTTGGCATCATTTGCTGACAGGTTTTGAAAAATCTTAACTTGCATGACAGTTTTATATATTTTAGTATTTCATATGATTGGTCATAAGCATTATTGAATCATACCTTGTTTTGTTTATTGTTGTATTCTGTAAGCTTAGTTACAGTTACTGCAGATGATGATGACCACAGTTATGCCATAAGAAGATGTACAGTAATAGTTTTTATTCTGCTGACAGGTGTCTTTGTAAGAAACTTGTAATAAAGGCATTTTACTGAAAGAAGAGTGTGTTGTGGAAGCTGTAAGTACTTCCCAGATCTAAGAAAGAGACTTTTCATCGGGCTCTACCACTGTGGTGAACATATTAGTGTAAGATGCAGATCTCTCAACAGACCATACCACTGTGATGAACATGTCAGTGTAAGAAGCAGATCTCTCAACAGACCATACCACTGTGGTGAACATTTCAGTGTAAGAAGCAGATCTCTTAACAGACCATACCACTGTGATGAACATAACCATCTAAAATACAGACTTCTCAGCAGATTTCATATAGACATGTCAATTCTTTAGGAAACTTACCATAGGTAACTTATCCCATAGGACTTGTACAATAATCCTTGCTGAGATAGAAAATTTCCACAGTAGGACCCTGTGTAATGTATTTGTAATTGTGAACTGAAAATGACCAAGACATTTGACTGTTGAATTTTGTCTTTAACTGTAGATGAAGACATTTAATGAAGCCTGCTTCATGGTGAGAAAGCCTTCCTTGGAGCTGATTAGTTATATCAAAACATCAACTTGAACCACCCTGTGGCAAGATTTGTCCTGTGTATCCTTTTGTATTATAATTTTATTAGGAATTAGGGAGGAGTATTCTCACTGACCATAGAAAACAAGTTAAATTCTTTCCAGACTAAATGTTTACGAAGAATTAGAAAAATATTTTGGCCAAACACAATAAGAAATGACATCTTGTTGGCAGAAATGCAAATGAAGCCACTGACAGCAATTATTGAGGAAAGACGCTGGCGATGGTTGGGACATGTGCTCCGAATGACAGACTACTCACTACCAAAATAGCACTAAGTGAACACCACAGGGGAACAGAAGTAAGGGTAGACCAAAAGAGACATGGAGAAGAACAACAGAAAGGATGTTGAGCAATAGAGGGCTCATCTGGGCAAGAGCAGAAAAATAGGCAAAGGACAGGCTTTTGTGGAAAACCCTTGCGGAAGCCCTATGTGCCCTGGGCACTTACGGTTCAGGGAGAGAGAGAGAGATTCTCATTGACACCATTGTCAGCTATTTGTAGCTAGCACAACTCTCTCTCTATTACACCACAGTGCTTTCTGGAAATATGCTGTGTGTCATAGCAGCCTGACAATAAGGCAGTGATAAATATAGTCACCATCATGGTGGAGCTTTGAGAAAAGCTTGATATCACAGCATACTTAGTATCATCTCATCTTCATATATATCCTAGGAAATGAAGAAAGGTATAAGAGTGAAGGTGCTGTGGTAGTGTAGTAGTTGGCGCACTCGCCTGGTGATCAGAAGGTCCCTGGTTCAATTTCATGCTCGGGTGGAATTTTTTTGACTGACCAGCGCTGGGGTCAACCCAGCCTCAAAAAATGGGTACCTGGGGCTTCCTAGGAAAACAAAGGCAGCAAGGCAAGGTACTGGCATCACAGCCTCAAATGCTGTGGTGGCTTAGAAATGTGAAGCGCTAACACTTCACACCCCTATGGTATGCAAATGCTGTGGGACTTGGATAGATAAGAGCAGGCTAATTTCTCATCATCACTTTCATTTTCATTTCATTTCTCTGATCCAGCAGCCATCTGAGTCTGCACTCTTTGGCTTGAAGTGATTGTAAAGTATTTGCAGGTCTTCTTTAATTGTGTCAAGTTTGTATAAAATTCATTTTTGATGTCTGGATGGTTCAGGCAGGCATTCCTGTCATAAATCTTTGAGTGCTGGACATTCCGATAGATGATGTGTGACTGTTTCTTGGTTGTTGTCACACAGTGGACATTTGGGTGCTTCATCGGGCCTTGTCTGTGTGTGTGCATTCAGGGGTATGTACCTTGTCCTTAGTTGAAAAATGATGGTTTGCTCTCGTCTGTGTAGTGTGTTCTCTTCATCACCATTATCATTAATGGAGAGAAGAGTAGGTCATATGGTTTCATAAAATTCAGAGCAGTAATAAGAACGAAAAAGTTCAGAGCAACAGTAAGAATGAACAAATTCAGAGCAACAATAAGGGTGAAAAAATTCAGAGCAGCAGTAAGAACGAAAAGTATGAGGTTCTTCATTTTTGAATATTTTGATTAAGAGTTGAGCTTGCAGTGTATTCTTATCAGACTAATCTTATCAGAATTAGTTTTCAGCTAATTTCTTGCAGACTTACTTGTCTTCAGCTTTCAGTGGTGGATATTTTCATAACTTCTTCATCCATTCCATTCCCATTATTTTCTGGGTTTTTTTTTTTTTTTGTTTCAATTGATTGAGGTATGTTAAAAGTTTTTCCAAGCCAAAGATAAGAGTGGTAAGGTGGAAATTAGATGAAGCTTCATGAGTTGAAGTAAGATACAGCTTGAATGATATTAAATCCAATGAGAGTATTACAGTGAAAGTATTAGAGATGCACTGGGAAAAGACACTGCAATGAGGGAATATTACTCTCAGGGGACATCTTGGAAGAGCAGAAAGAGATTTACAATGCAAATAGCAATACAAAAAGTTGTTAAAATTGAAAGCAAACATTAACTCTTTCCCTGCCATCGACACTATAGTGAATTCTTCCTGTTAGTCTAGTGCCTGCCATGGTCATTATAGTGATTTTGTTTCATTGCAGTGTAAAACTTAGCATGTCTGGTGACCTTTCATAGTTCAGTCCAAAGCGTGGCTAACAACTGAGCGAAATCGATGTTTTAACTGAGAAATTTCCATATTTATTGTGATTTTGGAGACATAAGGACATGTCCTATGACCCGATCACTGTTCCTGAATGTACCCCAAGTACATCTAGACCTATTAAATGGACTGGAATTAGTTAGAAGGTTATTTCAGACATTATTTTAGTGAGAATGCCACCACACGATGAGATTGGACGAAAATTTAAGTAGATCTGGAAATCACCAATGGTAAACATTGTACATCTAGGCATCACCAATGGTAAACACTACAAAATTATCAGCTAAAATCATCACACTACTTCTTTTTTTCCTAAAAAAACTCTTCATTTATGAAATCTTACAACTATTTTCATGCATAATATGTATACTTTTAAAGTGGAAATACTTTGTACATTCACGTTTACAACTATACTTTGTACATTCACGTTTACAACTATACCCCTATACATATCAAGACCTGTGCTTTTTGCATGGCAATGACGGAGACGTCCGTGTTTTTTTTTAGGTGGCCCGGATAGAGTTAACCTTTTTTCTTATCTTTTATCAAAGATTTATTGGACAAGTGGTTCACATGACAGTCAGATTTTATTATTATGAAATTTTAAAAGAAGTAGTCTGTTCAATTTTGCTTCATGTTGAAGTATTGTATTCATAAATTTAACTCTGGCATAAGAACACAATGTTCTCTCATGGTGAAGGTCAGGGGTTCGAATCTGCTCGGAGGCACCACAGTCACCCAGCTGTAGAAATGGGTACCCGACTTCTTCTGGAGTTGAGGAAGGAAAGGCAGCCAGGCGTGATACTGACCATATCACCCTGTAGTGTGCTGACAGGTCAAGGAAAATATGGGCACTAACACCATATCCCTATGTTCCTCTAAGGCATGACAAGATTACCTTTACCATTACCTTTTATAAGAACACAGGTAGATTGGAGGAATCAGCTTCTGAATGAAACATGAAACTAAATAGGGACGCGAAGCTGTGAGTAAAATGAGTTTATATTGGACAGAAAGAGTTAAATGTGCTGTAACTAAACTGGGTGGTTCTAATTTTTGCAAGACCATGTGGAACATAAAGAATGAACGTGGTTTTCCTTAAAATAAGAAAGATGGACGGAAAGGGGCTGGTAAAAACTCTGTGATGAACCATGCCATGCATGCCTGCTACAGGGATAATTGGATTATTGTACATGTCCCATGGGGTAAGTTGCTCTTAAAGATAATTGCCATACACAGTGGTATAGTACTGCTTTACAATTGGCTGGCCTCTTGGGCAGAATAGTAGACCCTGCTTCATTGTGTTCCAGTCAGTTTGTACTAAAATTGGTATGTAACACTAATGGGTATCTGATTAATGAACCAGAGAACTTGTTTTTTTTTTCCCCTAACTATTGGTTCATTTGCTTCACACAACTTTGTGCATTCTTTTCAGATTTTCTGCCATGCTGGAGTTTTGACTCAGCATAAGGTGCTTTAGTAGAAATTGTTGTCTTCTTCTTCTTTGAAAATTCTCTGATGTCAAGTTGGATATTCTTGAAGAAGGCAGCAGCCTTAGGTTGTTTACATCACCATACAATTTTGTCTAAATTGGTATTGGTGATGGCATGTGTGTCTTTTTTGCATAGATAAGCAGGACAGTCCAGCAGCAAATGCTTGGCTGTCATTTTTTAGTGCCACAAGTATGCTTATCATTGTTAAGTGTAGCTGAATTTTGAGTTCAAATCATGTGGTTCCAGTGTCCCATATTCCTGAATGTAATGGTTCTTAAGCACCAGTCAGCTTTTCTTTTATCAGAATGATATTGTTTAATAGTTATTATCAGAAAATCAGATTTGCTTCTGTGGATGGGGCCATTAAAATGATTAGGGGTGGCCTAGAAGCATGCTGGATAATATCATACGGCTGTTTCTGCATGCGATCACCCAGTCTGAGACCAGTTTTCCACTGCTACATTCAGGAATATAGGACACTGGAACTCCATGGTTTGAACTTGAAATTCAGCTACACTTAACATTTCCTTTTTCCACAGTCATATTCCATCTGTGCTAAGTTTTTACTCCTTCCTCACTTGCAACACATATTCAGAACCTCCTCACTGCATTAGATTAAGACTCTCTGGGGTTTTTTTTTTTTCCCACTCCTATTTTTCTTTCATTCCTATTTGTTGTATAGAATTCTTGTGAATTTATATTTTATCTTCTTTCTCTATTTCTTTGTCCTGTATAATTTTTGTATGTTTAAGGTGCTAACTGAAACATCACAGCTCATTAATTAATAAAGCTGTCTACTTTTTTGTTAAATATTTTCAACATTAAAGATATAAGTGAGGTTGCCCATGTTAACATAATCATTTAATATTGTTTCTTATCTTGCAGCTGGGACATGGATTCGAGGCTGGAAAAAAGAAATTACCGAGTCCACATATAAGTTGGGTCGTTATGATCTCCCAACAGATGGTGCTGATTGGCTGAGTCACTTTCTTACACAGAATCAAGGGAGGCTGAAAGATTTGAAAGTAAAGGACAGCAGTGTTTGATCATATGTCCTTAGAATATGTTGATTCTGCCTCTTCATCTAGCATAATTCACACTTTTCTTTGCTAACACCATTCAGAGATATAATGAAAAAAAACGTGTAAATGTCTTTAGCTAGCACAAGGTTAATAAGTTTTTTAAAAAAAGTGAAAATTAGTAAACCAAGGATTTAGGAAAGCCAACACAGGTTATAGCGTTCCTACAATTTGTTTATACCTTAAGATTAGAAACATGGAAGCATAATCTGGAATAAATATTATATTTCACCTTTTACCATTTTCAGATTTTGACAGTTAAGTTAAAATATTCCAGAAAAAGAAAGGAGAAAAAAATATTGTGAATAGAGATATGAACATTGTAAAAGTTAAAAAAAAAAACAAAACAAAGACTGCTTAGAATCCCCCGAAGTAGTTGCATATCATGATGGCACAGATTTTATTTTATATTAGTTATCACAGTGTGAGATGACATGCCTCAAAAAAAAAAAGCTGCTAATCTAACTTGTGTGAGGAATTACATCATCAGGAAATACAGCATGTGCAAAACACTTTGAAAAGCAAAAAAATTCAAGTGGTTCAAGTGCCTCATCAGGCTTTCAGCCTCAGAGTTGTGACGTAAGACCAAGACAACGTTCAGGGAGAAGATGGCTAGACATTGGCCAAGTGGTCCTACAGAGACATGAAATATTGTTGAGAGCCACACACCTGAGGCAGGACTGTAAATTGCAACTTCCAAATCGTCTTAACAGCAGTAAAGTATGTTAAGGTAAAATTGTCACATAATGTACAGTGTCATGAATCCAATCTTGTTTCACGTCTGCAGACAACATCAGAGTACATCTGGACTAAACGTGAGAAGACTGATGTTGGAACGCCATTAGAAGAGCTTATAAAATTTGTAAGCTAATCAAGTCTATATGTATGAATATTTGTTAAATTAACCATAGAAAACTGGTTGAGATTCGTAATGTTTATGCTGGCATGGTGATATAGTAGTTAGTGCAATCACTTGCCATTCAGAGGGTGCCTGTAAGGCCAATAATTAAAAATGGTTTTCACATATTCAGGGCTTGCATGTTCACTTCATAAATATAAAACATTATTGAAGTGCCAGCAGGAAAAAAAAATGTTCTATTTCATTTGTTTTGTATTATTTGTTATTTCTTTCTCTTTCTTTTAAAAAAAAAATAATTTTGTTGTAGCACAGGATGTATTTAAAGAAAATATTAATTTTACTCAATCCAGTTTGTGAGTCAAAATAATGGGATTGGTCAGTGCTCTGGCAAAGAGAGGTGGAGAGCTTCCCATGGCTGACATAAGCCTCTCATATGATGAAGCCAAAACACTGATAAAAGCCAAATACAAGAAAAAATGGGGGAAAAAGAACATTCAGGATATCAGAAGAATGATGCCTGCTACCACCTTAGCAAAGAACAAGTCAAGATCTTTAGACTCAGAACAGCCTGCAGCAGATTGAGACATCACATATTTAACAGGCTGACCTGTACCTGTGGTACCGACAAAATGACAGCCTAGCACATGTCACAGGGCTGTCCTTCATTTGAAAATCCGAGGTGCCATTTTTGGCCATCACCTGTACCAAACCATGACAAGCTGTATGCTGATCTTGACAGCCCAAGACGAACGGCATCGTTCTTCAAAGGCATCCAACTTGGTGCCTGAAAGTGTTTGAAGAAGAAGAAGAAAATAATAGGGATTTGAAAGAAAGCTTGAATTTTACTGCATTCACGACTCTTCTAAATTGAGAGAAGATTTATCCACATTCTCAAGCTAATCAAGACATAGGCCTTAGTGCTGTTTCTTCAGGGTATATAGTATTGTTAGAAACATATTTTGTATTTGCTGGCAGGGCCTTTCTCGTATAAAGTTCTCCTCGGACTGTGTTGGGGCCGTTCTTAAAGAGCTCAGACACCAGGCACAGGCAGGGAGGTAATTTTTTTCTTTTTATTTATTGTTGTTGTTTCCCTTTTCTCACTGCGAGAGTAAGTGACATACTGAAGTAATTGCTGAAGTGTCCTCCAAGGTGCAACATTAATTCTTTTAATTCTTTTTTTTTTTTCCTTCTTTTTTTTTTTTTTTCTATTTATGACTGTTTAAGTATTCTTATGGCAAATTTGGGATAGAAGATAAACTTATTTTAAATCACTGCTAGTTAGGTTATAACAAGGGTAGGTCTTAGTTCTTTCTGCTGAAAGTAAGAATTATTGAGGTCATTAGTTATTTCTACTTGAGAGTCCACATAAGTAAGATAGGCAGCGCTAGCTAGAAGTTTGGAGTAAGACAAAAGGCAAGAAGCCAGGGAAAGAAATGCACAAAAGTACATAGGAAGACTGTTTAAGATTAACAGAGAAGGATGTATGAAGATGCAAAGAATAAAGAAAGTTGGGATAAGACAGTAGAATAAGAACAGGAAAGTATATGAAAGATTGGGGGGTTGGGGGGGGGGGAACAAGAATATGAATACAAATCAGTGGAAGAAGATAATAGAAAAGATGAAGATAAAGGGGAGAAGGACAAGGAAATTTGAGAATAATGGATTATAAAGAGGATTATAAAAGCACAACATCACCAAAAGAGCAGAGCCAGGCAGAGAAAAACAAAAAAGTTATTGTAAGAATGAATTGCTGTGATGTTTTCTAACATAAAAGGAATGCATACATGAACTTTATTTTTAAAGGCTGAAGGATTGGGCAAGTTGAACCATGTTTCTGCCCTCTATATCTCATCTTTCACACTGTTGCATACAGCAGTAGTAGAGACTTCTACTCTTATCTACAAGTGCAAAAAAACAAAACTTGTACATTCAACCATTGTCCACTCATACTCAACAGCTTGAGTTAACAAAGCACATGCAGTGAACTTATTGAGGATATAGAAATATAAATTGAACATAGCTAGACTGAACATAGCTAGACTGAACAGAAGTACAGGCCAGGGGTTTTCAAGCCAGTGGGGGGTTTTCAAGCCAGTGGGGAATTTTATGTTTGGGACCACAGATTGACAGAATCAGTTGATCTTCATTACAGTGTTGATCACTATTCCAACAGTTTGAATTGGACCTGTTGGAATACTTTTTCTACATTGTAGGAAGATCAGTTGAGTCTGTAGTCTCTGTTTTCTGAATTTTCCTCTCATGAAATTTTAACCCCCCCAAAGAGGAAATTTCCCAGTAGTTAAGAGCCCTTGCTCAAGACAGAAATGCTTTGTGGTGTGTGTAAAACAAAAAAAAGATGATGATAGAGAGTACACTGGCAGTCTAAAGTGTTTGAGGAAAAAATAAGCTACATTCACTGGCTTGTCGCCTAGCTGTTGAGTATTTACTATTGTACCATATCCACAGTTGTATCACACAAGAGTATTACATAAATGTACTTATTCTGTTTCCAGTAACTTTTATCTTCACAATTGTAGCATGAAGCCTACAGGTATGTAACTGTGTTGAAATGGCTATTTTTAAAATGTACTTCCACAGGTTCAAAATATTTGTTGGAGTTTCTTCTGTGAATGCTTTCTTTGTCCACTGGGATTGTAAGAACTCATTGAGAAGTCCAGACAAGAAACTGGTATGTTAAATAACAGTGTTCTCTAGTTCATATTCTCCGGTAAAGGAACAGCTAGAGAATTCTGGAGAACAGACCCAAGCATCCTGTCAGAAATAACATAAAACCTGCATTTTTCAAAAGCATTGTGTCCTGCCAGGTGATAAGAGGAGAAGAGTGGCGTAGCATAGTCCTGTTAATTTGTTAGCAGTTGAAATTTCACAATTAGTGTTGAGGTCTGAGTGAATGACGAAGAAGAGGAGGAAGAATATTAGCCAGCATCATAGGAATTGTACATACAACATACAACAATCCAATATTTTGGCGAAAGCCTTTTTTTTGTCAAGGATCACGTACAGAAACACCACAAGTGATAAAAACATGAAAAAAAAAATAGATGAAAAATGCAGACTTAATGTTTCTTTGGTCTCTTCCTAGTAAGCTGCTCTTCATTTGTATGTGTTCATCTTGCTTTCTGCCATTCTTGTTTCTGCCCACTTTCCCCACTCTTTCTGTCTTTTTTGTAAAACTGAATCATACACATCCATCTGCTTTCATTACTAGAACCAGTTTTACTGCAGTTGTTACCTCTCTTAATTCTGTAGTATACAGAGGAATATGCACTAGCTTGCATTGTATTGATGTTAGTAGTAACATTAATGGCTCAATATTTTCGTATCTAAATATGAAGTCCTTCTCAAAACAAGTTGTTGCCTAGCCAATAAACAGTCGAAACCATGTAATGTCACATCGTCAAGACCATCAAAATGTGATGACAGTAAGTGGAGTTGACATAAACATGAGTCCATTAAAAAGGATTTAACTGGGCCAGTGTGTGTGCGTGTGTGTGTGTGTGTATGTCTGTCCCACATTTGCTACATTAAACACATTAAACAGCCAAAGCTATCATCATCGGACACAATATGTACTAATCACAAAATATATTAGTCACAAAATATATTAATCACAAATTACAGTAAGTCTTAGTCTTACAATATAGAAAACACTATAATTAAGCAGCATCTGACTTGTCAGCAGTAGTACTAAAAAAATTGTATGATTTTGCATTGTGTAGTGATAACTGGTCTATTAATAAAAAATGTAATATCCACCCTCATTTATGCATGTGAAAGCTAGAAATCAACTAAAGAAATAGACAAGAAATTAGACTTCTGAAAACAAATGCCTAAGGAAAATGCTCAGCATCAAGTGGAACAAATTCAAGAACAATGCAGAGATAAGAAAGATGACTGAACAACAACTAGTCTCGTGGGTGATCAGGAAAGGAAGATGGACATATGTTGATCACATGAGAAGAAACGATTAGAGAATCCCAAAACAAGCTATCAAGTGGAACACAACAGACCGAAGAAAAAGAGGCAGACCACGTGAAACTCTAAAGTGGACATTGTTAAGAGAGGCCAAATTATTATGCATAAAATCCCTTGATGAAGTTGAAAAGTCACCGAAAACAGGAAAAATTGGTGAACTACCTTGCGAGCCCAATGTGACGTTTAACGGCACGGGAAGGATATAAGATAAGAATTAAAAAAGTCATTTAAAAATGATAGAGCACTGAGAAGTCCTGTGTCACATCAGGCATACTGTAAATGAACAAGTGCACAGTCTTGAACGTGCTTACAGACTGAGCGTAAGAAACAGTTTTGGTGGGCGTCTGATCCATGTACTCACTGACGTCATCAGCACTATCTTCGGCGTCGCTGTCTGCCTTGCTTTTACTGCAACTAGTGATGATCTCTGAATACATTTCTGTTAATAGCAAGCCATCATCAGCTGAAACGAACTGATCAAATGTGACGGTTCCATCAGAAATTGCTGCTCACTCTTCATCTGTGATCAAGTCCAGGGGAACGTCACAAATATCGCCAGCATTTGTATTGATCACTGGCTCAGGCAATTTAGTAAACTGCAATTTACAAAAGCAGTTCATAATCGTTGACTGACTGATGCTGTTCCATGCCGCATGCCTAAAATTAATCACTATCTCGATGTCGATCTTCCACAGCATGCAGCACATGATGCACTATTTGCTTTCTGTACTGTTGCTTGAAGGCGTAAATGATACCTTGGTCGCAAGGCTGCAACACGCTGGGTGTGTTAGGTGGCAGGAAAACAAGCCTTGTAGCCATCAGATTGGTGACGTTAGTGTGTGCTGGACAGTTGTCAACAAACAACAAAACTTTTCTGTTCATTTTGTTGTCGAAAGAAATGACCCAGTCCTCAAACATTTCACTTGTCATCCAAGCACGCTGGTTAGCCTTGTAAGTGACAGGCAGGCTCTTTATGTTCTTGAAGCACCACGGATTTCATGACTTTCCCATAACAGTGAGCAGAGTCTTCTCAGTGCCAGACATGTTGCAGCACGCGACAGCTGTTAAGTGATCTTTAGAACGTTTGCCACCGTGGCACTTCTCATGACAAAAACATAAAGTTCTGTTCGGTAGCAGTTTATAAAACACACCTGTTTCATCCACGTTAAAAATGTCATCTGGGCTGTACGCATCCAGAAATTTTGCAAGTGAGAAATCCAATCATTAATCACTTGAAGTGACCTTAAATGTTATGTTGTGGCATTTCTTAAAGTGCTGAAGAAAGCCGTTCGAACACTTCCAGTCAAGCATATCCATTTCTTTCACAAAACGTTCTGTGACTTCTCCAGCATGGGACCGCACACAGGCAGCTTTACAGAAGTGTCTGAACCATTTCAGCAGAGCACACTCAATATCCATGTAGGAACTCGCACACCATTGCTTACAGTTTGACCTAACTAAAGACGAGTGACATTTTGTCTCGGTTTTTAATAAGTTTCGATACAGTTGAAACACCAATTTCTTGTAACTTTTTCATCAACTTGCTTCAGAATATTCATTTTACCGTTCAAATCCAGATCAACATGTTTGCGTTTAGTAGCCATTATCTATCACAATGAGAACCAAAGAGAAATTCCCGGCTATACGGTTCACAGTACACTATTTGAGTCTGACTATCACCTCACGTTGCCAATTTAATACCACCCACGTCTTGATAAAGAAGCCAATGACTTAAAAAAGCCAGATTTTAATCACAAAAGGGCAGCTGTGGTAAGCCACATGAGTTTCAGTGCCCACATGTTCAAAAGGTTGATGCAACAATTACTTGGTGATCAAACGGCCAGCCTCTTCTTTGATGAATCGCGAATCTGATAACGCTTTGTGAGATGTTTGTAGCTTGTACTCACCCAGTCTGTGATTCAAAGTGGGGTCTTTAGCTCCTCCGGGTGCAAAAATACAGTGACATTAACTGATTTGTGGCAATAAGCAGGGTGATATTAATGGGAGTAAAGCCTACTAATTACTTATGGGAGTTGGCCGAGGATACAGATTTATGTGACAGTAACCAGGTGGTGACATAAAGCAATGTGATATTAAATGGGTTCGACTGTATTTCCTAATTTTGCTTAGTTGATGAGACCATAGAAGCAGTATATATCAGTACAGTCTGATATTGGGAGCATCAGTAGCAAGCACTAGGCTTCCCTGGAAACTGATTTTTTGTTTTTTTCCCATGGAGGTTGACTTATAAACCTTTTCTTATGGTAAAGCAGTCTTGAAAAGTATGGGTTTTTATCAGTTAATTTTTTCTTTGATGATCTTTATTTCTGTCATATCTTCTCCTTCTTCTCTGTCCACATCTCAATTCTGATCTATGCTTACCTGAGCTATAATCCAATAGCAGCCAAAAATGAACACACTGATACTGAATGTCACAAATGAAACAAAATTTTACTTTACTTCCATCACTTTTCTTACAGTTACATCCAAATGAAATCTCTCTCATTTACAATTTCAAGAAAATGCTGAGTCCAACATGGGTAAGTGCTTTTGTTGCATACATTTAACAGTTAAAAAAAATGGCTGGTTACATATGTATTCAACACGAAAATAAAATAAAAACTGTGAGAATTGTCTGATCTCTTGCAGTTGACTTAGAATTCTTGGGGAGGAAAAAAAACTCATGTTATGCATGAGAAACAAGAAGAAGAAAGTGATAACATAATGCCCATCATAAATGAATTGAGTAGTAATAGTTATTATTGTTACATACTACCCATCTTTAATAGCTAACACTGAACTACAGACATATTGCTATGTGCACCGCAGATTAACTCTAATCTTACTGAAAGATAAGTGAGATGAAGGGCTGTCTGCCTCTAATCCTGTTGAACAATAGCCACAACTCATGAATGTTCTTTGTAATTAGACCTCAAGGAATACCCATACTTTACCAGTAAAATGATGAAATGGTTATGTTTAGCATTTACAGCAACTCACAAGGACAGAAGAAAACTATATGACTATAGTTATTTTATTTTTAAAGTTTTCAAAGAGGAGTTTGAATGGCTGTGTTAGATTGAAGGTTTATACATTTGGACACATTGTAGCATGAGACTGGATTAATCATCAGTGGAAGCATGCAGCAGTTAAATTGTGTGAACAAGAATAAAAGTAAGTCCAGAAAAATAAGGGTGAATGTAGTATTAACAAAAACAAAAAAAAACAGACTAACATTTTGGCAGCCTTCGTTAGAAAGATGCAGGCAAGATAAAAAATTGTTATTGCAGTGACATAAAACGTAAATTGATACATTAGAAAGATGCAGGCAGCAGCATCATTATTGTAAACCCATTAAGCAAATAAATTACCTTTAACAGGCCCATTAGAACGGGAAACTGAAAGAAGACACCCATTAAGTTTATAGATTAACTTTGAAAATTGACTTGTTGTGGACAATGCAAGATATGATTTTAGTTTCAGGAAAGGTTGTAAACTGAAAAAACAAAAAACCCCAGCAATTCAGATGCCATTTTATAATCTTAATATTTTAGTTTTTAAACTTTCATTTGGTTATTATCTAAGCATTTTGACTTGATTGTGTTTGAAGAAGCAGAGATTGTTGTGCTGAAGGGACAGTGCAGTTATTGGAACTGGTGAATTAGAGTTGACCAAGATTTGTGTCCTTCCCCCTTGTGGTGTACCTCGACCCTGCTGGTTGAGCCAGCATCAGAAACAGTTGCTGGGTTGTTGGAGCAGGATCAGTTGCATGGTGGTCATTGTAACCAGGTTAGGTCTTGACAAGGTCTCCGTAGAAGTGGGACATACTCTCAAGAGTCAGTCCAGGAATCTCATGTGAGTCACTGTAAACCACTTCCAGTGCTTGCATTTCATGATGTCAGCTTCGGAGAAGACAGGCGTGCAGTTCCAGAGAGACTATAGAAGAGGAGGGATGCATGGCTGTTTCTTATGAGTTTAAAATACAGATTGCATGTTTTTTTTTTAAATTGTCTTAATCTTTATTCTGTTTTCATCTTATGCTGTGGTAGACACAGGGAGTTGTTGTCTGCATTGTTGATGAAACCGTAAATATGCTGTCACAGAGGGAAAACTACACGCCCAAGTATTTGCTTGGACAGGAGGTTTGCTGGCATATTTGTAGCTTCTGTGTCGATTGTTTTGTTTTGTTTTAAATGTGAATGTTTTATTTTTAAACTGTGGACAGGTATAAAATTTGGGTCAAACAGTTAAAAATGAGTTAACTGTTTTTCTAAATAGTGATTTGAATTTGATTTTATGTCTTGCTTCATATACTGCAGTTACTTTGTATGAAATTGATTTTCATCAAAAACAGTGTATCTGAAAAATGTATTTTTGATAAATTTTTGTTGTAAAATCAGAATATTGCTGCCAGTTGTAGCTTTGGAATGGTCATTGGTTTTAATTTCCACCTCTCAAAAAAAAAAAAAAAAGATGTCATTGGAAGTTGGACTCTTCATTAACATTCATTTTAAACCATCCAGTTTCCCCCTGGGAGCAAGTGTGTTGAGAACACACTTATCTTAACATAGTCTTTGTGAGACAGGGCTCATAAATCTGATTTGCTGAAAAACTCTGACCAACTTCTGTAGGCCAGAAATCTGTAGCAATCAACACTAATTGTAATGTCAGGATGGTGGGCAGATAGGGACATGGAGATCACCAGCAGGGATGAGGAAAATCTGATGTGAAACCAGTGAATGTAGGACATGACAAGCTTATGGATCTCTACTATAATGGCTATCAGAATGAGGTAAACAAAACAGCCAGCAGACTATAGGTGGTAGGGAATGGATATTGTTGATCAGATTCCTGATATCAAAGTTGGAGTGTCTCTGTAGAACTGTCTCAAAGCCATTGGGCTTGATATGAAGAAGGGGGTTAAGTGCAGCCACCCAAGGCTGGAAAACAAAGCTTTGGCCAGGCCAGCCTACATCACTGTCTTCATGGCAGTCCGAGAAAGACCACACTCTGCCCTAGCAAAGAAAGGTGCTGAAGTCTGAGGTACCCAGCCAGAAGGTGCATCACAAAAATCAGGGCACCACTCATTACCGCTAAATGTGTATGAAGAAGAGGAAACCAACCAGTGAAAATACTCATTTAATGTACAATTTTTAAACAGTTACCTGCGATGAAGTCATAAACACAAAATGTGTGAATTTGGCTTTTCTCCTGCAAGCATACACAAAAAGTAATGTCCAAAACCACGTGACTTTATTTCCTGTAATTTGATTATCTGTGTAGCAACAATAAAGATGCCATGTTGCGCATGCTTAGAAATTTGGGCTGGATATTCTTTGTAATGTTTATTGTTCACTGTCAAAAGCAATTTTTTTTATATGAAGGAGTTCATTTAAAAGCCTGCCATTTAATATGGTACATCTCTTATTTTTTACATACACTATAGTTTTTTTGACCAAAAAAAATTAATATAAATCAAACCATTATTTTTCACGCTAATAGCATCTGTCAGTGCAAGAAAGGATGATTATGAATATTTGCTTTCAATTTGAGCTTAATTCCACACCAATTGTTCTTGAGACATGGTTTCAAATTTGACTGAAAATTTGGCTCTATTCCACATTAAGACCCCCATATATGATGGCCTTAGCATTGGAAATTCATATTTATAATTCAAAAAACATTTACTTATTTCCATAATTATCATATTAAAAATTGAATTGGACACATATTGGAGAAAAACTTTTGTGAAGAAACAAGATGAGTTTTGTTTGCTTCTTGACTATTTTGGTACTGATGTCTAGTCTCTGGTCACACTTTTATATTATTCTGTCTGACCTTGTCAACAAATTTTTTTTTCAAAAGTCCACTTTATTAAGTCCCTCTCTTCCCCCCAATCTTCTGTTTCCCTCATTGACATTCTTTCTTTCCAAGAACTATTAAGTATGAGTAAATATTTCTGCCGTTTCCTAAAAAAAAATTACATATATATATACATATATCACACAGCTCAAAGGTGGGCAAAGTTCCACAAGGGATGTGCAAATGACTGACTGATCGCATAGCTCTGGTGTACTTGAAGAAAAAAGACAAAAGAAAGAAATGAGGACACGAGCAGTGCAGGCTTTAAAGATTTACTACTTTGGTCTTGGCAGATCGGTCTCTGTTATGTCTGTGTGCTGTTTCCTGCTGTGAGCACTTGGCCAGCTCAACTATGCCGTTTCTTTTGTCAGATCTGATGTAACTAGCCATCTTTTTTCTTTCTGCATCATTATTATTCACAAAACAAAAAAAAAAACCTCCCATGATTTGCATGTTATGAATGAAGCTGCCATTTTACTGACATTTCAGGGCTTTGAAGCGCTTGACCCATATGTGCCAATTCTGGTACCGGAGTATTCAGAAAAAGAGACCTTGAGTAACATTGATTATTTTATAGAACACAACTGGATTCAGAATGAATATGGTAAGTGTTTTTTTTTTTAAACTTTGCCACAGTCTTGTTACTTGAATGCAGATGATATCAGTAAATAGCTTCATATGAACAATGTGTTTTACATATTGCAAAACTTGTGGTCAAAGATATTGAGTGATAGTCTTCAGTTATTTTACATTAAACAGGATCGGCGGTGTAAAATGTATTCACAGTTAAGAATGTCCATAGCATTCATTATATGCTCATAGTTATCATGGCCAGCAGATGGCACTGTGTCTCAAGGTCTAAGAAGTGAGTGAGGCTTTGTTGCTTGACACAGTGGCATACCTGTTACAAATAGATCAGGAACTTGTGCAGCCACCAGCTTCAGCTTCATAATGGAGGTTGAATCAGCATCAGAAGCGTTTGCCTGTTTTTTGGAGCCTGATGAGTTGCAGATCGGAAAACTGAGAGACATTTCCTTCTTCACAGATTGCTAGCTTGGCATGGATCTGTTGTCAAGGTTAAGTGAATTCAAGGGGAACAAAATAGACAGGCTGGCAGAAAAGACAGCAGTCAAGAGTACTTTGAAAATGAATAAAAAGGACATTGGTGAGGGCTGCTTTGAACATTTTGTGCATGCAGGAGGAGATTGGGTTGAAGGGCATTGCCCAAATTAAGCAAATTTTAGAGTTGGGAACAGAAAAGGGAAGTGGCAGACAGTCAGACCTGTGTAGTAGAGCACTCATCACACCCAGCCTGTGTGGTAGAGCACTCATCACACCCAACCTGTGTGGTAAAGCACTCATCACACGCAGCCTGTGTGGTAGAGCACTTATCACACCAAACCTGTGTGATAGGGACTGCATCACCCACAGCCAGTGTGTGCTTACTGACTGTTCTAGTCACACATTTTATTGTTTTATTGAAACAAACCAAGAGTTACTATACCGACCATTGGCACAAATTGGAAAACTGGAAGGGTCGCTACAGTGACCAATGGCATGGAAAGAGTTAATATAGACAGTATAACTGTGTATAATTCTGATTCTTCTGGCATGCTGACTTTAATTCTTGTAAATTCTAGCACATCAGGAACAAATTTAAATGTGAAGTATTTACAGGCTTATCATATATACAAACTGAGTTTTGAGTATTGTGTTCTTTATGGCATTGTGGGTATCTTTAGTTCATGGAAGTTTTGTGTACTGTGTTTAGTGTGACATTGTGGGTATTTTAAGTGTATAAAAGTGTTGTGAACAGTGCTCATTGTGGCACAGTAGGCATTTTTAGTATAGAAAATTTTCTCTTTGTCTCTTAGCTTGAAGGAAAATGCCATGAAAGTGCACATTTCAAATTATTTTCATACCACTTTTTTAATACTTGCCTGTTATTTTTTTTCTTGTCTTGAAAATATACAAGGTATCATTAAATTATAACAAAACCTGTAGCAGAGTTTGAAAAGTTTTTTTCATGAATTTTTTTTTTTGTTGTTGCATGTGTCATCTTATATATATATCTTATATCCTTCCTGTGCTGTTATACATCACATAGAGCTTACAAGGTAGTTCGCCAATTTTTCCTGTTTTCGGCGAGCTTTTCAACTTCATCAAAGGATTTTATGCCTATTAATTTGGCCTCTCTTAACAATGTCCTCTTTAGAGTTTCACATGGTCTGCCTCTTTTTCTTCAGCCTGTTTTGTTCCACTTGATAGCTTGTTTTGGGATTCTCTGATCGTTTCATCTCATCATGTGACCAACATATGTCCATCTCCTTTTCTTGATCACCCATGAGACTGGTTGTTGTTCAGTCATCTGTCTTATCTCTGCATTGTTCTTGAATTCATTCCACTTGATGTCAAGTATTTTTCTTAGGCATTTGTTTTCAAAAGAGTCTAATTTCTTGTCTATTTCTTTAGTTGTTTTCCAGCTTTCGCATGCATAAATGAGGGTGGATATTACATTTGAATTGAATATTCTTAACTTGGTTTTTGTGCTTATAACTTTTGAATGTCATATTTTTTCATTATGAAGTCTATTGCAATTCCAAAAAAGCAAAGGAGACAGTATATATCCTTGTATCACACCTGTTTCAATCTGGAACCATTCGTTCTTCCCTTCTTCTGTTTTGACCGCACAAACATATCCATTGTAGAGGTCCTTAATGATGTTGACAGTTTTAGATGGTATTCCATATAGACTTAAAATTCTCCACAATGAATCTCTGTGTATGCTATCAGATGCCTTTTTAAAGTCTGTGAAGTTCAGTATTAATGGTTTCTGTTTTTCAGTATGTTCTTCTAGTATTAGAGTAAAGATCTGGCCGAGGCAGCTTCTCTCTTTTTTGAAATCCTGCTTGTTCTTCTCTCATTGCGGTATCTACTATATCTTTAAGTTTATTCAAAATGACCTTGCAAAATACTTTTGACACAACTGATAGTAAGGTCACTCCTCTCCTGTTACAGTCACTAAGGTTGACTTTTTTGGTATTCTAACAGTGATTCCTTTTTTCCATTTAGAATGAACCTTTTCTTCTTTCCAGATCTTATTAAACATTTCTCTGTAGTTGTCTCATGTTGTCACTATTGATAGCTTTTAACATTTCAGGTGTTATTTCATCTTCACCTGCAGCTTTGTTGTTAGCATTAAATGCACTGCTGTTTCAATTTCATGCAATGTAATTTCATCTAGGTTGACATTTAGTTGTGGGATTGGTAAGTTTATCAATTCTTTTGGGTGTGGTCAATTAAGTATTTCTTGGAAGTGTTCAGCCCATCTTTGCTTTTTTGGTCTTTACTTGATGTTAATAGGGTTCCAGTTTTGCTAAGGATTGGTCTTTCTTTAGATGTAATAGTACCTGTCAGCCTCTTTTTTATGTTATAAAGTTTTGCTGTCTCCTGTTTTTGCTGCTTTCTCTGCCTCTTTCGCCATATTGTCTGTGTATTCTCTTTTATCCCTTCTAGTTGAACTTTTTACTTTCTTGTCTATTTCTTTGTATGTTGTTTTCACCAGATCTTTTCCAAGATCTGTCTTTACATTCAACGTCTAATTTGGCTGCTCGTCTTTCATGTATGTAGTTCCATGTGTTTTCTGATATCCAGGCTTTTCCATTTGGTTTTTTCAGTCCAGCGCTTGCTTTTTCTGCTGTGATTATGGCTGTGCTGTAAAAATTCCATAATTCATCTGTGCCCGTCTCCTCTACTTCACCGAGTGTTGTGGAATGATTGGCAAGTTCCTGACTGAAGTTACTGTTAGTATTCTCTTCTTGTATGCTGTGGCTGTTTATCTTTCTGTGTATTGATTTCTTGTGTTGGCTTTTCAGTTTTAGTTTTATTTTCCCTGTATTTTTATTTTCATGTGTCATGTGCTTGTGATAATATTTTTGCTTTACATTTATCCTGTTGCTTCTGTGCTTGTTCTCCATACATTTTTATGACTTTATTTTTGTTTTCAGGTAAAACTGAAGAAGGAAAGAAAGAATTACTGTTTGTCAGCAACAAAAATCCTTTCAAACTTTTTCAATTGTGCTCATCATTGTGATGTCCCAAGCTTACACTGTAATTAAGTAGTTCACAAGTCTTGTAATACTGCAGTAAGTTAGATTTTCTAAGTGTTTGGATATCCCTGGACTTAACAACCAAAAATGTTGACATTGCTGTTTGTCCTGGTGCATCATATCCCAGTAACTTTTTTAAAGAGAAGCCTTTTTTTTTTTTCCGGATTGGAAGCAGTTTAAAGACATAGGTGTTTGACACAGCAGATCTTCGGCATAGCCTTGTATTAGCTTACCTGGAACTGGTTTTTCTTCTCTGTGGTTTGACTAAGTGCCATGGAAAAATTAAAGCATTTAAGCTGGCAGGAAATACCAAAGATCACACAAGCTTCAGAAGTGTGCTTGTCAGTACTGTCCAGCTTGTTACATAGTAGGTGAATTTCTCAGAAAAAAAAAATATCTGAAAATATAAATTAAAATTTTAATTTATTGTGACATATGTTATCTGTTGTATAACAGTGTAGACTTGACATTCAGAAGATATCTCTGTAGCAAATTTTGTACTGAAACTGTCAGCCAATGCCTGTGTGGTACTAATAAAATAACAGCAGAGAGTTTGCTGCAGATGTCCCTAGTTTATAATGGCCAGAGACAACTCATATGGCCAGCACAGATATCTTCCCATGGCAGGCTGCTTGCAGACCCAGAACATTTGAAGACAGCTGTTGTTGTTTGTGTTGCAGATATAAGTGTCTGTGAGGTGATTGTTTTAACTAAGAGAGCAAAATAAAAAAGAAAGAAAAAAAATGTATATTCAAAATTTGTCATTTTATTTGTTGACATGTTAGTTTAGTCAGATGAGTTTAGAAATGTGAAGAGCTCAACAAAAATAAAGAATTAGAATTGTTTGATATTTTAAAAATAATTTGATGCCATATTAAGAAATTGGCACAAGAATTGACTGTTGTGGCATTTAAATTACCAGAGCTATGGTTCTGAACATCCCATGTTCTGATCTTCTCTGTTCAACCTAGGCTGCCACTGAATCCTCTATATATTATTTTCAGAAAGGGTTTTCACCATTATATATCCTTTTATGGTGGTAGTTACTGAAACAATTTACAAAATAAAACCTTAGACTTGAAATTCCTCCCTGGAAGGGCACCTGCCTTCCCATTGAGAATTACTGCATTAGAGAGAATTCTTCTTACATCCTTCCCGTGCCGTTAAACATCACATAGGGCTTGCTAAGTTGTTAGCCAAGTTTTCCTGTTCTCTGCGAGTCTTTCAACTTCATCAAGGGACGTTATGCCAACTAAACTGGCTTCTCTTAACAATGTCCTCTTTAGAGTTTCACATGTTTAACCTCTTTTTCTTTGGCCTGTTGTGCTCCATTTGATAGCTTGTTTGGGGATTCTCTGATTGTTTCTTTTCATCACATGACTGACATATGTCCATCTTCTTTTTCTGATTAACCATGAGACATGTTGTTGTTTGCTCATCTGTCTTATCTTTGCATTGTTCTTGAATTCATTCCACTTTATATTTTCCTTAGGCATTTGTTTTCAAAAGAGTCTAATTTCTATTTCTTTAGTTGTTTTCCAGCATTCACATGCATAAATGAGGGTGGATATTACATTTGATTTGTTCAAATCTGTTCCTTCTACGTATATTTGTCCTTAATGAGAACCTTCATTATTTTTGTTTTATCCTTGTTAATTTCAAGTCCTGTTTTACTAGCCATTGAAGACTGGTTATCTGTTTTTACTTGCATTGATTTCATATTGTCACTGATAAGAATTATGTCATCTTCAAAATCAAGATCTTCCAGTTGGGTTCCACATACCCAATCAATGCCCATTTTATCGTTGCAACATTTTTTCATTATGAAGTCTGTGGAAATTCCAAAAAGCAAGGGAGATAATATACATCCTTGTTTCACACCTTTTTTCAATCTGGAACCATTCACTCATTCCTTCATCTGTACTGACTGCACAAACATACCCATTGTAGAGGTCACTAATGATGTTGACAATCTTAGATGGCATTCTATATATTCTTAAAATCCTCCATAATGATTCTCTGTGTATGCTACCTTTTTAAAGTCTACGATAATGATTCTCTGTGTATGCTATCTTTTTAAAGTCTACAAAGTTCAGGATTACGAAGTTCAGGATTAACGGTCTTTGCTTTTCAATATGTTCTTCAAGTATTATTCTTAAAGATCTGGTTGAGACAGCTTCTCCCTTTTCAAAATTCTGCCTGTTCTCCTCTCATTGCAGCTTCCACTATATCTTGAATTCTATTCAAAATAACTTTGCAAAATACTTTTGACACAACCGATAGTAAAGTTACTTCTCTCCAGTTGTTGCAATCGCTAAGGTTGCTTTTTTTTTGTTTTTTGTTTTTTAACAGTTTCTTTTTTCCATTTAGTAGGGACTTTTTCTTCTTTCCAAATTTTATTGAATATTCTCTGTAGTTGTTTCATGTTGTCTCTATTAATAGATTTTAACATTTTGCCTGTTATTTCATCTTCACCTGCAGCTTTGTTGTTAGCCATTAGATTCACTGCTGTTTCAATTTCATGCAATGTAATTTCATCTAGGTTTACATTTAGTTGTGGGAATGATAAATCAGTTCCAAGGTCTATCAGTTCTTTTAAATTTAAATTGAATTTGTATATTGTATTAAAATTTTTACTTCACTGATGACACAATGTCAGATATATATTTCTTAACTTTTTCTGTGGTATTTATATTGTTAGTATGTTTAGTGATCACTAAACAGATCCAACATCTGTTATGGTTATCAAAAATTGTTGATAATAAAGTTTTGTACAGTTCGTTAGACTGTTAAAGGTAGAGAGTTTTCAATATCTTGGATCATTACTAACTAATAATGGAGATACAATGAGGGAAATTAAAAGGAGGACATCTATTGCTCTTCAGAAAGTAAAATAACTAAAGAAATTGTGGAGAGGAAAAGACAGAACTACAAAAATAAGATTTTTAAGGACATGCATCCATTGTGGAGAATTTTAAGTCTATATGGAATACCATCTAAAATTGTCAACATCATTAAGGACTTCTGCTGTTTGTGCAGTCAAAACAGAAGAAGGGATGAGTGAATGGTTCCAGATTGAAACAGGCATGAAACAAGGATATATACTGTCTCCTTTGCTTTTTGGAATTGCAGTAGACTTCATAATGAAAAAATGCTGCATAGGTAACACAGGAATTGATTGGGTACATGGGACACAACTAGAAGATCTTGATTTTGCTGATGACATAACTCTTCTCAGTAACAATGTGAATTCCATGCAAGAAAAAACAGATAGCCTGTCTTCACTGACTAGCAAAATAGGACTTGAAATTAACAAGGACAAAACAAAACTAATGAAAATTCCTATTAATCAAAATGGGAAAATACGTGTAGAAGGGACAGATATTGAAGAAGTCAATCAATTTGCATATCTTGGCAGCTACATAGACCAAGATGGTGACACCAGAAAGGAAGTTAGAATTAGAATTGCATAAGCAGCATCGATCTTCAAGAATCTTGAGAACATATGACATTCAAAAGTTATAAGCACAAAAACCAAGTTAAGACTATTCAATTCAAATGTAATATCCACCCTCATTTATGCATGCGAAAGCTGAAAAACAACTAAAGAAATAGACAAGAAATTAGACTCTTTTGAAAACAAATGCCTAAGGAAAATACTCGACATCAAGTGGAATGAATTCAAGAACAATGCAGAGATAAGACAGATGACTGAACAACAACCAGTCTCATGGGTGATCAGGAAAAGGAGATGGACATATGTTGGTCACATGATGAGAAGAAACAGAGAATCCCAAAACAAGCTATCAAGTGGAACACAACAGGATGAAGAAAAAGAGGCAGACCACATGAAACTCTAAAGACGACATTGTTAAGAGAGGCCAAATTAATAGACATAAAATCCCTTGATGAGGTTGAAAGGCTTGCTGAAGACAGGAAAATCTGGCGAACTACCTTGAGCCCTATGTGACGTTTAATGGCACAGGAAGGATATAAGATAAGATCTTTCCCATCGCAAAATATGCCTGTGAGACCTGGACACTTAACAAAACAGAGGAGAAACACATAAATGCCTTTGAATGTAAATGCTACAGAAGAGTTCTTGAAATATCATGAACACAAAAAAAGAACAAATATATCCATACTACAAGAACTTAATACTGAAGAAGGCTGGCTAGTAAACGGGATTAAAGAGAGAAAACTTAAATATTTTGGACATATTAAACGTTATGATAATTTAAAGAGGACCGTCTTGGAAGGGTACATAATGGGGAAAAAGAAAGAGAGGAAGACCAAGGCAAAGATGGCTGCAAAACATTGTTGATAATCTGCAAATGGATGTATCAACAGCAGGGCATCTTGCTTACAACCAAGAGGTCTACAGGGGTGCTGTTAGGGAGGCAAAGTTCCACAAGAGACATGCAGTGACCGACAATCTGTTAATAAAAAAAGCATTATAAGCAAAGGATTTAAGCTTCACGAAAGCAACTTGGGTGAACTATACTAACACCTTTGAAAAAAAGCAAAGTAGTTTTGTTTTTATACATATCTCCTAGCCAGCAACTGAAGTATAAGTTTCTAGCAGTTGATAATTTGATGAACTTGTAACAGAGCCATCAGCAGGGAGATGATATGAAACTGGTGAATATTATCTCCCTACTTCCCTGCCTCTCCCCACAACCCTCCCTTCCCTCATGACACCTGTTTCTCTAGCAGGTTACAGGTGTCTACTGCCCTTCCCCTTTTTCTCCCCCCCCCCCCCAAAATCTGTTTTTCTCCACCTCTTCTTTCTGACTGGCTTCATCTGCTTTCCTCTGGTTTCTATGCCTTGTCTGGTCTGAGGGACATGCATTCTTGTGTTCCTACTCTTTGGAGGATGCCACACAGATAAGTTTTTCATTTAGTTATATGTTTTGTCTTGTTTTGTGTATGTAATCTTTGAAAAAGTCTCATGCCAAAATACTGGACGTTGTATATTTTTCATTTATACATTCTCATCTTACTCTCATATTTTCTATTCATTTTTTTCTCAATCTTTCTCCCGTCTTGTAAAACTGCACCATATGCCTCTGTCTACCTTTATTATCAATAAATGTTTCTCACCATTCCATAGAAAAAGCAGTGATAAACAGTTAGATATTATTTGTGACACTTAGTATAAACAAGTGCTGTTATAAAATTACTCAGTTTGACAAAGCTGGTGTGCGAAAAGAGACACTCTTTCTAGATTATGATTTTTTTTTTTTAACGGGGTTGACTTACATGAAAAAAATAATTAAAAAAACTCGATAAATGGGATTCTTTTGATATTGTTTTTCAAAACATAACAAATCAAACACAACCATATTAAACTACGATTAGCCACTATCTGGCTATTCCTATACTTTGTAAGAGCAAACACAAACAATAGCAAACTTAAGCAAAACCAAAAACCATAATACAGGATTTTTTTTTTTTTTTTGGTCATCACTGCTGACATTTAAAAATATGTACATTAAAATACTTCAGGAAAGTTTTAAGCAATTGAAACTGATAACATGAACAATTTTCAAAATTATATAACAAATTGAAACAAATGAACATGTAATGATGACAATTCTTAACCACCTTAAAAGAATAACTTGAGAGGAATTTTATATCCTTCCCATGCCGTTAAATGTCACATAGGTCTCGCATAGTTGTTTGCCAGGTTCTCCTGTTTTCGGCGAGTCTTTCAACTTCATCAAGGAAAATTCTGCAGCTGTGTTGTTAGCCATTAGATTCACTTCTGTTTCAATTTCATTCAGTGTAACTCCATCTAGGTTGACATTTACTTGTCATATTCATAGCTGTCATATAAATTTACATATATAAACCAAGTATAAACCAAAATTCAATATTGAGAGGAATACTTACTCATTTAAACTGTTTTTGGCTTACCAGTTGAATCATTATTTCATTTCTTGAAGAATCTTTCTTAGAAGTCTCTTCAACTTAAACAGGGGACAAAATTCATCATAACAGGTCCTTACCACAGGAAAAAAAGCTCCATGTTGTAACTGCTGTGTGAAATGTGGTTAAAATTCTCCCTCCACATTCATTCATTCGTTCGTTCCTACATGGGAAAACCTAATGCATGCTGCTAACACAACCATGGTGAAATGTGGTTAAAATTCTCCCTCCACGTTCATTCATTCGTTCGTTCCTACATGGGAAAACCTAATGCATGCTGCTAACACAACCATGGTGAAATGTGGTTAAAATTCTCCCTCCTCATTTGTTCCTACATGGCAAAAAGTAATACATGCAGCTAAAACAACCATGGTGAAATGTGGTTAAAATTCTCCCTCCTCATTCGTTCCTACATGGCAAAAAGTAATACATGCTGCTAACACAACCATGGTGAAATGTGGTTAAAATTCTCCCTCCACATTTATTCCTTCATGGCAAAACCTAATGCATGCTGCTAACATAACCATGGGTACTGGAGTGGCATAGTGGTTAGTGTGTCAGCAAGGTTGGTGGTTTAAATCCAGTTGGATATACCCTAGTCACCCATTTGTAAAAATGGGTATCCTGCCACTTCTAGAACTGGAGGATAGAAAGATGGCCAGTTATGATAGTGACCACATCATTCTGTTGTGAGCTGATAGGGCAAGGAAAATATACTCTTGAACACCATACCCATAGACTCTCATATAGATGATGCTATATTTTTTTAACACATTACTACTTTAATAGCTCTGTTAATTTATGACTGAAGTTAAACATCATATCCAATCTATTAAATAAATATGCTTACAATATAAATCTTAAATGTCTACACTGTAGACATTATGGAGCATTTTAAGTGAAAGGTAAATTGTCACCACATACAAATCTATGTCTGTTTACACAAGTATAAAATAAAAGAGACTGATAAAGAGGCAAGATTTTTAAAAAATGAATGGAAGTAATTTCTGAGTATTTTACTGTTATATCTTCAATAATCTCTATATTGTATTTCATTACACAAAAAACTACTAATCTATGTACATGTGCCCAGGTGCCCCAAACTGTGGAACATATCCTCCAGAACTGCATCAACTACGAGACACTGAGAAATAATTACTGGCCCAGTGAAACCACTAAAGAAGATAAGCTCTACGGTTCCATACATGAATTACAAAAAACAGTGAAATTTATCCAAGAGACAGGACTGCAGATGTGCGAACGACGAAGAAGAAGATTACGCAAAAACATATAATGCTTTAAAAAGAACAAAATGAATTAAGAAACTAATACTTTATAATACTTTATAAAAATATACTGGAAGTTCCATTTGGCACTGTCAGATTGTTGTAATATTTACTTTTTGGACAGTAAGAGTCAATATATTTAATGTGTATACAGAAGGCTTGTCACCTCCATCACTGGGGAAAATACCAATGGAAAATATTTCAAAAATACATTTACATCTGGACTTGAATACATATAATAAATATAATATTCTTTAGCATCACATTTTCACAATTTTGGCCTAAAACAATAAGATAGGTTTTTCTTAAATGTCTACATAATGAAACTGAAGGGCAGCATCAAATTCTCTTCACTTCTCATGACCTGCAGCCAGTTTTTATATGGTTTCTCAGCTGTGTTCCAAACAGTTCACCTCAACTTCTAATTATTCATCAGGTTATATTTACAAAGATGAACTTGCAGATTATGCAAAACTTATTTAGTACAGAAAAATATAGTCTGTACAAATATAGTCTTGTTGCTTTGCAGTCCATGTGTACAGCATGTAAACCAATGCATGAATTCTGGTAAGGAAAAAACCCTTTTGTCCTGACTTCTCATCCACTGGTGCACAATGTTCCTTGTGTGCTTGTGCAGAATGGTCAGCATCATATCAGCTTGGTTATGTCTGTCTTGAACTTCATGACTCAGTTGTAGACTGGAGCCTGGCATATGCACACATCGCCATATTCTGCAATGTGTATGTCCAATAGGTTCAAACCTTTGGTGGACAAGAATCATATGACAGAATGCACTTCTTCCTAGGAGTATATCTGCAATATAAGTCACCACCTTGACATGTACTATTCTTGGCTTGCTGCTGCTTACGGATGCCACTGACCTGGTGCTAACAGACAGTATTACTAAGGGATTTCTATTTGATCTTTATGAAATTTTATTCACATTTTCTAAATTTCATTTGATTTATCCCCATGGCCTTATTCTCTCAAGTGTTCAGAGTCTGCTTTAGCTTTTGTGTTGTGGGTCTTTTTGAAATATAAGACCAATCTACTTCTGGTATATTTCTACTGTAATTATGTCTGCTTGTTTTCGCTGTGCAAGCAGATCCGCGTCAAGAAAATATTAAAAATCTCTCCAAAGCAGGTTATGTGAAATTGAGGATAATTTGTTCATTTCCTTTTCAGTTCTCTCTAGCTTTCCGGTCAGTATGGAAGTATGGACAGCTCACAGCTTTGGTACATTTCATTTTGGTTCTACTGCTGTTTGGAGAGTCTTCTGATGTTACTCAGGTTAATGAAAAGTGTTTTGGCTTCATTTATCTTACTGTTTCTGTTGCTGATCCTCCATTAGGTGTTACTATCCTGACAAAGTTATTAGTTTCTGCAAGGTTTTGGTTATTAAACTAGTTTGGTTGTTTTCATTTTCATAATCTGTCTTCCTGATGTCCTAACTAAGAGGATATCTGCCAGCTAAGTGCTATTTCTGTGTTTATTTTGTTATTTTTGTCATCCTTGATAAAGGCATACCTCTGAAATACTGATTTGTTACTGTTTTCTTTACACTTCTACATGCTCATCTCCCTGCCATTCCTTCTCATCATTACTTCTATATTTTTTTTTTTTTGGGGTAAAACTGCACCATACACTTGGACTATCTTTACTCTGCCTTCTCGAGACTGATGTCCACTCCAGTTTTTTTCCTGATTGTATTTAGAATGTTTGCTTTGTCTTGTATGTGGTGATGAGTATGTGCTAATAGCGCTATACTATCTGCATGGTCCAAACCCTCAGTTATGGAAAACATTGTCCATCTGTTATCACTCTGGAAGACTTCTGTTGTCTCTGACACTGACAGAAAGGGGAGGCAAGAGGTAGCCCTGTTTTTATCTCAAAGTTACCTGGCAATGACTAACACTTGAAGTGAAATTGCCAAAGAAACTTTGCTTTATTGGTTCAGGATGAACTGGTATCCAGTAGGCTCTTAAAGTTTCCCACATGCTTTTCTTATGTAGACTACAGTCTTAATTATAAAACATTTGTGCACCAGTATAATGACTATTTGTTCTTCAGATTTATTTCACCAAGACAAGAGTGGCCGTTTTTTTTTTTATATATATGTTGTCCAGCAAACCCAACTTTGTTTCCAAGTAAGCTGAAAAGACACATTCACTCACAACACATGCTTTTATAGAAGCTAGGTGAACATTTGAAAAGGCTGATAGCTAACCAATGCTAATGTCTTAACTGTTTCTGATAAAGTTCACAAGATGCTAGGTGAACATTTGAAAAGGCTGACAGCTAACCAATGCTAATGTCTTAACTGTTTCTGATAAAGTTCACAAGGTAAGTTATGCCTTTGCCAAAAGTGTAGCAAAAAGAAAAAAAAATAAGACATAAAATCACATGTAACTGTTGCATAATTTTGTTCCCCTCCAAACATGTGAAACTGCAAATATATTTCATGAAAAATCTGAAGATTTAGAACATTTTTATATCAAACAAGACTATTAATATATACAAGACATGTCTGATGACATTTGTTACAGGCAGTAACTAACATGAAAGAAGTCAATATTTTTATCATCCACGTGGGTAAGTCATCTGACATACTGAGAAATCTTATATCTTAGCATTCAATGTTTGTATGTAATGACAACATAACTGAATAATTCTGATCACCAAGCACTGACATGTTTATGCAAGCAAAAATTTTACTTCTGCTCATATACTTCAAAGAAATTTCTTGCAGACTTCAAATTTAGTATCAACAGAAAACATTAACATGGCATTAAAATATTTCATCACAGAGCATATTACTTTACTGAAAATTAAAATCTGTCTTTATTGTGCTAAGAAGAATGAATGAATGAATGAATAAATAATCTTTATTTTTAAAGGGTAAAGAATTGGGCACGCAGGCCTGTCTTAAATTCTGCCCTTATCATTCCATCTTTCATTCTTCCCACACACCTGATTTAATACAAGTATACAAATTACATTAGGAAAGAGACCCAGAATGTACAGCAGAAGAGAGAAGAAAAAAGGAGGAACTTTTTGTTTGTAAAGCAATGAAAAATATAATACTTTTTAAAAAATAAATGACACTTTTTCAATGAGATGTAATCTTAATTTGAATAATAAAAATATGACTACTGATTTAAAGAATAATTTTCTTTCAGTTCTTGATCAACATTTTATTTTAAAAGTTTTGTTATGTTATTTAACACTGAAACAAGAAATTAACACTAGGTTTTAAATGATAAAATCTCTCCTTAACCAAATGTGAAAAAAACTTCACTGGAACAACAACCCCCCCCCCCCCAAAAAAAAAAACCAAAACAAAACAAAACAAAACAACTTGAGAATTAACTGTGTGGGGATTGTGAATATGAGGTCAGACCTGCCACAAACTTAGCAATATAATCTACACATATTTCTGGAAAGTTAAAAAAGATCAATCCAGTACAGTATGGGATGTAGGAGCTGTAGCACGACATATTAATTTGTCAGATTTCACAAAATACAGTAAACTGTAATGTAACAAAATCTTTCTTCTTTCCAGATCTAAAGCTGATGAAAAAAAACCAAATAAGGATACAGCTTTTTCAGTAAAAAATAAAGCATACTGAACATCCCAGATAAATGTCTCCTCATAAATTCAATATACAGAATGTTCAGGAAGGTGCTGCCATGCTTCTCATAAATCTTAGTAAATTAAACAGAGCCTGAATGACTTTGTCAATACAGAAACATCATTTATAAATATCGCAGCTTTGTGCTTGCTCAACTCTTATCTGACTTCAGAGAATGGAAACAATGAAGGTAATGGAGACATCAAAAAGAAATCATACAAATGCAAGAAGAATAAGTCATGATGGAATGACTGAAGGTCAAATCCTGTCCCTTTAGTGGACTGCCATTAGTGTAAATTTAAGTCATTTAGCCATGTTTATCTCTTGTCCTTGATAAAGCCAGTTTTGATGAAATATTTGGCTGTTTTTTCATTTCATTGTTTCTACTCTTTACTGCTAACTTTTCTTCCTCTCTCTGACTGTTCTCATAGAACTGCTGTATACAACTCCTACTAACTCATTTAGCCAAGAAGCACTGCTAAAACAAAGCAGCTTGTGATCTGGATTTTCATGATTCCGACATACTGTTTTCACACAAACACGAACTTCCATGTTTCCACCTAAGTGTAGTAGTTTCAAACTTAAGTTTGATTTTCCTTTCATCTTCCAATGTCACTAAACACGCTACCTCTCATATAGCTAAAACTTTGATATGTTGATATACATTAAAAGTGAACAAAAGATTCACAACCACATGACATAACATAAAGTGCTGCAAATGTTCAAATCTTGCATGATATGTGAAGAAGTGTTAGTGCTATTAAAAAAAATAAAACAGTACTTCCACAGCCAAAATCTGTTTAAGAATAATACTGCAACATGAATGAATTATGGCTGATTTAATTACTACATCTTTAAACATCTTGCTTGCATTCATAATTATCATTTAACTTCTCATCAATCTTATATATCTTATTAAGATGTTGCTTCTACTCATTTTATCAAATATCGATTGTATCATTTAATTTACCTAATTTTGACCATTAATTAAGCTTAATGAGCCAAGCTGCAACATAAACGCAATGACTTCCTGAATACCACACATAAATGGCTAAATATTTAATAAAATATAAAAATAAAATCACTAATTTGGACTGTGATGATGGAATGAGTTAACATATTGTGCATCCAAAAGGTGAAGTATACAAACTAACTAACAGTCTATGTGCAGTATTAAAAGTGAAGGAACTCACTAACTAGCAAAGCAGTGGCATCTCAAACTAACAGTCTATGTGCAGTATTAAAAGTGAAGGAACTCACTAACTAGCAAAGCAGTGGCATCTCAAACTAACAGTCTATGTGCAGTATTAAAAGTGAAGGAACTCACTAACTAGCAAAGCAGTGGCATCTCAAACTAACTAAACAGTCTATGTGCAGTATTAAAAGTGAAGGAACTCACTAACTAGCAAAGCAGTGGCATCTCAAACTAACTAAACAGTCTATGTGCAGTATTAAAAGTGAAGGAACTCACTAACCAACAAAACAGTGGCATCTCAAACTAACTAAACAGTCTATATGCAGTATTAAAAGTGAAGGAACTCACTAACCAGCAAAGCAGTGGCATCTCAAACTGAACAGCACCATGCTATGCACAAGGACAAACAATTAAGCTCTTCTGGTATGAATGACTTTTAAAGTCAGTCACACTTTGATTACTGCTCTCATATTTACTATCTCCTGCCTTCAAAAGTAAGCAGTGACACATCTACATTTTGAGGGTCCTGAATTCTTGCAGAGGCCCCTTCTATAAATAAAAAAAGGAGTGGGAGCAGAAAAGAAATGACAGAGGAAACTGGAGACATCATAAACAGAAACGCCAAAAAAAAAAAACATTATCTACTTATTAAGCTTGATCCCGTAACAGATTGATATTATCTGTCTAAAGACTATTTCCATACATATCTATCACTATATTTAACTTGTATACTGAAAATATAATGAGGAATGTTAGAGAAGATGTAGACAAAGAATATTATGATGCCACAACAATTGGAGGTTATGAACTACCAGAGATTAGATATGCTGATGACACAGTATTACTGTCCACAACACAAAAAAGGAATGGAAAAACTAATTATGTCAGTCCATAAGAACAGCAAAGAGAAAAATCTCTATCTTAATGCGAAGAAAACTAAATTGATGACAACTGACAAAACAAACAAGGCAGCTGAAATATATATCAATGAGGAAAAATTGGAAGAAGTGGAGAGTTTTGAATATCTTGGATCACTGCTAGCTAATAATGGAGATACAATGAGGGAAATTAAAAAGAGGACATCTATTGCTCTTCAGAAAGTAAAACAAATAAAGAATCTGTGGAGAGGAGCAGACAGAACTACAAAAATAAGATTTTTAAGGTCATGCATCTTTCCCATCGCAACATATGCCTGTGAGACGTGGACACTTAACAAAACAGCTGAGAAATACATAAATGCCTTTGAATGTAAATGCTACAGAATAGTTCTCCAAATATCGTGGACACAAAAAAGAACAAATATATCTATACTACAAGAGCTTATATTGAAGAAGGCTGGCTAGTAAAGAGGATTAAAGAGAGAAAACTTAAATATTTTGGACACATTAAACGTCATGATAATTTAGAGAAGACCATATTGGAAGGATACATAATGGGAAAAAGGAAGACCAAAACGAAGATGGCTGCAAGAAATCGTTGACGATCTGCAAATGGACGCAGCAGCAGCAGGCCATCTTGCTCACAACCGAGAGGCCTACAGGAGTGCTGTTTGGGAGGCAAAGTTCCGCAAGGGACATGCAAATGAATGAATGAATCTATCACTGAGAATATAACAGTTAAATGTCAGTAACTCAATGAAGGCATACTATATGACAATATACATTACAAGAAATGAAATGGCTGATAAGACAGTGAGCTACAAGGAAATTTTTTGTTCTGTGCAACAGAAGGAACAGGATATGACTTAATAACTTTCATTTTGTTGTGTTTCTGTGGCTTCATCAAAGGGCCCCAGTGCTGAAGTTTCATTTGCCTCATAGTACTAGATCTACTAATATGGATCTATCCCTGCGCTTAATATAAAAGGCTAATAACTTAAGTTTACATTTGAATGTTACAGATGAAAACAAATACCTTAAAAAAAATACTAAAATTGTTTTGCCAATATAAAAAAGTTCTGCTTGAAAATTCTAAGCTACAAAATGTCACTCAACAGCATAATACAAAAATATATATACTGATATACTAAAACTGACATACTAATCCCTGTTATTTCTTCATAAAAGGATCCTAATTAACATTAATTAATTAATAACTGTAATGAATGGTTTGTTATTTAGTATATTCAGCATAATTATCAAGTTATTATATACACTTTTTTGTGCAGCAATATCATAAGACATAAAATTTAAAAACCACTACTGGCATTTTTTTTTTTTGCACAAATGATGGTGAAAAATGATGACATTTAAATGGAAAATGGCCACAATATGATTTCTGAACAAAAGACATCATTAAATGAAGATATGTTTAAAATATCTGAGCTTAAACAGTTACCCCAGCAACTCTGTCATTTTGAACTCATCATTTTTTACAAAAATCTGAACACACACTACATCTGTAAAGGTAAAGGTAAAATTTCTGTTTCCATGCCATTAAAGCATATTCTGGAACATTGTGTTAGGCCCGTATTTTCCCAAGACCTTCGGCACATGAAAGTGTGATGTGCTTAGTATCACGCCTGGCCGTTTTACCTTCCCAGATTTCTCTGGTACCAATCATTTTTAGAGGTTGGTTGAAGCCCTTGGGCCTTTATGGTGTGTACCAGAAAAAAATCCCACTGATGGGACTGAACCTGTTTTTGGCTTACCAGTTGAATCATTATTTCATTTCTTGAAGAATCTTTCTTAGAAGTCTCTTCAACTTAAACATGGGACAAAATTTATCATAACAGGTCCTTACCACAGAGGAAAAAAAAAGCTGTGCAGAAGTGTGAAATGTGGTTAAAATTCTCCCTCCACATTTGTTCCTACATGGCAAAACCTAATGCATGCTGCTAACACAACCATGGTGAAATGTGGTTAAAATTCTCTCTCCACACCTGTTCCTACATGGCAAAACCTAATGCATTTTGCCAACACAACCATGGTGAAATGTGGTTAAAATTCTCCCTCCACACCTAATGCATGCTGCAAATTACCAAATTAGTAAACCGAGCACCTAACCACTCAGCTAACCAGGCCACCATACTACATCTGTACTTTAATTAATACAGGTTAAACAGAGATAATTCATGTAAACACCCCCCCCCTCCCCACACACACACATACACAAGGATAAAATATGAACTGGGAGATAAGAAAAGCTACTTTTGACTTCATTTCACTGTAGTGATTTTTATTTAATCAAACTTTATTTAGACAATGAATTTTATGCACATAATTTTAACTGTTCCATAACAAGGAATGAAGATTTTTATAACTTCAATTTTTAAAAAGATTTATAAGCAAAATAAGAATGTCAACAGTTAAAAGAGATGAACTTTGAGGAAACTACAGACTCCTCTGCTTGCAAAATATTTAACCTTGCAAAGATTAAAAACTGAGACGCAGATCATGTGGTTATTTCAAAAACTTCAATGATGGTCCATTTTATATATGTATATACACACACGGACAGACACACAGACACAGATGGACAGACACGCGAACACAGACAGACACACACATCACAGACACACACACACACTAAACATAAAACATTTACAGACATATTTTTAAAAAATATCAGAACATCATTTTCTGAAACAAGTAATGCACAGACAAAAACATAACTACTACAAAATTTCCCACTATGTGTACTTTTTGTTGTGCTGCTTTAACAAGATGTTGACCAAAGAGATGTCTGCCTGTGAGTTAAAATAGTAACTGTTGTGACGACGTGATCCACTGCTTACGTAGAATGGCTTAAAGCCAAATCTCTTTAGACTCTTGTATGTCCGAAACATATTGTGGAACTCTGAACGTGGTGGTTCATTAGGAAAAATATGCCACTCCATGGCCAGTTGCTTCACTAAATGTAGACTTCCATCTGTGAGAAGTTGTTTCATTATTGCCCATTCATATGATTCCACATCCACTTTCAGAATGCTCAGAGTTTTCTGTGAAGTAAACATTCAGCAAATTATGAAAGAGAAGCCATTCAGGCAGTTCTATCACAATGTACTTCTACTGGATAGATATCACTAACACACATTAATAGATATTAATTTACAATAAAATACATGGGCAGTTCAAGAAGCAAACTATGATTGGCTGATAAAAACAGACTGCTTGCCATGCATCACAGCACATTTCCTGCAGCAACAAGTAAAGCACTAAATTACAAAATGCAAATCCACAGTCAATTTTGTTTAACTGTGCATGAGTAGCAACCAAGTAAACATGGACCCTGTAATCACCATTCCTGCCAGCAGAGAGGTCTATGATGCGATTCCTTTTCTACAAGCAGAAGGACACAGCACTGTAGAGATTCATCATTGATTGCTTCTTGTGCAGGGTGATAATGCTATGAATGACAGTTCTGTAAGGAACTGGTGCAAGAAATTCAGGGATAAGTGTACAGATGTGTATGACAGGGAGGAGAGGGGGGGGGGGAACCAGGACAATATTCAGTTGTGACTGATGAACTTGTTTAATAAAGTCAACCAAGTCATATGTGAAAAATGTTCCACCATTCCAGATCTTTCTGATAAATTTTCTCAGATTCAGAGGATTAGTTTGTTTGATACTGTCACATAGAGATTGGGTTACCACAATGTATAAAGTATAAATTATGAAAGAAGTAGGAGCAGTTTCATTACTTAACAATTACAAAGTTGTGACGTTTCAGCGTGAACCTTAAATCATACAAAAACATACAGGACAAAGAAATAGAGAGAAGAGATAAAGTATAGATTCACATGAATGCTATTAAAAAAAAATTAATAATGAATAGAGCACTTAGCTGTAACTGTAAGAAAATGCAGCCTGTGATGTGTGGTCGGTGGGTCATAACTGGGGGTGGTGGGTGGGAAAACTGTGGAGGGGAGAGAGAGTGATACAATGTAAACCTAGCCAGAAGAAGGTGAAATAGATGATTATAGTTAGGGTAGAGGGGTTGCAATGTGATTCTATGAGGAGGTTCTGAACTATGTGTAACAAGTGAGAAGGGTGTGGAGCTTAGTGGAGAGGGATTATAATTGTTGAAGAGGAGAATGTTAGGTGTAGCTGAATAGTGAGTTTAACCTGTGTGGTTCCAGTGTCCCATAATCCTGAATGTAGCATTCTCAAGCGCTAGGCAGCTTATGTCATCTGCATGAAATTGTTTGATAGCTGTTATCAGAAAATCAGATTTGCCTCTGTGGTTGGGGCCATTGAAATGATTTGGGACTGGTTTCAAAGCATGCTGGGTGATATCGCACAGATGTTTCTGCATGCGGTTCCCTAATCCAAGGCCAGTCTCACCAATATACGTTATCCTGCATCTTTTGCATATGATGACATATATCATATTATGGGATTTGCATGTGAATCCCTCATGAAGAGTGAGGATAGTTTTGGGAAAGGTGATAGTTTTTGTTTCCAAGACTACAGGGCAGGTAATGCAGCGGAGAGGATGTACTTGAAGTTTGGCTCACGTCTGTATGCCAACAGGGGTGGATCAGAGAAAATGTCCTTGTCCACAGTCACTTTAAGCAGAGCCTTACATATGGTGGTACCAGAAAATGTAACCGCTTGTGGGACCACAAGGCAATTTTGCTGATGAAATTCATGGCACCAAGGACCACAATAATGTCTCAGGTTTATTGTGAAATGCCGAATAAGCTTCAGAGGTTGATCCAAATCAAAAGGTGTGGAATATTCACCCAGAGTGTCTCATTCTCCTGTATGACAACATGCAGCCCCCACATTGTGGCCTACATAAAAACTTCATCTGAGTAGTTTGGCTGGAAGATTTTCAAAATCTGCTCCACCCCTCAACAACCAGGACTTGAAACCAAGCAGTTATCAACTCTTCAGCAAGATATTGGTCTGGCTGGCTACCTAGCTCTACAAAACCAGCTCATGAATACACAACTGGTTGGATACCCTGGTGGCACCATTCTTTGATGAAGATCTGCAACTATGGGTGGTAACTATGTTGAAAAGAAATGCAATTATGTATGCAAGTTTTGTATACAACAACATTTTTTATCCATTTTTGACCTTTTTTTAAACCAGCCAATCAGAGGTTGATTTTGGAACAGCCTTCAGTGTTCTATACTGCATATTTGCATTTGTTTATAAAGAATCCCAATCTCATTTATTTCACGTTTACTGAAGTTCCATGACCTGGATGATCTGTTCTTATCTTGCATTTTCAACCTTCTGGTGATCAAATCTCCACCCCTTGAATTTTCTTGGCCTAAAGAACTTCACCTCAGCTGCATGAGAACAGTCTCATCTGTCACTGGTGACCTTACCTAATACAACAGTATGTCTTTTACACTGGGAGCAACTCTACTAAAATGTGCAAGCCTCATAGTGTGTTGTATTCCATCTCTTTTGCCTTGTATGGTGGTTTCCGTGATCCAGTCGACTGGCAGAGGAAATAAGAATCATGACAGCATACATCCCTGTCTCACACATGTTTCTACTTTTTTTTTTAGGGTTGCCTCGTGTATGATCTTGCAAGGTGTTCCCTCATATAACGTCATTATAAGCTTTTCTATCTTAGCCAAGATCTCATAATGTTAACAGTAGTTTCCATAGCATCCTCCAAACTAAACTATCGAGGGTCTTCTCACAACTCATGAATGTGACTAACATTGAAGAATTTCTCTCTGTTGATTGTTCTATTATGATTCACACTGTTGGCAATGTAGTTGGTACTGGATCTTCCCTGACTGAAGCCTGCCTGAATTTCTCTTATTTCACCATCTACTGATGTTTTAGGAACAATGTTTTTTATAAATAGGAAACGAGGCTTTCATACAGTAGAGTAACAGAACACAGTTTTGTAGGATTAGACCTAAAAAAAAATCATAGATAAAGCACTTTTAGACATGAGAGAAAGAAAAATCACAAGAAAATTATCTGGGATTCGATTCACAGACTCTGATAGGATGAGCAGCTGTCTAGCCATGAGAGAACAGCATACCAACAAACTACGCTAAATGGGTGCTTGTCCTACCAGAGTCCATGGTTCAAATCCCAGGTAAGTCTCTCTTGATTTTTCTTTCTCTCATGTCTAAAAGTGCTTTGTCTACAATTTTATTGCGGTCTAATCCTACAAAACTGTGTTCTCTTATTGTACTGGTGTTTTGATTCTATTTAACAGAATTCTAATGAAGATCTTACTGGGTACTGAAAGCAGTGAGATGCAAAACTGTCACAGCAGATTTGCAATCCCACTCGGTGCTTGTTTTCAAAATCTTTACTACAGAATTAACTGTGTAGAATCCAAGTAGGCAATGACAAGAGTATATCAAGTTATTAATCAAACTTTCACTATTATTGAGATCATCAACTTATCAATCAAGTTTTAGCTATTAAAATAATAAAACCAGTCATTATTAGGAAGATCATCAATTTATCTATTAAGTCTCCATTATTATAGTGATCACTAACTTTATTATAGTGATCACTAACTTTATTAATCAAACTTTCATATGGAGATTATAAACTTATCACTCAAGAATTCACTATTTTAAGGAGGCCATCAACTTATCAATCTCGTTTTAGCTTATTTTTAAACAAGTGATTTTTTTTTGGACAAAAAAACCAGTTGGCATTAATAATTCAAAGTACAGATTAATTTTTGTGTGTTTCTGCAATCTTACCTGTCATGCTGTCATCTTGGGAAGTTATTAAACATATAAAAATTGAAAGTAAAGCTAACAGGATGCCAGGACTCACGTTTTCATGTCCCAGCATCTTTTTCAGTGATGCTAATGTCCTAATCTTCCAGGTTCTGTCAGAGCCCTGTGTATAACTATCCACTATTGGTACAAATCTGTCACTGTTCTGTGCTGCAAGGCCAACGCTGAGGAACCAAACTCCTGTAGACCGTTGGTGATCTTGTACATCCATACTAAATACCAGGACAAGGAAATTTCAACACTTTTCAGAATAACAGAATGAAGCATAATACTTCTTCAAGAAATATCTTTTGAAAGAGATAAAAAGCTAAGCAAAATGTGTGTGAAACTAAGAGTAATGTTGTTGTTGTTGTTGTCAGTGTGCTATTGCAAAACAACTTTGCTCAAAGCAACCATGTAGACAAGCATACAAGGAAAAGAAGATGAAAGAAAAAAAAATACAAGGAACAATAGCTTAAAATTAAAAAAAAAAGACAAATAGGACAAAATACAAGAAAAGTGCCAATTAGGTGTACAAGAAGCAAATGAAAATTATTTCGTTTTGTCAGTATGCAGAATTTTCATTTTGTATTGTGCTTACTTTACTAACCAAAGCTTTCATATTTTCATTTTCCTACCTCTACTTTGTGTATTTGTCTACTTATTTCTTACCATTCCCCATTCCCAGATGTAATTATTTTAAAATTACATGATAATAATCAAATATTTGAAACTCATTACTTATTACAATTATAACAAGATATAGAGAGGTTTGCTATGTCAAGAATGGGTTCAGCTCTTGGGGAAATCCAGTGTCACCAGCCTAATGTGGATATATTACCCGGGGAATGCGGGAGCAAGAGGCAATGAGGTAGCTGACCATGTTGCTTGTAACGCAGCTGCAATAGGTATGTTTCCTATGGACAAAGTCAGTAGCCGAGAAACTAGGACAGGATGAGGATAGATAATATATATATATATATATATATATATATATATATATATATATGATAATATATATCTATACAGGATGAAGGACAGATGTGTGAGGAGGGGGAAGGAAGCACCAGATGACTAGCTGGTAGAATTCGAGGTTGCCAGAACCAACAGCTAACTGGCACATTTATTGTTCATACTCTCCAACGGTTACTGAAACAGAGAGCAGAGCATGTATGGATGAGACTGACTGCGATGATGTTAATTCCTAGATTCAAGATTCAATCAAGATTATTATCATTACACATTTGCTCTGCTACTGCAGGATTACTTTTAAATATCCAGCAACAATTACTAAGAAGAATTTTTACCTGGGGTCAAAAGAGAACACTTCACACCCCAGTTTTGCCATAGCATCATCAAAACGAAAATCATTGTCAATTCTGAGAAAAAGAGTAAACTTTTCATAAATGCTTAGTGGTAGCTGGCACAATGGTAACTCAAAATTGTTATTTCCTGCACACAAAACTCCAAACTGCCTATAAAATGTGTGATAAATTATCATATGATCTGGAATTTTATGGATAAATCACAAACAATCTGCATGCTACTCTCATATAACCAGGCAGCTTTTGTCCTCTCGTAAGTTTACATAAATCTCAGACATTCTCTTGCAATGTTTTCTACTTTCTACCATACTGCTGTCTCACAAATCCATTTCTTCCTTTAGTGTGCATATAAGTTTTCCTGGTTTTTTTTTTTTTCAGCACTTCTCCTACCCTTGTTATTTCATTATTTCCATACTATGAAACAAGAAAAAGGTGTTACTGCTACACTGATTTTCAAAGCTGCACAGCTTGAACCTCAAGGAAACTAACTCGAATGCTCACTCTTTAGGCAGCTATATCATTTTAAATTGAAATCCTAAAAAAAAAAAAATCAGAAACAAAATAATTTACTGATGGCGGGAACCCACAAATTTTCAGTCTAAAGAAGTAGTGAATCATTTAGTCAGTAATGACTAATCACTGCATGGAATTTGTTAATAAATCAGTTTTTATACAGACATTTTAACTATACGATAAAATCACAATATATTTAATACATAATTTCTACATTCAATGCTAAATAAAGAACAAATCATCAATGACAGAACGAGAATATTAGGCTATGAGGACAACGTAGATATTGTAGGAGAAACTTTACAAGAGATCACAGAAGTCTTCAAACAAGCAGAAAAAGTGGGACTAAAGATAAATTATGAAACTGCATACATGTGAACAGCAAGACCAAAAAAATGATAAACAAGAAAATCAAATCCAAACAGAAGGATTTGATTACTGACTGATATAAAAACCTAGGGGCATTATTCAAAAACTCCAACACTGCCAAGAGATGAAATTAAGGCCTGGATACAGGCAGGAAGCAACACTTATTTTGAACACTTGTTGCAATAAAAAAATCCTCTCCCACAGCACCAAACTATACAAGACACAGATTAGACCAGTTGTCTTGTATGGCTCAGAAACATGTAGCACTACACAACAATATGAAGCTTAACTACAGATCTTTGAAAACTGAATCTCGAGAAGAATTTCTGGACCTGTTAGTGATCCTATATCACAATAACGGAAAATTAGAAATAACAAAGAAATCCACAAGCTATTCTAATCTCAGCTTGTAACTGACATTATGAAAAACAACAGCTTGAGATTGTTTGGACACTTGGAGAGGATGGATGATAATAGACAGACAAAAGGGCTTATACAGAAATGATAAATGGAGACAGAGCAAGAGGCAAACCAAGGCAACAGTGGTGTGACAACCTAGAAGAAGGTCTACTGGCCCTTAGTGTGGACAACTGACAGGAGAAGACTAACAACATAGAGGAATGGAGACAAGTTTTTCTGCAGCAATAAGCCGCAATGGCTCAGAAAGCTGAATGAATGAATGAATTAGATTATCTACACTTAACATACTCAGCATGGGGTCAGGAGCATTAGAGTGCATTTATTAAAATGAAAAACACTTTATGCAATAAAGATCTGTCAATGACTACCAGAAAGAGAGTTATTCAGTGTTACATTGAAGCCATATTGTTATATGGATGCGAGACATTGACAGTAACCAATGCCATTCAGAATCTACTGGAAGCAGCAGAGATGTCGCTGCTAAGATGAACGATGAGAATACCATTGGCAGTCAAGAAAACAAATGAAGAGGTTCTAAGCAAGGCTGGACAAACAAGAGAAATTATAACAAAATTCAGAATATGACAGTCCAGATCTGTAGGACATGTTTTGAGAAGAGGCAAACTGGAACAACTCTAGTGACAATAGGAAAACTGAAGTGAAAATGGACAGAGTAAGACAAAGAAACAAGTTATTTGATGGACTAAAAGAATGCCACAGAGCACTGCCCAACATACATCTTATAGTTGTGGAAATCAGTGATGACCAATGCTTGACTGGCATGGACCAGAAATAGAGAGAGTTTGGGGTTATGAGATTATTTATATGAAAGAAAATATGACAATGTTAAACAGCATACACAACCTTCAACTTAAATCCTAGACAGTATAAAGCTATTACAATATGAACACTGCAAGCTGTTTAAAAAAATACAACAAAAGAAAATTTACACATGATAAGTTGACATAAAAAAGAGGGCACATAAGGCAGGGACAAAATCTCTTCATCTAACCTCTAATTCTCATTCATTTTATCTTTTTTTGTACTTTGGAATCATATATGAAAGATTTATCTCCATGTTCCAGTGAGTTTGCTCAACCATTTTTCTCTCTTGCAGAGTTCAGTATCTACTGTCTGTCTTGTTTATTCATTTTTTTTTTCCAGGACAATGGATGACCTACTTATCTCCATCAACTTTGTTTTACCACAGTGAGCATGTATTTCCTTTAAACATATAAGGAACATTAAATCAGGTCATATCAGACAAAGAGAAGAATCAGCTTTATTTTATAAATCTTTATACTTACCCAAAAGAATAGACAAGACAAGGTGGGCTGACTTCATAAGGCTTATCAAAACATATGTGGTAGTTTCCAATTTTCCTCTCATCTTTACAGTCGTAATCCAGATATGTGTCCCACTCTCTGAAGTGATCAGTATAACATTCAAATATGAGCTAAGTGTAGGTTATGAAGAAATATGGACATAAGACATCATTGTATCATAATATAATGCATATAAGGCAGCACATCTTCATTAGACCCTGTGCTCCATCATCATCAATCTTAATTATTTCTTAATTCAGGAGAAACAAATCTCCATCCTGGTTGATCTTAACAAACTCTATACTAACAGTGGCAGGAGTGTTATTAGTTTATTTCCTTAAGGAAGAATGAAGATCATACATCAGTGGTACACAACATGGCTTACTTGTTTTTCTTCACTTGTATTTAAGTGAAAAAAAAAATACATTATTAAAAACTCAACCAAATTTTTAAAAAAGGATTATTGTTAATTACAAGGGTTGTTCAGAAAGTAATGCATCACACCGTTTTTCTCAGGAGCTGTTTATTCAAAAAGCATGAAATTTATACACAGTATACATGGATATGTCATGCAAACATTATTATTCAACATAATCCCAATCAACTTATACGGCTTTACGCCAGCATGAAACAAGTGCATGTATTCCTAGCCCGTACCAGATTTTCTCTTGATTATGTAGCCATTTCTTCGCTGTTTGAATCACTCTTTTGTTATCTTCACATCTTACCCCTCAGAGTGCATCTTTAAGTGGACCATTCACTCATTCATTTGCATGTCCCTTGTGGAACTTTGCCTCCATAATAGCACTCCTGTAGGCCTCTCGGTTGTGAACAAGATGGCCTGTTGCTGATGCATCCATTTGCAGATCATCAACGAAGACTTGGAGCCATCTTCGCCTTGGTCTTCCTCTCTTTCTTTTTCCCATTATGTACCCTTCCAAGATGTTTTTCTCTAGATTATCATGATGTTTAATGTGTCCAAAATATTTAAGTTTTCTCTGTTTAATACTCTTTACTAGCCAGCCTTCTTCAATATTAAGTTCGTTCTTTTAGTATGGAAATATTTGTTCTTTTTTGTGTCCATGATATCTGAATATATAAGTGGACCAAACAGATGGAAATCAGAGGGTGCCAAATCGGGACTATAGGGTGGATGGGGTAGTACAGTCTAACTCAATTTGGTGATTGCTTCCTGTGTTGCCAGACTTGTGTGAGGGTGCGCATTGTCATGAAGGAGAAGCAGGTCTGCTGGATTCTTGTGCGGTCGAACTCTGCGAAAACACTGATTGAGTTTTTTCAATGTCTTAATGTAACCTTGGGAACTGATTGTCTCTCCTCTTGGCATAACGCCCACAAGGATCACACCTTCAATGTCCCAAAAGACAGTGATTATGATCTTTCCAGCTGAAGGAGTTGTCTTGAATTTCTTTCTTTGTGATGATTGTGGACGATGCCACTTCACTGACTGTCTTTCTGTCTCAGGTTCAAAATGATGTGCCCAGATTTTGTCACTTGTTATGATCTTAGCCAAAAAGTTCTCTCCTTCAGAATAAATCTGAAACACTCCAACAATTCATAAGAAATTGCTTTCCTTTGCAATCGATGGTCATTTGTGAGACTTTGAGGAACCCATCTTGCACAAACCTTAGAAAATCCAAGAGCTTTTATAACTGAATTTGTACCACCACTGCTTGCTGACTGACAGATTTAAGGCCAACTGTTGAGTAGTGATACGCCTATCAGTACGAATAATGCCCTCAGCGCATTTCAACATTTCTGCCTTGGTAACTGTGGCAGGATGTCCACAGCGCGGCCGATCATGCAACTCCTTATCTCCACTTATTGATTCTTTGATTCCGTGAACCCAGCGACTGACTGTACTCCTGTCGACTGCAGAACTTTCATACACATCACATAGAGGCTTGTGAATGTTCACAACAGTTTCTTTCTCTGCAACAAGAAATTCTATCACAATTCGTTGCTTATACCGCAAGTTGCTAACACACTCCATTTCAACGGTTAGGGCAGCCATATTCTTTGGCTGGTTGTAGTGCAATTTGGCCTGCACATGCCATATTTAAATATTTAACGTGTGCAAAATTTCATGCTTCTATCTTCATTATTAGCTGAAAAAAAAACGATGTGGTGCACTACTTTCCGAATGCCCCTAATACTTTATCACACACTTTCCAGAAATCCTATAAAATGAACTGATTGTGGATTGGTATTAAGTTACTCACCGTTCAATAAGGCAAGCCCATTCCCACCACTGCCTGCTGACATTCTTGCGGCCATCTTTGTCTACAGTATAGAAACAATACTGATTGCTTATCTTGCATGGCTAGAACACGATTTTAAAAATACTTCAAACAGCTGAAACACTTGTGAGAACTCATTTGGTGTTTTCATGTGTCAAACACCCTTCTACTACTGACAACTTTTACATCATCATTATCGCCTTTCACTCCCTTGAGAGCACAGGCCATGAATAAAAGGTCTCCAGTCATCTCTGTTCTTGGAATTATCCTCTGCTTCCTTCCATGTATATCCCTTGTCTCTGAGCACTGTCATAATTTCTCTTCTCCAAGTAAGTCTAGGTCTTCCTCGTTTTCTATTTTCTTGAGGATTCCATGTTAGTGCCTGTCTTGCTATGCTGGTGTCAGGTTTTCTCAGAGTGTGGCCAATCCACCTCCATTTCCTAGATATGATTTGCAAGCTCATAGGTTATTATCCTGCCCTTTCCCAGACCTCTTCGTTCCTGATCTTGTCCTGCCATTTAATGTTTAACATCCTCCTTAAGCAGTAGTTCATAGATTACTTGTGGTTACTGGGGCCTAGATCTGGGGAGAAAAGAATAGGACCACTGCCACCTTCCAAGTATGCTGTAAGAGGCATCTGTGGAGGTTGGAGGATAGGCCAACGACCTGTTTCCTGTAAAGAACTGGAGCATTACAGAAACAACTTTTACATGACTAGCTGAAAACAGGCACCTGTCAAAATACGTATTCAGTGTGCCCAAGATATTATTATATATACAACTAGACATGGCTATTAGGTCTACATATGAGGCAGAATCTATATCTGCAACAACACTATGGAGTCAGATCCTATGAGGCAGAATCTAAGATATGCAACAACATTGTGAAGTCAGATTCTATGAGGCAGAACCTACATGCTGCAACAACACTGAACGAAGAATGTTCGGTGTTGGCAAAAAGTGCCACTGCACCTGTTGTTATGTGTAGCGTGATTTTAAAAAAAATGTTATATTGATGAATGAACCTGTTATGGATCTAGGACGTCAGTGTGAGTTCCAACATGATCTCTGCAGTAATGGGACTTTTCATCCTCCCTGTAACTGGAAATCTAACAGTATAAAATTGAGGAGTCGAATTCAAAGATGTGGCAAATAATTTGCTCTGGTACACTGCTGTGCACAAGCCTCCCTGTTTCCAAATGTGGTAAAATCAGAGTTGTAATAAGAATTTGGAATTTGTGGATTCTTAAGCACATATCTAGGAAGCACAGATGTCAGTATTTGAGAGGCAAAAGTCACAAAAGTCAGTGAAAAAGAGACAGCACATTTATCGAGGTCAGTGAAAGAAAGACAGCACACATATCAAAGCAAGTGAGAGAAGGACTATCAAGGCCAGTGAAAGAGGGGCATCATCATCATCATCAGGTGCCGTGCCAACTGGCGTTGGCTATTATGCTTCTCCAGAGTACCCGATCCTTCATGCAGGCCATCAGTTCAGTTGGTGATCTCCTCTCACACCATCCCGTCAGACTGTCCAGTATCATTTCTCTTGGTCTTCCTCTTGATCTTCTTCCTTCTATTTATGTATTAAAGCCAGTGCAGTAGGGACAGTACAGTTATCAAAGCCAGCAAAAGAGGGACAAGACAACTGTCTAGGCCAGTGGGTCAGGGTTTGCTGAGACTTTATCATACATCTTCATTGTGCTACAAGCCCAGATTTTGTGCTCACTTAGTCTGGCCATGAAAAGGAAAATCAGGATATTTAAGAATAATGTTCTAAGTGTACTATTCTATGGAAGTGAATGCTGGAAAATCACCAAAACCATAGAAAACAAGTTGAATTCTTTCCAGACGAAGAATTAGAAAATATTTTGGCCAAACACCATAACAAAAATATCTTGTTGGCAGAAATGCAGATGAAGCCACTGACAGCAATTATTGAGGAATGAAGCTGGCGATGGTTGGGACATGTGTTCCGAATGACTGACAACTACCAAAAATAGCACTAAGATGGGCACCTCGGGGGAAAAGAAGCAAGGATAGACCAAAAGAGACACGGAGAAGAACAACAGAGAGGATGTTGAGCAATAGTGGGCTCACCTGGGCAAGAACAAAAAAAAGGCAAAGGACAGGCATTTGTCGAAAACCCTTGCGGAAGCCCCATGTGCACTTAAGGTTCAGAGAGAGAGAGAGAGAGAGAGAGAGAGAGAGTCTGGCTAGTAGACACTGGGGTCCAGAGTGTTCCCCATGGTGGCAGATTTGCACAGAAGCCTAATTCTTGGATCAGCTCCATGGATTCTAACAAGCCATTGTATCCAATAGCCTACTTCCCATTTTCCTTGCTGGCTGAGCTTCAAGACTTCACTGCACTGACAGCTAACATCTCAATCACAGATATAATAACAGATAGAAGCTTCAACAGAAAAAATATGCTTTTGACTATAAAATAGTACTTTTACTATCACTTTTGTGCACTACACTGACAAATGGTTAACTTGACATTTATTTTTTTTGTTTTACAATATTTATTTTATAAATATATTATGGTGATGCCTACTATGTTTAAAAGATCACTGAGCCATCAACACTGATGATCTACAACTGATCAAGACCCTACAACATCTCCATAGTGTGTTACTTCAGTTTAAGCAATGGTTTCAAGACTGATATTTTCCCAAAGGAATGGGGTTGAACCTTCAACGAAAAACTCACTTCTCTGGTCTGTCCCAAAAATTTAAAAAGAAAGAAAGATAGAAAGAAAAAAATACACCACAGAAAACTCCTACTCTAGGTATCAAACTATTCAAGAACTATTGTTCTTCTCAAGCTCAAGGTGCAACAAACACAATTTCAATTCAAAATGTAAATCTGACAGTAAGTATAAGAGAATAATTTTAAATTTCCAATCAACAATTCTTTTCACCAAAATATAAATAATGACCAAGAAGCAAATAAACCAATATCTTTTCTGAAAATTACTGGCTTTATACAATTGCACTGATTGCTGGGTCACATATTGCCATGGTGATTTTTTTTTTAACCAGCAATGTCTTCAGCTGCAAGTATAAACAATAGTGGTTTTTAGTAGCTTGCTTAGTACCTTTGATGCTGTTCAGCTGTTTTAACTTCATGAATCAACTGCACATGTTATAACCATATGAAGAAAAACAAAGAGCAGATGTATGTCTTAAATGGAGCACGAGTGTAGTGGGGGAATCAATGACTCTAACAATGCATATAGGAAAAGAAATCACAATCCATGCAAGAAACTGATTTTGACACGAGTATCCTGATTTCTCTTTACTACACTGACAGTCTTGTGCCATAGTGTTCTTCACACTGCAGGTAAGTACTCTAGTTTGAGATAAAATTCCATGGCACAATCATTGGGCACTTATGTTTTTTTGGTTTGACCAGAGGATGTCAAAGCTGACATTCCTTAAGGTTGACACTCCTTATACTATATGAAGTTCGACTGCTTTACACTATAAGAAGCTGGACTATTTACACTATAAGAAGCTGTACTGCTTTACACTTCAACCACTGACGGCAATGAAATGGCTAATTGCCCATGATGTAGTTCATGGCGTCAATGTGACGGATTTACAGAGTAATCTTCGTAAGACTGAAAAAAAAATGCTTCGACAAGAATGGGATCATCTGTTAAGCCAGTCGACTGTGATGAGCCTAATGTGGTTTTATTGTTCAGGGCATGCGGGAGTATATGGTAATGAAGTGGCAGATAGACTTGCTGGACAAGCTAAAATAAATGGCAGGCTGAGGATGGACAAGTGTAACATTATTAAAGCCGCATTTGGAAAACTGCGGAAAAATGAAGAGCGGGAATGGAAGAACCGTGTAACTGTGAAGAGATTACTGGAGCTAGGACAAATTAAGGGTGCTGGTAGGAAACCTGAAATATGTGGCAGAAAACTCATTGTAAAGAACCAACACTTGATGGGAACTATTAGTAAACATACTGATGTCTGATTTTGAACCTTTGAACCTGTACCTCTGCACTAAAAGAAGGTGTGGTGCTTTACACTACAAGAAGCTGGCCTGCATTACACTACAAGAAGCTGGCCTGCTTTACACTACAAGAAGCTAGCCTGCTTTACACTACAAGAAGCTGGCCTGCATTACACTACAAGAAGCTGGCCTGCTTTACACTACAAGAAGCTGGCCTGCATTACACTACAAGAAGCTGGCCTGCATTACACTACAAGAAGCTGGCCTGCTTTACACTACAAGAAGCTGGCCTGCATTACACTACAAGAAGCTGGCCTGCATTACACTACAAGAAGCTGGCCTGCTTTACACTACAAGAAGCTGGCCTGCTTTACACTACAAGAAGCTGGCCTGCTTTACACTACAAGAAGCTGGCATGCTTTACACTGCATGAAGCTGGAGAGCTTTTCACTATAAGAAGTTGGACTGCTTACCAGGCCTGTCCAAAAAGAAAGCGGACTTTTAACATGGTGCAGCAGCAAAGTAAGGCATCGAGCTAGCTACTGCATGTATGTGTAACAGTGACCAGGATCTTTATTCTAATAACAGCCGCATCACGTCACGACCATTAGTCATCGTCTGGCTGTCCGTAACGCGCCAGAGGAAGCAGGAATTTGTAACAGTTCGTGCCACGCAATTTTAAGAGAAAAATTGAAAACGCGTCGTGCTGAACAAGACGAGAATCGAGTGACATTCAGACAGGAAGTGTTTGATCGTTCGAATGCTGATGAAAATTTTCCGAAAAATCTCATAACAGGGGACGAAATATGATTTACGACTATGATGTCGAAACAAAAAAAAGGCAATCGTCACAGTTGGTTGGAACAACATCACCCCGGAAAAAAAAACCCTGCTAGACTCGCTCAAATGTGAAAGTTCTGTCCACTGTCTTTAAAAAAAACTTTTATTGAAGGCCACTGCCTATCATGAATTTGTTCCACACAGTCAGACAGAGTTCTACTTGGATGTCATGAGGCGCATGAGAGGGACAGTCTGAAGAAAGAAGCCGGAAGCATGGGCAAACAAACCTGGACACTGCACTACGACAATGCACCTACATACATATCACTGTATATACGTAATATTTTAACAAAGCACGCGACGACTCTTGTCCCACAACCGCCGTACTCTCCGGATTTGGTCCCTGCATAGCTTTTTTGTTTGTTTGTCCCCAAATGAAATCCATCTTTAATGGTCGTCGATTTCAGACCATAGAAGAGATCAAGGAAAATTCGATACGAGATATGTATGCTATCCCAGAAATCAAGTTCCAGGACGCTTTCAAGAACTTGAAAATATGTTGGGAGCTGTATATCAATACTGGAGGGAACTATTTCGAAAGAGATAAGTCTGACATTTATTTATTATTATTTTTTTTTTTTGCAAAGTCTGGTCTCTCTCTCTCTCTCTCTCTCTCTCTCTCTCTGGTACAGGCCTTGTACACTATGAGATCTGGACTGCTTTACAGTATAAGAATTGGACTGCTTTACACTATGTATAAGAACTGGACTGCTTTACACTATAAGACGTTAAACTGCTTTACAAGTCTGACTGCTTTACACTATAATAATTTAAGATTGCTTTACACTATAAGAAGTTAAGATTGCTTTACACTACAGGAAGTTAAGACTGCTTTACACTATAAGAAGTTAAGATTGTTTTACCCTATAAAAAGTTAAGATTGTTTTACACTATAAGAAGTTAGACTGCTTCCAACAGTGCTGCTCTCGTGCTTAAGCAAATAATATAATATTAATAGTAATATTAGAGCTTCCTTTACCCACCACAATGAACCACTAACAACAACAACAACAAAATATCATACAGGGTGTACAAAAATATAACTCCAGTTTTTGGCTGAAAATATTATGTAAACTGCCTGTTAGAGGAAGTGCTGATGTAACTTAGGCAAGGATTTATCATTCAGAGCTTTTTCTTAAAATAACACTCCGATTCTGAAGTTAATTTGCATAGTCTTGATAGATTTTGTTTTTGCAACATTTCCTAACCTGTACTTCTTCTTATGGTGATGCAAAGTCTCAGTTTAAAAAAAATGTATTGATGTTCTACAATCACATTGTTTTAAGTAAAAGCTGGCAAATGTTTAGCTGATCTTTTTATTTCCTGTACCAAGGCTGCGTTTTTAAATGTGCGAGAAATATGTCAAATTCAGATATTGGAGTTTTTTGTTTGTGTATGTGTTTGTGTGTGGACATCCTGTATTTAAATTGTGAATATCAAAAAGTTTTTAAACGTTTAGTAACACTTGACTTGCAATGTTAACTGTTCAGGCATATTGTGTAACTTGTCGACATTTATCCTAGTTATTACTTTAGTTCTAAAATACATTTATCACGTGATGCCAAATGTATTGTAGTTTTTGTTTTGTTTTGTTTTGTTTTGTTTCTGTTATTATCCATGCCTCCAAGCACATGAAAATGTTATATGACAATAGTGAAAAAAAGCGACAATCTTTCACTGATATCTGAGAATTTATCAACAATGACATGACAACAAACAGCGAAATACAGTAGTTTATTAAACAGCTATCGACTCAACATGGCTTCCACATTATATATATATATATATATATATATATATATCCTTATCTCTACTGTCTAAGTGGCGAAGTGGTTAGTGCACTGGTCTTTCATGGTCGGGGGTTCAAATCCGGCCGGAGGCACCCCAGTCATCCAGCTGCAGAAATGGGTACCTGACTTCTTCTGGAGTTGGGGAAGGAAAGGTGGCCAGGCGTGATACTGACCATATCACCCTCTAGTGTGCTGACAGGTCAAGGAAAATATGGGCGCTAACACCATACTCCTATGTGCTTCCTAAGGCATGACATGATTACCTTTACTTATATCTATGAATCTGAGTTAATTCATATGACATATGAAGAGGCTAAGTCGATGATAAAAATAGCATACAAGATTAAATGAATTAAAGAATACCTGGCCACCAGAAATATGATGTCCACTATCAACTCCATAGGGTGGAGCAAGTGATCATTTTTCGGCTCATATCGATCACAAAAGCTATCATCTTTTCAACATGGTCAAGATCGGCTTGACCAACATGTGCACATATAGAAGAATACGTTCAATAGGATTGCTCATCATAAAAAGTGCAGAGAAGACCGATGGAGCCAACACCTATACTGATTTTTCTAATGAATTTGAATTCTATTATCTATAAATCTGAATTATTCGCTTCACCTAAAATCCTGTGAGAAGTATGCCATGTGGTGTAAAAAAAATATGGACACAAAAAACCCGGCGGGACATAGTGGAACTGCATGCAATTTTCTAAAGTAGTCAACGTAAAATTTAATATCTACCTTTCAAGAAACCGCACAGATCTGGTCCTGCAGGAAATCGATCAAGTGTCTGTATATAAACTATAGTGAGAATAAGAAGCACAACTGTCACTGGGAAAAGAATCCTCACATAATTTCGTTGATAATATAACGATAACACGCCCATTGTGGCTGCAGACGACGTAGATCTGCATCACCGGGCGAGTACAATGAAAAGAAAAAATGGGTTAGTGTAAAAGGAGATTCTGGTATCGACCAATCACGTGTAGCGTAACCGAAGCTGGAAATAAAATTAGAGTCGAAACTACCCACACAAAACTGACATTTATTACAACGCATTGGGTCTACTGAAATTTATTACAGGTTTTGGGGGGGAATGAATTATTCGGACGTAGGAAACGCTGTCTTTAGTATGAGAATATCTGGTATGCTGCATTCGGTCGAGCATGGTTCTATGGCTTATTGTTTAACTGAGCGGAGGAATTTACACACAATGACCTCGTTCCATGGTGATTTCGACCAGACACTCATTGAAGGCTTCACTATCAAAGAAACTCCTAATTGTTAACAAAAGCAGCCCTTGTGGCTCACAGCAAGACGACTCTGTAGATTGTTAATCAGTGTGGCTAGAGCATGTGATTTGTTGTCGGCGATTATAAGTGTCAACAAGGACAATGGTTCTAGGGCAAGCTATAACGACACCGATCTGTCAAAACATTCAATGTGAACCAGCTTGAATCAGTGGACAGGTTCACCCATCTTGAATATGTATTTACTTACACATTCTCCCTGGACGAAGAAATCAGTACACGGATAGGAAGGGCAGCTACAACTTTTGGCACACTAAGGAAAAGGGCATGGAGCAGCCGGCATTGAAGACAACTTATGATTTATCAGACCTCTGTCTGTCTGTCTGTCTGTCTGTGTTTAAATATAGATCCGAAACGTAGACATTAAATGCAAGAAATTGGGGGGGGGGGGGGCTTAATAATTTCCATCTTCGCTGCCTTGACAGAATAATAAACATAAAGTGGTAAGATAAAGTAGCAATCTATGGGGTTCTGTAGGGTGCTAAGCTTCCATCAGTTATGATGGAAATAGCAGAAAATTGAGTTTGCTGGGAACAAAGAATGGATGGCAGCAGTTTTCACAAGCAGGTTTTTGTATGGCAAACTTATGGCGGAAAGGAGACCAAATGGCCGACATAAAGATATTTGTAAGTCATTAATGTGAGACTTTTATGAAAGTCTGGGAAGACCTTGCGAAAGACCGAGACGCGTGGAAAGCGATTCGGGGCAAGGGAGCAGCATCATTTGAGAAGGAAAGGAGGACTAAACTTGAAACTGAAAGATCAAAGTGCAGAGAAACTCGACGTCGCAACACAAATATTGCTTGCTGTCACTGTGGCCGTCTATGGAAATCTAACATTGGTAGAGTCAGCCATATTAAACTGGGCAAGCTTCATGCCGTTAGCAAAGAAATATGGGGTTAAGTCGAGTCCATGTGCCTTACCCATTCGTTTCCCTTCCCTTCCCTCTCTCTCTCTCTCTTTCCCCCCCCCCCCTTTCTGGGCCAATTTCCTCAAGGGAAAAAACATGAAGACGCTATATAGAGATTCAGAAAGGCACTGACAACAATGAACATGCTTGTACACAGTAAAGGAAAAAAAAGCGAAAGCAAAATTTGAATTAAGACTACCCCTAATTTTTTTTCCTGCTTTAATCCTTAAACTTTTAAACAGCTTTGCTGTAGTAACTTTATTTGTGTTTTTACAAGTGAATTCATCAGCTCTGAATTTGTCTAGGTCATCTCCACCAGCCTCACTGTTTTCTAACTCCATCATCATTCAGAGTCTGAGATTGTCTTACACAGTTTTTGCTTCCTTCTAAATATGTTAGAAAAACATTGAAAGGCCGTAGGCCTACTCTAGAATACAAAAGGGTAGGCCTCCACAGCCATACAGATTTAATACATTGTAACGTGGTAGCTTACTGCAAAAGTGAATCACGTTAACAATCTATATACTATTTTATACGTCGAATCCTTGTTTTTACTTTTATCTGCAACTTGCAAGATATGAAGTTACCATTTAAAGGACTGGTATCGGAAAGTTCTGCTTTCCCTAAAGCACGCTAGGACGCCGTGGTAAGTGGTTTCCAGGTATTTATCGTGAGAAATCGGGCTTAATCATTATAGATTTTTAAAGTTCTGAAAGGGGACTCGGCAAAATTGCAGAAACTTGGACATTTAATGCGTTATTAAAGTTAATAACATTTTACGTCACTGGAAGTGCTATTCTTTTCTTATCGTACCCTGTGGGAACTCCTCACTGTTTCCAGTAAATAAATAAATCCTGATTTCCATCATAAGTCCTACATATTCCAATAAATAGATAAATCCTGATTTCTTCCTAAGTCCTACATATTAAAATATAGTCTAGCCGAAACTGAGCAAATGGAAAATAAATTCCTTCTTGTTCAAACCATTAAGAAATTTGTTCGTGAATAACTATATTCATATGCAGCGAATGAAAATGAAAGTAAGAAATAATTTAAAACAAAATGTTAGATGGACATACAAGAGGCCTCCATGTTTGCCTCCTACTGTATAACAGTAAACAGTTTTCCTTGCAGCAGTCAATCCACTGGCCGTAATTGTGAGTGATGAGAGAGAGAGAGAGAGAGAGAGAGAGAGAGAGAGAGAACATGGAAGCGGTAGAGCTGTAGATCCTCCAAAACTGGCTAAGGGAAGGATTCGCGTGTCATTTTTTAAGCATTGGATGCAGTTTTTCTGCTGCAATGGCAAGCCACCTAAGAAAGATGCTAACCAATCACCTACGAAAGATGCTAACCAATCACCTACGAAAGATGCTAACCAATCACCTACGAAAGATGCTAACCAATCACGCGGGGAGTGGGTAATGGTTTACACAGAGATGGATCAAACATATAAAAACAGGGTGAGCATAAAGTCTTTTCCTAATGTCAAACATTTATTACATAAAAGCTGTGCTAGGCACAGACATGTGGCGTTTCCGTTTGCTTGTTTGTCTGTTTCTTTTCTTTTTTGTTTTCACGTTTTACTTCATTAAAAAAAATTCTGTGGTCACTTTATTCGTGCACTTCACCATGTGCTGCGTCTGCTACCCGAAGAACGTCTAAGTTCTCAGTGGGCGGTAGCGCCCCGCCTCCTGTGGGCATTGGAAAGGACCAAGGGGCGGAGGAAGAAAAGGAGGCAGTTGAGGGGGGGGGGCGTTGAGAGAAAACGAAGCAGTAAAATCTTCCTTCTTAACACTTTTCAACCTGATATTGAGAAACCTGTGGTCTTATATGAAATTCATCCATCACATTAAAAGCTGAGAAGATAATGCAGTAGGTGAGTTATAAATGTGCTCCTTCATTGTGTTAAATAAACTGGTTTTGCTAGCTGAAGTTTTTAGTTGTGTAATGCATATCCTAGTTTAACAGGTCATTGTACGATTAGTATATAATGCGGGGGTGGGGTGGAAGGGCATTAAAGATGTGGCCTGGGAGAATGGGGGCGGCAGCCAGAACCGGCCTGGCTCTAAGTGATATTATATCTCTTGCTGTGTTTTCTTCAACATCTCCTTAGTCGCTAAAATCATCCGCTGTCCTTGCCTTCAAAGTTTCAATATCAGGAGCTGGTGACCTGATCACCTTGTTCTTAGTATGCGCATATAAAAAGCCAAGAGCAGTAATGTCCGGTTAACATGGTGGCCATAGTCTGTACTACCTCTCCTAGTCCGTCTTCCCAAGCAAGTACATGAAGTATATTGTAGTTTCCGGAGGAAAGCGCTCTACGCGGTAGACCAAAACTGAAATACAAAGCTTTTTATTTGGTATCCGTGAAGTTTTTTTATTTCAACACAGGGGTCTGAGTGTAAAAGGCGCTGAGTTTTGTTTTCGTCACGCGAATGCCATCGAGAACATTTGTTAAGATAGATAAGTGGCAGCTCTCAATAAAATTTTGTCTTGTGAGTATCTTAAAGAAGTCCCAAAGTATTTTCGAGATATAGACGTGCCAGCTCTTTGATTTTTCGTCATATAAATATCAATGCAGGGGGAAGTCCTTAAGACTACTTAAGATAGGGAAGTGCAAACATTCGTTTTGGTTTTCGCTCAGTAAGTATGGTAGGGAAGAAGTCCAGCGTTATAGATGTGGTGCGCAAAGACATCTGGAGATAAGAGATGTTAATATTCTTACGAGGGTTTTCGACTCTGTAGTGTATGAGGATCTTGACCTAACTTGGGATGTATGTAAATTAGTGGCATTAATCTTGAAATTATGGCTGAGAATCTCGTTTGTATTGTGAAAAAAAAGCTAGAAAATGTTTGAGAACAGGCTGATTTTCTATAAGGTCATGTAATTTTCTTCGTATGACCGACGGGATCCTGACCATGTAAGATGGAAATATTGGACGAAAAACTGAGGCAGCAGATGGAGAGGAATACCACTGTTCGGAGGAGAAAATGAAGGTCGAACTTTAAGAATCAAGCACAAATAGGCCGAACCTTGCAAGAAAAACACAGCTTGTTGATATTCTCGTTAATCTGGCAAATCAAATACTGATGGAGTTAGATGTGAGATAAATTGCTTAGCCAAATGTTGATCGGCTACCACCACAAACAACCGAATTATTTCTGATTCAGAGACGAAAGAAGAAAAAAAAAACCGCGCCACTTAAGAGCGCAGTAATTCACAGATGGTCCCGACTTACGACGGAGTTCCGTCCCAACGACACCGGGTCCGACGGAAGTCGAAAGCTTCCTCTGATGACAATGTTTTCCATTCACTTTCACTTTTGTAGCTATTTATCATCAGTGTCTTCATAAATCTTTTTTTCTTTTTTTTTTTTTTGTTTCAGAAGGTTATAAAACATCAAATATCAAGCGGTTAAAATGTTATCATAAAATACAATGTGGCTTTTTTTTTTTTAAACGGCAAATGAATTTCTCTGTCCATGGCATCGACTCTCACACGAACCTCTTTTCTGCTGGACTTGTAAAAATTGATAATTTCTGGATTTAGAGAACCGCCTTAACTCGAGTACGACGTAATTCGGGGTCAATCTGCACCGATAAGCAAATTTGCTAGAGAATGTGTATGGAAAGACGACAATGATGATACATACACGTGGACAATATCAAGAGATTAACATTTAACTATCTGGCCAGATTACTCTGAAAACGCGAGACAGGGGAAACTGGAGATTCTTTACGCTGCAGTTAAATTCCTTGAGGATAAGGTACATGATGATGATTGACGTTTATGTTTATATTTTCTCACTGTCTCGCTCACTCATACTCATATGTAAACATACATACATATATCCACTCACTGCTAATGTTTTACAAAGAAGAGTGGGGCAACTTTTTTCACTAATTCCCCATTCCCAAAGAAAGAGTATAGAAGAAGATATGCACCGTTTTAGAATGGACAACTGGCACGAAAAGATCAAGAACAGAGAAGACTAGAGACTTGTCTTGTCTGCACCAATGAGGCTCACTGGCTCGGAAAACTGTTGAATCCAGAAGCTGCTTAAAGAAGAAGAAGGAGAAGAAGAAGAAGAAGAAGATTCTCCATGTTCAGAATAGAAAATGCAACATTGGAAACACTGTTACACAAGCTCAACTTGTAAAGAAAAGAGTAAAAGAAGAGATTATGCAGATTTTACCTTTAAAACCAGCGCCTACAAGGTTATAAATATTCACGTAAAAAGCAGTCCCTTTTGTATGTGAGACTACGCCTGAACAAATAGCGAGCGAACGCCAAAAAAAGGAGATTAGTTCTTACCTAAAAAATATCACTTGTGATCGATAGTCTTGAAATGCAACACACTTTTCACGACACAGTTCGCTACGTGCGCAGACACGGCTCAAACGCTGTGTTGAAATCAATTTTTAATAACCTATCGAACCACTGCGCTTGGGGAAAATAACGGTGCCACCTTTCGTAAGTATACTGTGGCAAGAGAGCTGTTGTAGCTGTTGTCAAGGACTAAACCAAGTGAGCCACTATGTTGTGTACTCCGTTCGTTATACTACAGTATACACTATTTCATATGTTGTAAATTTTAATACTGTTTTCATAATATACAAAAGGAAGTTTTATATACGAATTCACAAATCTTTTCCGAGTTTTGAAGAAAAAAAACTTGTTCAAAACTTTTCTCTGTTTTTCTTTGTTAAGAAGTAATTCCTTTTTTTAAAAATCTCATCACTTTTATAATTTTAGCACATTGGTAGAAAAAATAATATATTTTCTGAGACTTTGACCACCTTACGTAAAAAAAAGAACAGTATTATTTATGTTAACGTTGATAAAATTTACCTTTTACAACACAGGGAGAATTAACATATAAGAAAGTGTTTCGTTTTATACAGCGCAGCAAAATCGTTGTTCAGATAAACATCAGGAGTTATTAATCTTTACTACAAGTCTTTAAAAGTCTTACACTAGCATAGCCTGTTTCCGCTTGGATCTCTGTGTCAGAAATAACTTGGCAAGAACTAAGGTATGTGTAGCCGAACAACGATAACCAGAAGACCAGCTCTGCTAATCTTACGTATATAGTGCATCTCAGCCACCATTTTTCTGTCCCTTTTCTGTATATCTTGCGTACATATTTCATGATTTGATAATTCATGCATTAAAAAAAAACCTTCAGTCTTATTTCATTCATTCATTTGTATATCCCTTGCGGAACTTTGCCTCCCTAACAACACTCCTGTAGGCTTCTCGGTTGTGAGCAAGATGGCCTGCTGCTGATGCATCCATTCGCAGATCATTAACGATGTCTTGCAACCATCTTCGCCTTGGTCTTCCTCTCTTTTTTTTCCCATTATGTACCCTTCCAAGACGGTCTTCTCTAGATTATCATGACGTTTAATGTGTCCAAAATATTTAAGTTTTCTTTATTTAATCCTCTTTATTAGCCAACCTTCTTCGATATTAAGTTCTTGTAGTATGGATATATTTGTTCTTTTTTTTTTGTGTCCATGATATTTGAAGAACTCTTCTGTAGCATTTACATTCAAAGGCATTTATGTGTTTCTCAGCTGTTTTGCTATGTGTCCAGGTCTTACAGGCATATGTTGCGATGGGAAAGATGTATGCCCTTAAAAAATAATCTTATTTTTGTAGTTCTGTCAGTTCCTCTCCACAGATTCTTTAATTCTTTTACTTTTTGAAGAGCGATAGATGTCCTCCTTTTAATTTCCTTCTGTGTATCTCCATTATTTGTTAATAATGATCCAAGATATTAAAAACTCTCCACCTCTTCCAACTTTCCTCATTTCAGCTGCCTTATTTGTTTTGTCAGCTGTCATCAGTTTAGTTTTCTTCGCGTTAAGATAGAGGTTTTGCTCTTCACTATTCTTACGGACTGACATAATTAGTTTTTCCATTCCTTTTTGTGTTGTGGACAGTTGTGTCATCAGCATATCTAATCTCTGGTATTATATAACCTCCAATTGTTATGGCGTCAATCTTATTAGTAAAGGTAAAATTCCCGTTTACATGCCATTAAGGCATATTGGGGATACTGTGTTAGGCCCGTATTTCCAAGACCATCGGCACTTGAAAAGTGTGATGTGGTCAGTATCACGGCAGCCCGCATTTACCTTCCAAGATTTTTCTGGTACCCATTTTTAGAGGCTGGGTGGATCCCGGGGCCTTTTTTGGTGTTGTGGTACCAGAAAAACATTCTCACTGCTGGGACTTGAACCCGGTACCACAGTATTAGTAGACTGAGCGCCTAACCACCCAGCCAACTAGCCCGTCGTCTTATTAGTGAGAAGACAAAATGTCCTACTCTTACGCATATATATATATATATATATATATATATATATATGTAATTTAAGATCTATTTTTAAAATTAGCTTTCCCGATGTAACTAGCACATTTTTTTTCATACAAACCACACTCAAGCAAAATAATGAGTTCCCTTTATATCAGCTTGCCTTAGTTTCTGAGGTTAATCCATCCATCCATCCATCCATCCATCCATCCATCCATCCATCCATCCATCCATCCATCCGTCCATCCGTCCGTCCGTCCGTCCATCCGTCCATCCATCCATCCATCCACCCATCCATCCATCCTTTCGTCCGTCCATCCATCCTTGGTTTGTAAAGGTCTTTAGCAGTCACAAACTAATACGTCTTGTTACGTTAGCAAACAAAATTCTCTTAATTTTTTCGCGGCCTCCTGCCAGCTTTTCACTGGTGTCTCTGCCACGTTGCACGTTGTCCAGTTCGGTTCTGCCCTTCTTCTCCGGGATGCCCCTGGCCGATCATATCTCTCCTTTCCTTCAAGCCTCCACTGCACGGCCTCTCAGCAATGGTGTTGTGGTGCTTTCGGAACACGGGCACAAATAGTTTCTGCGCCTTTTCCGCGGTAATTATGTGCACTTCTGCTTGTCTACACAGAACGCGTTGATATCTATCAACGTACAATACGTGGCCTTAAATTGTTCAAAATCTTTAGCCAATGTTATAAAAGAAAAAAAATCGTTTAAATATGATAGCACTTTTATGTGTGCGTTATTGTAGGAGTAATATCATACAGTATCATCACGGGTTGTCAAAAGGTGACAGATTTTAAAACTGTGTAGAAAGCTTTTTTCTTCTCAAATTAACGATATAGTATCATTTCACAGAAGTTTGGACGCTTTTAGTTTGTTTCTCCAAGTGAAAGAAGTCTGTGACTGGCTCCCTCAGCAGGCGCACACTTTTGTGGGTGTTGGAACGGAAGGCTGAGCACGTATAGGAATGCCCGAAGTGCGGGGATGCCAGTCTCTGATTACAGTTACAAACGAAAGAACAGAGAATTTGGAAATTCAGCTTTCAGTAACTGTAACACCAAGAGCGAACAACATCTGCTGGTATAAAGTTAAAAGTAGCTTATTATATAGGCTTGGGGGGGGGGGGGGGAAGGTGTATGCTAGTGTCTGTACTTTCCTTGACAAGCCTGCAGAGATGAGGGCGATGTGTAATACAATACTTGGCTTGTACTGTGTGGTAGGTTACTAGTTGATATAGCATTGTATAACATCTTTGAACCAGTGTTCTGAATACCAAATAGTTTTGAATTAGTTACACACCGTCTCCAGACTCAAGTCCCCCCCCCCCCCCCCACACACACACAAAGATTCTTTCTAACCGTTGTGTTGGCACAAACATATATGAACATCAAGCCAGTTCAGTGTGTGATAAGTTGATATAACATTTATTCGATGGCCTTGATGACAATGATAGTGACGAAAAGTAGACTGCTAGCAGGTTGGCCTGCCACATGGCAAGTCCAGTCATACGTTCCAATAACTAACACAGGACATCGCATCCTCACGACACTAACATGGATTCATCCGCACAACTTCACATTCAGACGTAGACTGACTACCGCTCAACAGTCTTTCACACAATTCACCTGTCACGGGGTTCTTACATCCACGTGACCTTCCTGAAAGATCTCGAACGACTCATACCCCGGAAGTTAAAAAAATCACAAAGGCGTCAAATGCCCTTCCTGTAAACAAAAAATATACCTCCCGTATTCTGTTACGTGTGGAGAGCATCGTTCGTAGCTGCTTTTCCTTCCTGGGTCCGTCTATAGCCGAAATGACTAGAGTGCCAAACTTCCATATGAGGGAGAGAGAGGGAGCTAGAGAGAGAGATAGAGAGTAAAGAGAGAAAGAGTAAAGAGAGCACTAGAGAGAGAGAGCTATAGAGAGAGCCCCCTTCTCTCACTCTAGCTCTCTCTCTAGCTCTCTCTCTCTACTATATACTACATATCACACATACAAACACACTTAGATTACTGTTCCACAATCTGAGATGGATGCTCAGTCTCAAACACAAAAAGGCTCCACTCACTTCACAAGCGAGCATTAAATCTTATTTGTGACAAACACCCAGTACAGACTGTAAATCAACACAAACAACTCAAAATTCTACCCCTCAAAAATAGAATCATTTTTAACAAAGTTAAGTTTGTTCACAGAATTCTGTCGCACAATGCTCCACCTTACTTGTGGTCACTGTTTACGTATAAAACTAAACATAGCCAGCGTTAAAAAACTGTCTTCTTCCTAAACCCAGGATTGATCTGTACAAGAAAAGCCTTGCATATTCGCAGTACAGCTCTGGAACACCCTCCCCTACCATTTAAAATCCATTGGTAATACTTCATCCTTTAACTCAAACCTGTTTCATTATTTACTTGCTTGTAATTATATGCCTCCATAAAATAACCAGCACTCTCTCAACACGTGACTCGTCAACCATCAAGTACTAAAATGACAGTTAGAAAAGCAACTTGTTAGATATTGTTGGAAATTATTTTAATGTTTGTTAAAAAACATATGTTAGAAGATCTGTATTTACAATGTATTTTTGTTTATGTATATGTCTGCATGTGTATGTGTGCGTGAGTGCTATTTTATTAGGTTAATTACTTCATCTCTTTTACTTTGAATGTAGTAGTTAAATCTTACACTCTTTTGATATGTTTTTTCCTAATTTAATTTGTATATTTGTACTAAATCAAGTGTGTGGGAAGAATGAAAGATGGAGTGATGAAGGGCAGAATGTAAGACGGGCCTGCATGCCCAATTCTTTACCCTTTAAAAATAAAGATTCATTCATTCATTCATTCTCTCTACCTTAAGTGCTCAAGGCACGTAGGTCTTCCACAAACGTCTGTACGTCGCCATTTTTTTATTTTTGGCTTTTACCAGGTGAGCCCTCTGTTGCTAAACATCATCTCTGTTGTTCTTCTCCATGCCTCTTTTGGTCTGTCCTCAATTCTGTTCCCCTGTGGTGTCCATCTCAGTGTTATTATTATTTTATTTTTGTAGTGAGTTGTCAGTCATCTGAAGCACGTGTCCCAGCTATCGTCAACGTCTTTCTTCACCAATCGCTGTCAGGTCTTCATCAGGATTTCTGCCAACAAGGTCCTTCTACTTGGAGTTTTTAAGCAGTTCCACGTTATCAGATGTGTGCGTACCGACTGCAGTGTCACATCTTTTCATTTACAATTACGTTAAGACTGGAACAATTCTTCTGCAGCAGATCATTTACTGTTAAATAAAATGTAGACATCGTCTACATTTTATATTGTGTTAATGATTGTGTATAATTGTTGTTCGAAAAAAAGGGGGGGGGGTGAGGGGAGAGAGAGAGAGAATTAATGAAAAAGACCGGCTTCAGTATATACTTCTTTGTCCTGATCAGTTTCTGTCGTCAGTTTTAATATATGCGATTTTCAGTTTTTTCGTTATATTCGAAAACGTTTCATTAACTGCATTAGTTTTTTTTTTTTTGGAGTGGAACAAAGAAATTAGAAGATTCAGCATGTTTCTTTACTCCAAATATGTTTACTGCATTGTGTACGACAAAGCTATGTTGTTAAGCTACAGTTGTTTTATCTCTTTAAGCCTCGTTTTTTTTTCTTTTCATTGTTTTACCAATGGCTTGTTAATTTTAGATGTGAAGATGAAAGTTTTAGAGTCTGCTGTCATCTGTTGTCTTCTTTCTTTGTCAAGCCATAAGTTTTATATTTACTAACACGCATGTCTTACACTTGTGTTTATACGGTCGTAGCTGTTATATTAGTACCTTTTAGTTCAGGATCATTCAGAGACTCTTTTCTTCACCATTTTTAGTGTACATATGTTTTTAATGTACATTTTTTAAAAATGCACAATTATTAAAGTCCTTATAATGAAAAATAATATCATGCTGCATTTTCCACAGCGCCCCGTATTCTTTGTGACGTACGGTTTGCCTGACGACAACATGGACCAACGTAAAAAGAGGAGATAAGGAACGAATCTGTGGTATCATATTCACAATGACAGCGTCATGGTTTGCTGCCATTTTGTATGTCTCATCGGATTGGTTTGTGAGGCCACATTAATACATTATTTGAAGAGTACTGAGGTCTCAAAGAAAGTATAAAAGTGGGCATCGAATGTCTGATGCAGGATCATGGTTGACCCTGTTGTATCTTCTCGTTTCGGCACTAGACCACTTTTGGAAGTACCAGCCCTGCAGGTTTCCAACCATGGTGCAATTGAAGTTCCTTCCCTCCAAGTTCCATACTCAACTTATGTTAGCAAGAACCCATTCCCATCTGCTCGTAATCCCATGGTGGGATCAGGAACTTATTACCCACAAACTGTATATTACACTGCGGATGGGGTGCCACCAGGTCCTGTCGTGTATCTGAACAGAAAGTACCCTTCTGCTCCACAAGGGCCTTTCTATAACCCGCAGGGACATGCATACTATATTGGTCCCAATGGTGAAATAGTATTCCCTGCTCCGTTTTACAGCCCAGACAGCCTGTATCCCGGTGTTGTGAATCCAGTACCTGGCTGTATCACAATACCCCAGCCTACTGTTGTCAGAGTCCCGTACCCCACCTACGGGTCAACCATCCCAGGGTTCAACATCACCTGCGAGTTAGAGTACGGACGAGTTATGAGCATCGACGTGCGCGACAGCGAGGGAGAATTTAGGGGAATCCCAGAGTTCCTCAGAAACGAACTTCTGAAGTCATATGGTGCTTACCCATACACGGAGGCGAAAGTGAAACTAGAAGGTGGTGAATTCCACATCTACGCCACTCATGAGAATCGCCGCAGACATCGGCGAAGAAGGTATCGTGATTATGATAGCGACAGTGAATATTACGAAGACGATTACTATCGATACGGTTCATATCCAGAATGGAAGAGTGATGTAGATTCCTACTCAAGTGGCGTACGACCCAGAAACCCATGGGACAGGCCAAGAGGCATCGTTCGTGAGAGAGGCTGGAATCGTTTCCGATAATAAAAATTTTAAACATAGCTTTATATGTGTGTGCCTACAAACTATTTTGGCAGCTGTAGCTCTTATTTGTTTTGTGAAGAACACCCACGATAATCATACATTGTCTTATTTAGCGTCATATTTCATTTCAAACAATATATTTTAACATTTAAAACTCTGCTACAAAAGTGTCACCACAAAGCACATCTTGTTGTCTTACTTAATCGGAGGGACTGACTTTCATACTTAAGCTAAAGAACTGCCAGAGAAACGAGGCGTAATCTGTGATGTTCACGCTGGTAACAAGGGTTTAGATTCAGTGCCAACTAAAATTGAATGCAAGAACAGTGTACATCCACTATCATCATCTTCTGTACGTGTACGTATGTCTCAAACAGCTCAAAGTTTGTGTAGATGCGTAGCAGGCGGAGGCTGAACATTCTCCCTCACTATTGTTTTGGATTATCTAGAAGAGTGGTTTCCAGTTGGGAAAAACTCAAGGTCTTTTATTTTCATCGTGAAATTTTTAACAACTGATATGAAACCAGATCTGGAAGCGATTATTCGGAGTAAAAAAAGAAGCGTGATTTCTTTCACTATATTTAGGTTGGCTAGCTGTCACAAACTTCACATTCTGTTCACTCACTTGATCAAGTAGGAATGTTAATTGCTGTCTATTTTTTCTTAACTGCATTATTGACGTTTTGATAATTCGCCAAGTCTGTATGTGTTGTTTAGTGTAGTGTAGCGTTTACTCATTGAAAGTTACCAGTATTGTCTAAAAAACAAAATTCTTCTGCATTTAAATCTCATAGCTACCATACATGGAGGAGACTTTTCCAAAGTATTGGGGTCCGTGGCCTGGATTTTGAAACAACAGGAGGTCGTCTTTTGTTATTTGGGAACAATTGATCCAGAACATGGACTCTTGGAAAATGCCAAATCTCAAGCTAGAAAGTTCGTAATTGTGCGCAGCATCGACGCATCGAGGTCTTCATCAGTCTGTCTTGCTGTTAGCCGCCAGCATTTTTCTCTCATGACAAGTCCAAGACTGTGGCACTTTCTTCTGCCTTGCGTTGCAGTTGTTTTGTTTTCTCATACAGGAAGTTTATTGACATTAACGGAAGAAAAAAAACATGTTTCAGTATTATTGTTATCTGCACGTTAATATTCAGTTATTCATAATAATGTTATTGTTTTCTGCTAGAAACAATTCTACAGAGGTTTTCATATTTCTCATCATAATCATCATTATTATTACTGTTATTGCTGTTTTTTTTTATTATATTGCAAACGAATATTCTGGACAAAGTTAACTAATTAATGTGCATGATTTTCTTCCATTCCGGTTTGGTACACATACTTTTGCTTTGCGCTTTCCGTCAAACGTCATTAAATAATAGCAATAAATTCAGTAATTCATGTACATGACAGTAATTCGTTTATCATTAATGTGCCGTGTTGTTATGCCATGCTTATCAGTTTGTCTCTATTTTATGCAATCTCTGGTGTTTACAATCAGTCTGCTTGTTTTTCTTTTCGTCGTTGTATCCCCCTCCCCCCATGTCACTTGGTTAGTCTCGTATTTCTCTCGGTCTCACCTCGCTTGTATTTTTCTGTGTTGAGTTTCATAGTGCATAGCTCTCTAACTCTCTAACTTCATGTTAGCAATTACTTCCACGATGTATTTCTCTCTTTTCGCCATGATATATTTCTCTATTTATGCCAGAAATATTTCTCTATTTTTTTCCCTTTCTTAAAATTAAAAACAAAACGATTCTACGATGAAATGAGGGCAGACACATGAATAGAAATCCATGAAGTCAAACGTTCGTGTGGCTCGCCTTGCAGGAGATAAACATCTTCTATTCGAGCTGTGCTGAGGTTTGGAAGTGCTCGGTTATATGCCTCTGATCAAAGTGCCTGTCAGTTAAATGAGTCATAAATCATACACCTGAACGAGTCAAAAAGTAGCCACAAACCAAAGAACATAACCATTGAAAAAAATATGTAAAGACCTTTTAATGTCCTTTGATTCGCGGTTACCTTTTGATTCGCCCTAATAACTTGCAGTCGGCTCAAGTTTACCTCGGGGAAAAACTAGAACAGTGAACAGTCGATTATTTGCTCAACTTTGCATTGAGTGAGATGCAGAACACAAACATCTCCTATTGCACTCGGCTGTGCATTGGCTGTCCAGAGGAAAAGTTCTTGCAAGGGTGTTGGAGCTTCGTTTAGAATTGTTGCAGTTTTTGATAGAACACAATCTCGACCTGGCAGGTAAGATCGCTGAAATTGTGTGGCTTGCCATGCTGGCATACCTTGGTGACATTATTAGCCTTTTGAACAGTTTGAACATATCACTGCAGGGTAAAGATGCCACTATACTCAAGACATACGACACAGTTGCAGCCTTTAAGAAGAAACGACGACTTCGACCCATGCGACTCGAGAACAAATCACAAGACATGTTTCACTTGTTTTGAGAATTTATAGAGAGCAATGAAGTTAATGGCGAGATTCTGGAAGGGGTCTTTGATGTAATATAAGGGCATCTGATATCTCTTGCTGAATATTTTGATAAATACTTCGCGCCCGAAGACATTAAAGCGTACGACTGGGTTCAGAATTAGCGACCTTTAGCTGACCAAGACCCTGTCCCACATCTCCGTGGTACCCCCAGAAACAGGCCTAGCCTGGCTAACGGGGCAGGGATCGCCATAGTCCCCGTGGTGGTGGAGTCTGCTAAAGAAGCATTGCACACCCCTTGCTTTTTAGCTGTACTCCAGGACTGAAAAAGTAGCCGCAGTAACCCGCTCCCACGCCGATACGATGCTGTGCCTCAACATCTCTACAGCATCGGCTGCAAAGAACAACAGCTCGCAGTTACAGGGAGTTCGTACAAGTACAAGCAGTGGGCCGCAAAAATGCTTGACTTTTAAATGTGGGGCCGTGAACCAAAAGGGTCCGAGAACCGCTGTGTTAGAAAATTAACTGTGAAAGGGTATAAATCTACAAGAACACACCATGGAAAGTAAACATGATGGAATAACTCAGCCAGCACGGAGGGAATTCTTTGTGTAATTTTATTGCGGCTACTGCACGCCCAGTCGGACTTGAAGAACCAATCAGAGCGATTTCTGAGGTCATAGGTCGCCAAAGCTCGTGGAACCACGAGGTCTAAAGACAATAGCCAGAGAAAGATTGCAGGGATGTTGCCGCGGTCACAGTGTCTCATTCCCAGCAATGAAATTATCTATGCATTTACATAACCTCATCCATGATTGTTAACATTATAGTTATCAACATACAGTGTTTACATAACCATCTTCATAGTGGTAGTAGTAGTAGTAGTAGTAGTAGTAGTAGTAGTAATAGTAGTAATAGTAGTAGTAGTAGTGCTAGCAGCAACAATAGTAGTAGTGGTAACAGTAGCAGTAGAAGTAAGTAGTAGTAATAGTTGTCGTAGTACATGTAGCAGTACTATTAGTGTAGCAGTGGTAATGGTAGCAGTAGGTGTAGTAGCGAGATGGCGGACGTTTTTTTAACGCTTTCGCCGGCATGCAGAAATCAGCGGAATTCCGCTTAATCTGTCACATACCCTGTACCGGAAGTTGGGCATAAGGCTAACAACCTTATCCTGGAACCTATCTAGAAGCGACTCCAGATGGGGAAAAAAATATCTTTACGGAAACTCACAGAGAAACTAACCGAGCATCAGGGATGCCAACTCCGAAGAGCTCATTCGTCGGCCCCAAACATGTGACAAAGATTGGATTCTGGAATGTGAGAACGATGGCAGCACCAACAAAAACTACTCAGGTCATCAAGGAAATGGAGAGATACCACCTAGACGTATTGAGCATCAGTGAAATGCGATGGCCAGAAGCAGATAAAAGATCGGCGGAAAACGGTAACTTAATAATACAATCAGGCAGAGAGGATGGGAAACACTAGGATAGGGTAGGTATTATTATGTCAAATGTAGCAGCAAAGAGCCTTGTCGGATGGGAACCAGTGAACAGTCTTATAATAAGAGCACGATACAACCTACGACACGGAAGGATGACAACAATACATTGTTATGCACCCACGAAAGATGCAGATGAGGAGATGGAAGACCAATTACAACAAATCATCAACAAAGTCCCTAAACACGACATCCTAATTGCTATGGGGAACTTTAACACTAAGGTAGGGAAAGATAACACCGACGTTGAAAAAGTAATGGGAAAAGAAGGAACTGACACGATTAATCAGAACGAAGAAAGATTAATTGAAATATGTCCAGACTGAAATAGGCGGGAAACAAGGATGTATACTGTCTCCTTTGCTTTTGGAATTACAATAGACTTCATAATGAAAAAATCCTGGACAGGTAACACAAGCATTGACTATGTACATTGTACCCAACTAGAAGATCTTGATTTTGCTGATGACATAACTCTTATCAGTAACAATGTGAATTCCATGCAAGAAAAAACAGATAGCCTGTCTTCACTGGCTAGCAAAATAGGACTTGAAATTAACAAGGACAAAACAAAAATAATGAAACTTTCCATTAATCAAAATGGAAAAATGCACGTAGAAGGGACAAATGTTGAAGAAGTCAATCAGTATGCTTACTTTGGCAGCTACATAGACTAGGATGGTGACACCAGAAAGGAATTTAGAATTGTAATTGCAAAAAGCAGAATCGATCTTCAAGAATCTTGAGAACATACGGAATTCAAAAGTTATAAGCACAAAAACTAAGTTAAGACTATTCAATTCAAATGTAATATCCACCCTCATTTATGCATATGAAAGCTGGAAAACAACCAAAGAAATAGACAAGAAATTAGACTCTTTTGAAAACAAATGCCTAAGGAAAATACTCGACATCAAGTGGAATGAATTCAAGAACAATGCAGAGATAAGACAGATGACTGAACAACAACCAGTCTCATGGGTGATCAGGAAAAGGAGATGGACATATGTTGGTCACGTGATGAGAAGAAACAGTCAGAGAATCCCAAAGCAAGCTATCAAGTGGAACACAACAGGCCAAAGAAAAAGAGGCAGACTGCGTGAAACTGAAGAGGACATTGTTAAGAGAGGCCAAATTAACAGACATAAAATCCCTTGATGAGGTGGAAAGGCTCGCCGAAGACAGGAAAAATTGGCAAACTACCTTACGAGCCATAGGTGACGTTTAACGGCACGGGAAGGATATAAGATATAAGAATAGAAGTAATAGTAGTAATACATGAAGTAGAAGTAGTAGTAGTAGTAGTAGATGTAGTAGTAGAAATAGTAGTAGTAATACATGTAGTAGTACTGATAGTAGTAGTAATACATGTAGTAGTAGAAATAGGAATAGGTAGTAGTAATAGTAATAGTACACATAGTAGTAGCAGTAGCAGTAGCAGTACTAGTACACGTAGTAGTAGTAGTAGTAATAGTAGTAGTAGTGGTAGTAGTAATAGTAGTAGTAGTGGTAGCAGTAGTAGTAGTAGTAGTAGTAGTAGTAGTAGTAGTAGTAGTAGTAGTGATAGTACTAGTAGTACTAGTAGTAGTAGTAGCAGTGGCGGTGGTAGTAGTAGTAGTAATGATAGTAGTAGTAGTAGTAGTAGTAGTAGTAGTAGTAGTAGTAGTAGTGGTAGTAGTAATAGTAGTGAAAGAAAGCTGAAGAAGAAAAAGGAGCAGAATAATAAGAAAACAACAGAAGAAAAAAAAACGAAACGATAAGTTGCAATGCTGGAGAAATAGAAGACAAAGAAAATGAAGAAAGACGACGGGAAAGAAAAGAAAGGAAGTACAAGAAGAAGGACAGCAGAAGAATGAATAGATGAATAGAATTAAATAAAGACGAGTAACAAGAGTTCTTCTTCTTCTTCTTGGGACTGTGAGGTGGTGCTGTTGTGGAGCTGATGCGATGAAGATGTTGAAGCACAGCATCGTGTCGGATTGAGAGTTGGTTATAGCTGCTAGTTTTTCAGTCCCTGAGTTAAAATTTCTACTTTCATTGAAAGCATCTATACTGAAGAAAGAAGAAGAAATAGTAATAATAACAATAGTAGTAGTAGTAGCTGTAGTAGTAGTAGTATTAGTAGTACATATATTGTAGTAGTAATAGTAGTAAGTAGAAGCAGTAATACATATAGTAGTAGTAGTAGTAGTAGTAGTAGTAGTAGTAGTAGTAGTAGTAGTAGTAGTAAATTGAGGTAGTAATACATTTAGTAGTAGTGGTAGTAATGGTAGTAAGTGGAAGTAGTGATACATATAGCAGCAGCAGTAGTAGTAGTAAGTAGAAATAGTAATACATGTAGTAGTAGTAAGTAGAAGTAGTAATACATTTAGTAGTAGTAGCAGTAAGTGGAAGTAGTAAAACATAGCAGTAATAGTAGTAGCAGCAGCTGCAGCGGTAGTAGTAGTAGTAGTAGTATAGTAGTAGTAGTAGTAGTAGTAAGTAGAAGTAGTAATACATGTAGTAGTAGTAGTAGTAGTAGTAAGTAGAAGTAGTAATACATTTAGTAGTAGTAGCAGTAAGTGGAAGTAGTAAAACATAGCAGTAATAGTAGTAGTAGTAGTAATAGCAGCAGCAGCAGCAGCAGCAGTAGTAGTAGTAGTAGTAGTAGTAGTAGTAGTAGTAGTAGTAGTAGTAAAACGCAGATGGTGTGCACTGCTTTTCTAGCAAACTCCAAAGCCATTGGGAACTGCGTCGATCCCTTCACCGTTAGCTAGGCTAGGCCTGTTTCAGGGGGTGTCATTGGGGAGGTGGGATAGGATCTTGGTCGGCTGTGGTTCGTCATCCCGGCGCTGGCATGTTAACAATGGGCCGCTGACTGCTAAATCTCAACTGCATCTTCGTCCCAGAGGAATAAGAGCAAGAAGAAATGTAAGAAGAAGAAGAATAGGAAGAAGACTGAGAACATAGAAAGACAAAGTGAAGAGCAGAAACAAGGTAAGGGAGGTTTTGTCTCTTTTAATTTGCTGTTCCAATCAGTTATCTGTCTGTCTGTCTGTCTGTAATTTGTTGGAGGGAAAAGAACGAAACGATTTGTTTTTGTATTATAAACCACTTTAAGAATTACATTTTTCATTGCAGGACGTGTGTGAATAAAATGACAAACGGTGATAAGAACCAATGTTGTAGTGCAGTGTTTCTCAACATTTTTTCATGTGTGGCCCCCTTTTGACCTTGGTATTTTTCGCTGTATCTACTTGTCATGGAAACATTATCATCAGTAACACAAGTCATATTTTCTAAAGGGGAAATAACTCGTTAATTCTCAAGCGCTGTTTCACCTCTTAGTGTCTGTGTTAAGGTTTGTAACGAAAAAACATTTCCTCTCTAAATGTATCTTCATCCAAATATTTAACACAGGCCATCAATATTGTTGTGTTATCTGGTAACCATGATTCATCAACTTGCAGAGCAAAGTTCTTAACTTTAAACTGAGAAACATGTTGGCTTTTCAACATCATCTGCCGCTTCATCGATACGGTTCGACGCTGATGAGTTGCTTAAAAGAAAAGATTCAATAATTTCAGGAGCATTGTGGTAACTGACAGCGCTAAAGATTTAACTGTGCTACGTGGTTTGATTTCTTTTGCTAACAATTTGGATACCTCGCAAGATGCAATTAAGTCTTTGTCAAGCTGATTGCTCAACAAACATTTGCCTCAGTGTAAATCTAGTTTAAAAATTACCTCGCAACACTTTGAAATATTACATTGATTTGTCTCTATTGTCCTCGTGTGACTTTTCTAGATGATTCTTCAGCTTACAATGACGCATACTGTCATTAGAAAGAGTAGTCATACATTTAGTAGTAGTGGTAGTAATGGTAGTAAGTGGAAGTAGTGATACATATAGCAGCAGCAGCAGCAGTAGTAGTAGTAGTAGTAGTAGTAAGTAGAAATAGTAATACATGTAGTAGTAGTAAGTAGAAGTAGTAATACATTTAGTAGTAGTAGCAGTAAGTGGAAGTAGTAAAACATAGCAGTAATAGTAGTAGCAGCAGCTGCAGCGGTAGTAGTAGTAGTAGTAGTAGTAGTAGTAGTAGTAGTAGTAAGTAGAAGTAGTAATACATGTAGTAGTAGTAGTAAGTAGAAGTAGTAATACATTTAGTAGTAGTAGCAGTAAGTGGAAGTAGTAAAACATAGCAGTAATAGTAGTAGTAGTAGTAATAGCAGCAGCAGCAGCAGCAGCAGTAGTAGTAGTAGTAGTAGTAGTAGTAGTAGTAGTAGTAGTAGAAGTAGTAAAACGCAGATGGTTTGCACTGCTTTTCTAGCAAACTCCAAAGCCATTGGGAACTGCGTCGATCCCTTCACCGTTAGGCCTGTTTCAGGGGGTGTCATTGGGGAGGTGGGATAGGATCTTGGTCGGCTGTGGTTCGTCATCCCGGTGCTGGCGTTATAACAATGGGCCGCTGACTGCTAAATCTCAACTGCATCTTCGTCCCAGAGGAATAAGAGCAAGAAGAAATGTAAGAAGAAGAAGAATAGGAAGAAGACTGAGAACATAGAAAGACAAAGTGAAGAGCAGAAACAAGGTAAGGGAGGTTTTGTCTCTTTTAATTTGCTGTTCCAATCAGTTATCTGTCTGTCTGTCTGTCTGTAATTTGTTGGAGGGAAAAGAACGAAACGATTTGTTTTTGTATTATAAACCACTTTAAGAATTACATTTTTCATTGCAGGACGTGTGTGAATAAAATGACAAACGGTGATCAGAACCAATGTTGTAGTGCAGTGTTTCTCAACATTTTTTCATGTGTGGCCCCCTTTTGACCTTGGTATTTTTCGCTGTATCTACTTGTCATGGAAACAGTATCATCAGTAACACAAGTCATGTTTTCTAAAGGGGAAATAACTCGTTAATTCTCAAGCGCTGTTTCACCTCTTAGTGTCTGTGTTAAGGTTTGTAACGAAAAAACATTTCCTCTCTAAATGTATCTTCATCCAAATATTTAACACAGGCCAACAATATTGTTGTGTTATCTGGTAACCATGATTCATCAACTTGCAGAGCAAAGTTCTTAACTTTAAACTGAGAAACATGTTGGCTTTTCAACATTATCTGCCGCTTCATCGATACGGTTCGACGCTGATGAGTTGCTTAAAAGAAAAGATTCAATAATTTCAGGAGCATTGTGGTTCATGATAACTGACAGCGCTAAAGATTCAACTGTACTACGTGGTTTGATTTCTTTTGCTAACAATTTGGATACCTCATAAGATGCAATTAAGTCTTTGTCAAGCTGATTGCTCAACAAACATTTGCCTCAGTGTAAATCTAGTTTAAAAATTACCTCGCAACACTTTGAAATGTTCCATTGGTTTGTCTCTATTGTCCTCGTGTGACTTTTCCAGATGATTCTTCAGCTTACAATGACGCATACTGTCATTAGAAAGAGTAGTCATACATATTAAACTCAGTGGCATTGTATGGTCTTGTGATGACGGAACAACCCCGTAGCTAAGATAAAAAACAGTACTGTCTTGTGGTGGCGGAACAAACCCGTAGTTAAGATAAGAAACAGAGTACTGTCTTGTGGTGACGGAACAAACCCGTAGCTAAGATAAGAAACAGAGAACTGTCTTGTGGTGACGGAACAAACCCGTAGCTAAGATAAGAAACAGAGTACTGTCTTGTGGTGACGGAACAAGCCCGTAGCTAAGATAAGAAACAAAGTACTGTCTTGTGGTGACGGAACAAACTCGTAGCTAAGATAAGAAACAGAGTACTGTCTTGTGGTGACGGAACAAACCCGAAACTAAGATAAGAAACAGAATACTGTCTTGTGATGACGGAACAAACCCGAAACTAAGATAAGAAACAGAATACTGTCTTGTGACGACGGAACAAACCCGTAGCTAAGATAAGAAATGGAATACTGTCTTGTGATGACGGAACAAACCCGTAGCTAAGATAGAGAAGAAAGTAGAAACACTGCTAAAAGCACGAAGAGAGAGAAGAAAGTAGAAACACTGGCATCCCCACAATCAGGTGTTCCGTTCCAACACCAAGTGAAGCGTGCGCCTTCTATGGAGCCAGTCACGCGCTGGTTGTGGATAACAGGCGCTAAACCACTTCTTTCGGGAAAAAACGTTCACTTCCTCTCTTCTCCCCAAATTCAGTCATTCTCGTGATCTGATTGTCATCATTTTGAGGATGAGTAGCAGCGGGAATAGTCTGTGTGGCGACCAGTGGCCACGTTTTGATGTAAGTCCATACGAGACTGGCCGGCTCGACGGAGCGCGTGCTGCACGACCGATATCCAGCCCAGCAGCGGATAGAACAATCTACTACTATCAAATAATATCAAATATATCTGCTAATATAACGTTCTACTGTAAAATAATATCAAATATATCTGCTAATATAAAATAATATTACATATATTTGCTACTGTAAAATAATATCAAATATATCTGCTAATATAAAATAATATTACATACATTTGCTACTGTAAAATAATATCAAATATATCTGCTAATATAAAATAATATTACATATATTTGCTACTGTAAAATAATATTAAATATATCTGCTAATATAAAATAATATTACATACATTTGCTACTGTAAAATAATGTTAAATATAATCTTTTGAATGTAAAATACACTTGAACCCACAAAATATTCGCTTCGTTTTTTTTTAAAAATAGGAAACTAGGAGATTAAGGACACCTGAAAAGATTATATTCGATATCGGCTGACTTCATGGTAAGTCTTCTTCTTCTTCTTCTTCTTCTTCTTCTGCATTCATGATTGTTGGTCACATCAGAACCTGATCCCTGTCGACATGGCAAAGCTCGTAGTTCTCTCCAGATCCTGATAGGAGCCCCAAAACGTTTGTCCTAAGCTTGTGTCCTCTGGCCATGTCTCACCCCCAGGCCCGCATGGTTTGGGCATTCTTGAAGGATACGATTTACTGTATTTTTCTTAACCAGGTTACTTTCAATAACTATATACATCTCGCTCAACTTACCAATGTTTTAGTGTTGATAACGACGACAGCCCGACCAGACCAAGTGGAAGAGACTTCACGGGTCGGTCTGTGGAGCTCAGCGGTAAAACCGACCTAAATATTTCAAGTTATTCGCGGTCGAAGACGAAGAAGTGATGTCCATGAAAGTAGAAACACTGCTAAAAGCACGAAGAGAGAGAGAAGAAAGCAGAAACACTGCTAAAAGCACGAAGAGAGAGAGAGAGAGAGAGAGAGAGAGAGAGAGAGAGAGAGAGAAGAAAGTAGAAACACTGCTAAAAGCAGGAAGAGAGAGAGAAGAAAGTAGAAACACTGCTAAAAGCACGAAGAGAGAGAGAAGAAAGTAGAAACACTGCTAAAAGCACGAAGAGAGAGAGAAGAAAGTAGAAACACTGCTAAAAGCACGAAGAGAGAGAGAAGAAAGTAGAAACACTGCTAAAAGCACGAAGAGAGAGAGAAGAAAGTAGAAACACTGCTAAAAGCACGAAGAGAGAGAAGAAAAACAAAAGATGACTACCAGGATAAAAGTCCAGCAGACGCTTTGGCGGCAGAAAATTTGGCTCCAGGGAGTAGAGGGGCGACGATGCAAGATTCCCGGTTTTGGATACGGACAGGGAGGGTAACGGGTTTGTTCTCTGACGTCACTAGGACAGTATTTACAGTATAATAGATTTTGACTCTCTGTGACTCCTCAACAATAGCTTCCGGGGCCCTTTAACTACGTTTTCACACCGGGCCCCTTTAACAACGTTTTCACACCGGGCCCTCTTCAGTTATCCTGTGCTCTCGCTCATACACCTTCCCCTTCCCCCCCCCCCCCACCCGCGCGTTTAAAAACACTGCTCTAGTCCACTTGCTGAGAAGGTCGAAGGTCTTGGAATAATTATGTAACTTTTCTTTTTTGGCTAGTAGCAGGCACACTTTTAACTAATATCTAATATAAGGATTTCAACTAACGGGCTATCTGTTGTAGCCCTTAATGACATGTATATGTTGCAGCAGATTACAATGTTGTGTCAAATCAAGGGACACAATAGAATATAATTTTTTTTATACAACTTGTTTCATGAAGTGGTGGTTTCCCATTGACTTGAGGTCCTAAAATTGAATATAGTTTTTTCAAACTGAAAGGTGTGAATTTACTGTCTTGACCGGCATATATATATATAAAACGACAACGACAAAACAAGCAGCAGGGTTTTACAACAACACCAATAACAAAATATCCAGCACTTATTCACTTGTTTCGTCCAGCTTTCACATTCAGACAAACACGCTCTCTTTTTTTGGCTGAAGCCACAGAGATGAGTAAAGTAACGAAAACATCAAATAAAATACAAAACAAATAGTAAATAATAACCATGGAGAGTTTTTCAGTCACATCTCTCAAAAATACTTGTATTTCACAAACATCCAAATTCTTAACGACCAAATGTCGCCGTGACCGTTACTAAGTGACTAATCGTAATCTCTGACGCTGAGCAGCTTCTGTAACAACTGCAGGATGTCAGAACGACTGTTCTTGTCATGGAGGATGTTGTCATCTTTCCCTCGGCACCTCTCATTAACAGCACACGATTCTGATGAAACAGAACAATCAAAATATATTCAACTCCTAACCTACCAACACAACGCCTGTGACACATGAACATTTTTTGCTACCAAACACCAAAGATGCCACGTTCTGTCAGAAAAATGTAGCAATGACCATGTTAAGGATTTATGATCATTTAAATTTATGAACTCTTAAATAGAAAACAAAACCACACGACTATTTTTTTTTTCCTTTTTAAACTTAACTCGTCCACTTCAAAACAACACTAGCCGGGTTTGTAGATCTTGTATGTATATGCCAGTCAATGTCCATGGTGACATTTAGGCAAAGTAGGTGACATTTAGGCAAAGTCTAAATAAAATGAAAACTAGCACATTTCTAATCTAGGCCATATTTTTAAATTATGGGGAAACTTCCGTCCTTCAGTTTCTGTTTACTAACATTTCTCATCGAAATTTATTCCAGTAGAGAATGGACAGAAAGAGTTTTAAAAAGCTGTCTCAATGGCTCTTAGCAGACTTAGTGGTTTGTTCTTACAAATATACGGAAGCGAAGATGACTGTGACAAACTGACAAGCACAATCATCAGTAACAGGGAACCTTATCTGGTCAAGGTCTTGTACCATCTCTCCGTTTGTGTTCCCTGTAACAGGACTCAACCTGGCCAAGATGTAGATGACCACTGTCCTCGTAGAGGTTGGGTTTGCTAAAGAAGCATTTCAACTACCACCCCTGCTGTTTTTAGCCCCACCCCGGGTCTGTAAAAATAGAAGCCATAACCTACCCCGCATTCCACACTCATGTTTCAACACCTTCACTGCGTCGGCTCACAGTTTCCAGGAAACAGAACAATACTAGTTCACAGCACAAACAGGGGAGTTAACAAATAAATACATTCCAGTGCAAATTGATAGAGTGATTGTCCCCCCCTGCAACTGTAACGAATGACAATCTTGAAAACGCCATTAGTTAGGAATGCTCACAGTCAACATTCACTTCCTCTAATTTCCGTGGTCAACATTCACTTCCTCTAATTTCCGTGGTCGACATTCACTTCCTCTAATTTCCGTGGTCGACGTTCACTTCCTCTAATTTCCGTAGTCAACATTCACTTCCTCTAATTTCCGTAGTCAACATTCACTTCCTCTAATTTCTGTAGTCAACATTCATTTCCTCTAATTTCCGTATCAGACTTCAGTATTCGGAACAAGCTCCACCACCAAGAAGAACATATCAGTCTGTGTCCTCTCGACTACGATAATCTAAGGCAGGGCCAGGGAACATTAAAGTACTAATAAAACTAGGAAATGTTTTGACAACCTGCATCTCGCCAGCCACAGTGACAGTCATTTCTCTGATCAGTTCAGTTCTTAGTGGATGTCATAGAACACTTGTCCGTATTATCACTGGTTGTCTTCTTCTTCGTCGTTGTTCACTCAGACATGGGCGCCAATCTCCCTCACAAATGCGGGAACATGTCTCAGGTTTTCAGCATCACCGTAGAGGTACTCTTTGTAAGATTGGGGGGGGGGGATGTCTAGCCTGGTCATTTGCCTGAGTGGGTTGTGTAGCTGGCAACTCTGGAGGATGTTATATGGAGTCTGTTGCTCTTTGCTGGTAGGTATATAGGTTTGCTGGGCTAATTTTCAGCTTCTGGTATAGATGGTGTCTCAGCTTCTGGCATAGATGGTGTCTCATCTTCTGGCATAGATGGTGTCTCAGCTTCTGGCATAGATGGTGTCTCATCTTCTGGCATAGATGGTCTCTCAGTCTCTGGCATAGATGGTGTCTCAGCTTCTGGCATAGATGGTGTCTCAGTCTCTGGCATAGATGGTGTCTCATCTTCTGGCATAGATGGTGTCTCATCTTCTGGCATAGATGGTGTCTCAGTCTCTGGCATAGATTGTGTCTCAGCTTCTGGTATAGATGGTATGTCAGCTTCTGGTATAGATGGTGTGTCACCTTCTGGCATAGATGGTGTCTCAGCTTCTGCCATAGATGGTTCCTCAGCTTCTGGTATAGATTGCGTCTCAGCCTGTAGTGTCCTGATCTCAATCGGAAGATTATCACTTGATCGATCCTTGAGAATTTAAACACTATGTAATAAAAATATTCGTCACCTGCTTTTGCTGTGCGGTGTTGTTTTCATCATTATACACGGCTTTTAGTCTGTTTTGTTTGTTAGTTCATATGTTGTGCCTCTATCAGTCTGATGCGTTCCCTGTCTGGTTAACGGTCAGAAAAAAATTAAATAATGTCGGTACCCCAAGCTTTCTGCCGCTATAGACATGCGACATGGCAGTGGGAAATCTGTAAACGGGAAGGGGGAGTGGGGGAAGGGGTGGAGGAAGAGCCCAGGACACGAAATCAGAAGAGATTTGCTTTTTTTTAGTGTTTATTCCCATAAAACGTAAATGAAAGAATATGACGATGATGACGACGATGGCAATGATGATATCATACCTGTGTCACAACAGATGCCGTCTGCGACACAGTTCCCAGAATCCTGTGCGCCGCAAACCTCGCCTGTGACGAAACATGGGGTGGCGCTTTGGTTTTCCAGCTGGCACACTTCCGCTTCCCTTGTCCCAATGTAACACCCGAAATGTGGACTGCAGCAAACTGATGGCCCCACACATTGTCCTAGCTTGCCGGGGCCACATTTCATGCACTGAGAATAATAATACAAGTAACAACGATAATAATAATACTAATAATTTCGATGAAAAAGAAAAGCATCTGAATTAATCCGAAATACAAAAGATCACATAATATGGAGAATCACCATCACCAACGCTGTTCGGCACAGTATATGACGAATGAATAATAAGAATCAGTTCGAGGAACACGTGGCTGTTAGTACAGACTGTACTGTTGTAGCTCGCTAGTACAGACAGTACTGTTGTAGCTCGCCAGTACAGATTGTACTGTTGTAGGTCTAAATGTCGCCATTTTCTCTGCCTTTTTAATGACTTAAATACATGAAGAGTTATTTCCATCAAAGGATGTGCTGTGAAAAGTTTCCTGTACAGACTGTACTGTTGTAGCTCGCTAGTACAGATTGTACTGTTGTAGTTCGCTACTAATACGATAGAGTGAACGTATTATTGATCCTTGATCAGTTTAATTTTATTTGCTCTGACGATGTTGCCTTCCGTGACACGGACCATGTAGGTCAGTCTTAATTATTTATCTAAATAATAATAATAATAATAATAATAATAATAATAATAATCATCATCATCATGTGCCATGCCTGAGGATGTTGGCGACCATGTCTCTCCACAGCTTCCGATCTTTTTTGTTATTCATCATTTCTGTTGTTGTGCCTCTCCCACACCGTTTTGTCAGGTTATCTAAGGTTTTCTCTCTTGGTCTACCTTTCCCTTCCCCGCCTTCACTTTCCTTTGTCGTCACGATATTTTCAATCCTTCCTCTCCTCATTACATGGCAATAAATCATGATTGTCTCCACCGTAGTGTGTTTATTAATGTTCGTTTCTCATTAGCTTTCCTTACGCATTCCTCATTTGTTATTTTGGTTGTCCATGATATTCTTAACATTCTTCGTATTAACCACATTTCATTTGCCTGTAATGCTCATGTTGTTTTTGTAAGTGACCACGATTCGCTTCCATATAGTAGTACTGGCTCAGCGTAGCATTTCAAGACTCTTTTCCTTAGTATCTATTGACAAAGATGAACTGCACAAAACAGATTTAAATTTCTGAAATGCCTGGCATTTTCTGTTTTTGACCTCTGTGGTACACGTACCGTCTGATGTTATCGTTGCACCAAGATACTTGAATTTGTGCACTTGTTTTAACGTTATTCCTTCGATTTTTACACTGCATTCTGGTACATCCTAAATCAGGATTACTATTAACGAATAGACTACTCAAACTAAGGGTAAGAGGAAAAGAAACTAGCTAAATAATTAAAAATAAACTGAGAGAGCATGCACAGAAAACTTCATCGCCTGGACTATTGAATGTTCTTGAAGATTTCTCTCTCTCTTTTTCTTTGCACGCAGTAGAAAGAGACATTTAGTCACCGTTAACAAAAAGGGACTATCATCGCCAGCATCCAATATATGAACGTATAAAGGTCGATGACGAAAATGAAGTAACACATGGCTTTTCCTTGTAGGAATAAAAAAAATCGTCAAGTATAACATTTTAATATTGTTATTGAAAATGAGCAAGCAAAAATAGTTGTAAAGACAATAATAATAATCAGTGCGAAAAAGAGTATTTCTTTCGCACTGCGCTCTACGCGCAACTGCGAGTGGGGTCCCAAGAATAAGTTTACAAGCATATAACGCCCATAAAAAGTGTTGTGGAATTTTTCATATTCATTATTTGGCAACGCCATGCCAGATAGCAGCACTGTGCATCACAATCTAGACGGTATCCATCAGATAAAGATGAATGGTCAAATGGAGCAGTGGTCCATAGAGGAGGTTCGTGCTGAGATACGATTTCTGAACTCTAAGCAGGGATCAGCTGCTGAAATTCATCGCCAGTTGATGGAAGCCTATGGAGAAAGTGCGATGAATCGACAGCGAGTGGCAAAATGGTGTGCAGAATTTCAAACCACTGACCTATGGTGCGGAATGGCACCCCCATGACAATAGGTACGACAGCGAGCAAAACGCGCTTCGAACTTGCGATATTGGAGAACAGACGAAAGACTGTGAACGAACTCACGAATGGCTTGAGTTTGTCACGTGGAGCAGTGTCTAGAATGATTGTGCAGTTTGGATTTTATAAGGTGTATGTAGGATGAGTCACTTGAGCTTTTTACGAGAACCACAAGGCAAAGAGAATGCATTTGTCCTGTCATTCCTGCAACAACAAGCAATTCACGGCCAATACTTTCTGGAACATATTGTCATCACTGGCGAGACATGGGTTTACCACAACACCCCAGAATCTAAACGTGCAAGCATGAAGAGGAGACATTCGGGCTCAACATGAACCAAGACATTCAAGGCCGTGTCGTCTATTGGCAAAGTAACGACTGTCGTATTCTGGGCTCAGAAAGGCGTTGTTGATTGATTTCCTGGAAAAAAGGAAGCAACAGTTAATGCAACTGTGTACTGTGCAACATTGGAACTTTTGCGAACTATCATCAGACCTCTTCGTCGTGGGCTGTTGACAAAAAAGTGTTTTGGTTCCCATTACTCTCGTCCACACACACTTTGCTTCGATTCGGAAACTGTTGCAACATTTTGTCGGTGAGATAACTTGAACTATCCGAAATATAGTTCCGATCTGGCGACACTTGATTTCCACCTATTTTCAGCTCTCAAAGAACATCTTAGTGGTCACAGATTTCAGAGTGACAGAGAAGTCAAACCAGCGACAACACTGTGACCCTGTGTAGGACATAGACATTTCACGAGATGGAAATAGAAATACTTGTGCTACGCTTAGACATATGACTCATTCCTCACGGAGATCACGTGGAAAAAAATAAGATGTTCGTCATAGAAAAGTGTACAATGTATTTTGTCCAAAAGAACTTTGCTTTTGAAGTAATAATTCTTGTAAGCTTACTTTTAAATGACCTTTCCTACATTTCACTGAGGACAATATCAAGTCTTGTTTGTATTGAATCACGTTCATAAGTTTCTGGCCAAACAAACCGGTCATATGAAGTGAACTACAAACTTCAGAAATGTGATGTTCAAGAGAGGATACTAGAAATATTAGAAGACCACCATTTATAACCAAGGCAATAATTTACTAACTGGAAGCTCATCCTATACCAAAAAGCAGCCCTGTTGTTTGCAAAGTGGGGCAAAAATGCAAGTACCAGCTAAAGAAAGAACTTCAAGGTAAACATGGAAATGTCAGGCAAGAAAAGAACTATCAACAAAGAAAGCACTACCAGGAAAAAAAAAGAACTACCAAGCAAAGAAACAACTATCATGTAAAGAAATAACTACTAAACAAAGAACCAACTACTAGACAAAGAAACAACTATCAGGCACAGAAACAACTACAAGACAAAGAACCAACTACCAGACAAAGAAACAACTATCAGGCACAGAAACAACTACCAAGCAAAACAACAACTACTATGGTAAGAAATAACCACATGACAAAAAAACAACTACCGGGCAAAGAAACAACTACTATCAAAGAAATAACTACCATGTAAAGAAATAACTACGAAGCAAAGAAATAAAAACAAGACAAAGAACCAACTACGAGACAAAGAAACAACTCTCAAGCAAAGAAACTACTACCATGTAAAGAAATAACTACCATGTAAAGAAATAACTACAAGACAAAGAAATAACTATCAGCCAAAAAAACAACTACCAAGGCAAACAAATAACTACTAGGCAAAGAAGTAATTACAAGACAAAGCACCAACTACCAGACAAAGAAACAACTATCAGGCAAAGAAACAACTACCAAGCAAAGAAACAACTAAAATGTAAAGAAATAAAGACAAGAAAAAGAAACAACTACCAGACAAAGAAACAATTACTAGGTAAAGAAATCACTGTCATACAAAGAAAAAACTACCATCTAATGAAATAACTAAAAGACAAAGAACTAACCACCAGACAAAGAAACAACTACCATGTAAAGAAATAACTACAAGACAAAGAACCAACTACCAAACAAAGAAAGAACTACCAGGCATAGAAACAACTACCAGGCAAAGAAATAACTAACAGGCAAAGAAACAACTACCATTCAAAAAACAATAACCATGTAAAGAAATAACTACCATGGAAAGAAATAACTACTATGTATAGAAATAAATACAAGACAAAGAAACAACTACCATGAAAAAAACAAATACTAGGCAAAGAACCAACTAATATTCAAAGAAACAATTACCATGTAAAGAAATACCTGCCATGTAAAGAAATAACTACAAGACAAAGAACCAACTACCAGACAAAGAAATAACTACCAGGCAAAGAAACATGTACCATGTAAAGAAATAACTACCATGTAAAGAAATAACTACGAGACAAAGAACCAATTATCAGACAAAGAAACAACTACTATTCAAAGAAACAACTACCATGTAAAGAACTAAAAACAAGACATTGAATAAACTACCAGACATAGAAACATCTACTAGGTAAAGAAATAACTACCAGGCAAAGAAACAAGTACCATGTGAAGAAATAACTACCATGTAAAGAAATAACTACAAGACAAAGAAACAACTACAAGACAAAGAAATAACTACCAGACAAAGAAACCACTACCATGTAAAGAAATAACTACAATGTAAAGAAATAACTACAAGACAAGGAACTGACTACCAGACAAAGAAACAGCTATCAGGCAAAGAAACAACTACCATTCAAAGAAACAACTACCATATAAGAAATAACTACTAGGTAATGAAATAACTACAAGACAAAGAACCAACTATCAGACAAAGAAACATATGCCAGGTACAGAAACCACTATCATGTAAAAAAATATAAAGAACCAACTGGCATACAAATAAACAACTACCAGGCAAAGAAACAACTACCATGTAAAGAAATAATTACAGGACAAAGAAACAACTACCAAGAAAAGAAACAACTAACATGTAAAGAAATAAAAACAAGACAAAGAACCAACTACCAGACAAAGAAAAACTACTATGCAAAGAAACAATTACCATGTAAAGTAAAACCTATAAGACAAAGAACCAACTAAAAGACAAAGAAACAATTACTAGGCATAGAAACAACTACCAGGCATAGAAATAACTACCAGGCAAAGAAACAACTACCACTCAAAGAAACAAGTACCATGTAAAAAAAACATTGCAGTGTAAAGAAATAACTACAAAACAAGGAACCAACTACCAGACAAAGAAACAACTATCAGGCAAAGAAACAACTACCAAGCAAAGAAACAACTACCATGTAAAGAAATGACTACCAGCAAAGAAATAACTAAAAGACAAAGAACCAACTACCAGACAAAGAAAAAACTGCCAGGCAAAGAAACCACTATCATATAAAGAAATAACTAAGAGACAAAGAAACAACTACCAGACAAAGAAACAACTACCAGGCAAAGAAACAACTACCAAGTAAAGAAATAACCAGGTAATGAAATAACTAAAAGACAAAGAACCAACTATCAGACAAAGAAACAACTGCCTGATAAAGAAAACACTACCATGTAAAGAAATAACTATAAGACAAAGAACCAACTGCCAGGCAAAGAAACAAGTACCATGTAAAGAAATAACTACCATGTAAAGAAATAACTACCATGTAGAGAAATAATTACCATGCAAAGAAATAACTACCATGTAAAGAAATAACTACGAGACAAAAAAATAACTACCATCAATGAAACAACTACTAGTCAAAGAAACAAGTACCAGGCATAGAAACAACTATCACGTAAAGAAATAACTACCATGTAAAGAAATAACCACAAGACAAAGAACCAACTAGCAGACAAAGAAACAAATACTAGGCAAAGAAAGAACTGCCATTTAAAAAAACAACTACCATGTAAATAAATAACTACCATGTAAAGAAATAACTAGAAAACAAAGAACCACCTACCAGGCAAAGAAACAACTACCATTAAAGAAATAACTTCAAGACAAATAACCAATTAACAGACGAAGAAACAACTATCAGGCAAAGAAAAACTATCAAGCAAAGAAACATCTACCATGTAAAGAAATAACTAGCATGTAAAAAAATAACTACAAGACAAAGAAACAACTACCAGACAAAGAAACACATAGCAGACAAAGAAACAACTACCATGTAAGGAAATAACTACAAAACAAACAACCAACTACCAGACAAAGAAACAACTACCAGGCAAAGAAACAACTAGAATTTAAATAAATAACTATCATGTAAAGAAATAACTACAAGACAAAGAAAAAACTACCAGACAAAGAAACAACTAACAGGCAAAGAAACAATTACCATGTAATGAAATTACTAGCATGTAAAGAAATAACTACCAGACAAAGAACCAACTACCAGACAAAGAAACAGCTATCAGACAAAGAAACAGCTACTAGGCAAAGAAACAACTACCAGGCAAAGAAACATGTACCATGGAAAGAAATAACTACCATGTAAAGAAATAACTACAAGACAAAGAACCAATTATCAGACAAAGAAACAACTACCATTCAAAGAAACAACTACCATGTAAAGAACTAAAAACAAGACATTGAATAAACTACCAGACATAGAAACAACTACTAGGTAAAGAAATAACTACCAGGCAAAGAAACAAGTGCCATGTGAAGAAATAACTACCATGTAAAGAAATAACTACAAGACAAAGAAACAACTACAAGACAAAGAAACAACTACCAGACAAAGAAACCACTACCATGTAAAGAAATAACTACAATGTAAAGAAATAACTACAAGACAAGGAATTGACTACCAGACAAAGAAACAGCTATCAGGCAAAGAAACAACTACCATTCAAAGAAACAACTACCATGTAAGAAATAACTACTAGGTAATGACATAACTACAAAACAAAGAACCAACTATCAGACAAAGAAACATATGCCAGGCAGAGAAACCACTACCATGTAAAAAAATAACTACAAGACAAAGAAACAACTAGCATACAAATAAACATCTACCAGGCAAAGAAACAACTACAATGTAAAGAAATAATTATAGGACAAAAAAACAACTACCAGACAAAGAAACAACTAACATGGAAGGAAATAAACACAAGACAAAGAACCAAATACCAGACAAAGAAAAACTACAAGGCAAAGAAACAACTACCATGTAAAGAAAAATCTACAACACAAAGAACCAACTACCAGATAAAGAAACAATTACCAGGCAAACAAACAAGTACCATATAAAGAAATAACTACAAGACAAAGAAACAACTACCAGACACAGAAACAACTACCAGGCATAGAAACAACTACCAGGCAAAGAAACAACTACCACGCAAAGAAACAACTACCACTCAAAGAAACAAGTACCATGTAAAAAAATAATTAGCCTGTAAAGAAATAACTACAAGACAAGGAACCAACTACCAGACAAAGAAACAACTATCAGGCAAAGAAACAACTACCAAGCAAAGAAACAACTACCATGTAAAGAAATGACTACCAGGTAAAGAAATAACTACAAGACAAAGAACCAACTACCAGACAAAGAAACAACTGCCTGAGAAAGAAAACACTACCATGTAAAGAAATAACTACAAGACAAAGAACCAACTGCCAGGCAAAGAAACAAGTACCATGTAAAGAAATAACTACAAGACAAATAACCAACTACCAGAAAATAAACAACTACCAGGCATAGAAACAACTACCAGGCAAAGAAACAATTACCAGGCAAAGAAACAACTACCGTTCAAAGAAACAATTCCCATGTAAAGAAATAACTACCATGTAAATAAATAACTATAAGACAAAGAACGAACTACCAGACAAAGAAACAACTACCAGGCATAGAAGCAGCTACCAGACAAAGAAAAAACTATCATGTAAAAAAATTACTACCATGTAAAGAAATAAGCACAAGATAAAGAACCAAATAAAGAAACAACCACTAGGGAAATAAATAACTACAAAAGAAATAAACAAATACCAGACAAAGAAACAACTACTAGGCAAAGAAAAAACTACCATTCAAAGAAACAACTACCATGTAAAGAAATAAGTACAAGACAAAGAAACAACTACCAGGCATAAAAACAACTACCACGCAAGGAAACAACTACCATGTAAAGAAATAACAACCATGTAAAGAAATAACTACCATGTAAAGAAATAACTATAACAGAAAGAACCAACTACCATCAAAGAAACAACTACTAGGCAAAGAAACAAGTACCAGGCAAAGAAACAACTACCATGTAAAGAAATAACTACCATGTAAAGAAATAACTAAAAGAAAAAGAAACAACTACAAGAAAAGAAACAATTACTGGGCGAAGAAACAATTACCATTCAAAGAAACAATTACCATGTAAAGAAATACCTGCCATGTAAAGAAATAACTACAAGACAAAGAACCAACTACCAGACAAAGAAACAACTACCACTCAAAGAAACAACTACCATTCAAATAAACAACTACCAAGCAAAGAAATAACTACCTTGTAAAGAAATAACTACCATGTAAAGAAATAACTACCATGTAAAGAAATAACTACAAGACAAAGAACCAACTATCAAACATAGAAACAACCATCGGGCAAAGAAACAACTATCGGGCAAAGAAACAACTACCATGTAAAGAAATAACTACAAGACAAAATTCCAACTGCCAGACAAATAAACAACTACGAGGCAAAGAAACAACTACCATGTAAAGAAATACCTGCCATGTAAAGAAACAACTACCAGAAAAAGAAACAACTACCATTCAAAGAAACAACTACTTGGTAAAGAAATAACTAAAAAGCAAAGAACCATGTACCAGACAAAGAAACACCTACCAGTCATAGAAACAACTTCCAGGTAAAGAAACAACTACCAGGCAAAGAAACAACTACCATTCAAAGAAACAATTACCATGTAAAGAAATAACTACCATGTAAAGAAATAACTACCATGTAAAGAAATAACTATAAGACAAAGAAACAACTACCAGGCAAAGAAACAACTGCTAGGCAAAGAAACAAGTACTGATCAAAGAAACAATTACCATGTAAAGAAATAACTACAATATAAAGAAATAACTACAAGACAAAGAACCAACTACCAGACAAAGAAACAACTACTAGGGAAAGAAATAACTCTCATTCAAAGAAACAACTGCCATGTAAAGAAATAACTACAAAACAAAGAAACAACTACCAGAGAAAGAAACAACTACTAGACAAAGAAACAACTGCCATTCAAGGAAACATTTACCATGTAAAGAAATAACTATCATGTAAAGAAATAACTACATGACAAAGAACTAACTACTAGACAAAGAAAATACTTATCTTATGTTATATCTTATATCCTTCCCGTGTCGTTAAACGTCACATTGCGCTCGCAAAGTAGTTCGCCAATTTTTCGTGTCTTCGACGAGTCTTTCAACCTCATCAAGGGATTTTATGCCTGTTAATTTGGCCTCTCTTAATAATGTCCTCTTCATAGTTTCACGTGGTCTGCCCCTTTTTCTTCGGCCAGTTGTGTTCCACTTGATAGATTGTTTTAGTATTCTCTGATCATTTCTTCTCATCAAGTGACCAACATATGTCCATCTCCTTTTACTGATCATCCATGAGACTAGTTGTTCTTCAGTCATCTGTCTTATCTCTGCATTGCTCTTGAATTCATTCCACTTGATGCCGAGTATTTTCCTTAGATATTTGTTTTCAAGAGTCTAATTTCTTTTCTATTTATTTAGTTGTTTTCCAGCTTTCGCATGCATAAATGAGGGTGGATATTACATTTGAATTGAATAGTCCTAACTTGGTTTTTGTGCTTATAACTTTTGAATTTCATATGTTCTCAAGATTCTTGAAGATTGATGCTGCTTTTGCAATTCTGATCCTAATTTCCTTTCTAGTGTCACTATCATGATCTATGTAGCTGTCAAGGTATGCAAATTGATTGACTTCTTCAATATCTGTCCCTTCTACTAACAGACAAAAAAAAACAACTACCATGTAAATAAATAACTACAAGATAAAGAAACAACTACTAGACAAAGAAACAACTACCAGGCATAGAAACAACGACAAGGCAAGGAAACAACTATCATGTAAAGAAATAACTACCATGCAAAGAAATAACTACAAGACAAAGAACCAACTACCAGACAAAGAAACAACTACTAGGTAAAGAAAGAACTGCCATTCAAAGAAACAACTACCATGTAAAGAAATAACTACCATGTAAAGAAATAACTACAAGACAAAGAACCAACTACCAGACAAAGAAACAACTACTAGGCAAAGAAACAACTACCATTCAAAGAAACAACTACCATTTAAAGAAATAACTACAAGACAAAGAACCAACTATCAGACATAGAAACAACTACTAGGTAAAGAAACAACTACGAGGCAAATAAACAACTACCATGTAAAGAAATAACTTCAAGACAAATAACCAATTAACAGACGAAGAAACAACTATCAGGCAAAGAAACAACTACCAGACAAAGAAACAACTAGCATGTAAAGAAATAACTAGCAGGTAAAGAAATAACTACAAGACAAAGAAACAACTACGAGACAAACAAACACCTAGCAGACAAAGAAACAACTACCATGTAAAGAAATAACTACAAGACAAACAACCAACTACCACACAAAGAAACAACTACCAGGCAAAGAAACAACTACCATGTAAATAAATAACTATTAGGTAAAGAAATAACTACAAGACAAAGAACCATTTACCAGACAAAGAAACACCTACCAAGCAAAGAAACAACTGCAAAGAACCAACTACCAGACAAAGAAACAACTACCAGGCAAAGAAACCATTACCATGTAATGAAATTACTACTATGTAAAGAAATAACTACCAGACAAAGAACCAACTACCAGATAAAGAAACAACTATCAGACAAAGAAACAGCTACCAGGCAAAGAAACAACTACCATGTAAAGAAATACCTACCATGTAAAGAAATAACTACAAGACAAAGAACCAACTACCAGACAAAGAAACAACTACCTTTCAAAGAAACAACTACCATATAAAGAAATAACTACAAGACAAAGAACCAACTACCAGACAAAGAAAAAACTACCAGGCAAAGAAACAACTACCATTCCAAGAAACAATTACCATGTAAAGAAATAACTACAAGACAAAGAAACAACTACCAAGCACAGAAACAACTACTAGGCAAAGAAAGAACTACCATTCAAAGAAACAATTAGCATGTAAAGAAATACCTGCCATGTAAAGAAAGATCTAGAAGACAAAGAAACAACTACCAGACAAAGAAACAACTACTAGGCAAAGAAACAACTACCATTCAAAGAAGCAAGTACCATGTAAAGAAATAACTACAAGACAAAGAAAGAACTACCAGGCATAGAAACAACTGCCATGTAAAGAAATAACTACAAGACAAAGAACCAAATACCGGACAAAGAAACAACTACCAGGCAAAGAAACAACTACCATGTAAAGAAATAACTACAAGACAAAGGAACAACTACCAGACAAAGAAACAATTACCAGGCACAGAAACAACTACTAGACAAAGAAACAACTACCAGGCAAAGAAACAACTACCACTCAAAGAAACAATTACCATGTAAAGAAATAACTACCACGTAAAGAAACAACCACCATGTGAAGAAATAACTACTAGGCAAAGAAACAGCTACCATTCAATGAAACATTTATCATGTAAAGAAATAACTACCATGTAAAGAAATAACTTGATTTTGCTGATGACATAACTCTTATCAGTAATAATGTGAATTCCATGCAAGAAAAAACAGATAGCCTATCTTCACTGGCTAGAAAAATAGGACTTGAAATTAACAAGGACAAAACAAAAATAATGAAAATTCCCATCAATCAAAATGTAAAAATACACATAGAAGGGACAGATATTGAAGAAGTCAATCAATTTGCATACCTTGGCAGCTACATAGACCAGGATGGTGACACTAGAAAGGAAGTTAGGATCAGAATTGCAAAAGCAGCATCAATCTTCAAGAATCTTGAGAACATATGGAATTCAAAAGTTATAAGCACAAAAACCAAGTTAAGACTATTCAATTCAAATGTAATATCCACCTTCATTTATGCATGCGAAAGCTGGAAAACAACTAAAGAAATAGAAAAGAAATTAGATTCTTTTGAAAACAAATGCCTAAGGAAAATACTCGGCATCAAGTGGAATGAATTCAAGAACAATGCAGAGATAAGACAGATGACTGAATAACAACCAGTCTCACGGGTGATCAGGAAAAGGAGATGGACATATGTTGGCCACTTGATGAGAAGAAATGAGCAGAGAATCCCAAAACAAGCTATCAAGTGGAACACAACAGGCCGAAGAAAAAGGGGCAGACCGCGTGAAACTCTGAAGAGAACATTATTAAGAGAGGCCAAGTTAACAGGCATAAAATCCTTTGATGAGGTTGAAAGGCTCGCCGAAGACAGGAAAAATTGGCGAACTACTTTGCGAGCCCTATGTGACGTCTAACGGCACGGGAAGGGTATAAGATATAAGAGAAAGAAATAACTACAAGACAAAGAACCAACTACCAGACAAAGAAACAACTACTAGGCAAAGAAACAACCACCATGTAAAGAAACAACTACCATGTAAAGAAATAACTACAAGACAAAGAACCAACTACCAGACAAAGAACCAACTATCAGGCAAAGAAACAACTACCAAGCAAAGAAAGAACTACCATGTAAAGAAATAACTAAAAGACAAAGAAGCAACTATCAGGCAAAGAAACAACTACCAAGCAAAGAAAGAACTACCATGTAAAGAAATAACTAAAAGACAAAGAACCAACTACCAGACAAAGAAACAACTATCAGGCAAAGAAAATACTTCCAGGCAAAGAAACAACTACTAGGCAAAGAAGTAACTACCATTCAAAGAAACAATTACCATGTAAAGAAATAACTACAAGACAAAGAACCATCTACCAGACAAAGAAACAACTATCAGGCAAAGAAACAACTACCAGACAAAGAAACAACTACCAGGCATAAAAACAACTACCAAGCAAATATAGAATTATCAAGAAAAAAGACAACTACCAGGCAAATATAGAATTATCAAGAGAAGAGATAACTACCAGGCAAATATAGAATTATCAAGAGAAGAGACAACTACCAGGCAAATATAGAATTATCAAGAGAAGATACAACTATCAGGCAAACATGGAACTACAAGGCAAACAAAAAACTTGCAGGCAGACGTTTACAATATGGAACATAAAGGGAAACATGGAATTACCAAGCAAAGAAACAACTATCAGGCAAACATAGAATTATCATGAAAAAAAAACAACTACTAAGCAAACACGAAACTTACAAGCAAACATAGGCTTACAGACAAACATGAAACTTACAAGCAAACATGGAATTTACAGGCAAACATGGAAGCCAGAAACCCAGAGAAACGTAGATCTTTCAGAGCACTAACTATCAGAAAAGAAGATAATATTTTTTTAAAAATTCCCAAAGGAAAAAGACTACTACTACACCAAGCTAGATAAAAAAAAACATTATATTATATAATCTGGTGAGATCACTGCAGCAACTGGACGCTATAAAGCACAAAAAGATGGCTCTTAATAAGTATTTGATTTAAATGTATCAATACTTCACACAACCAAATAGACAGGTTTCAGTTTTCATACTGCATTTAACTACTGGGGTCGTTAAGTTGTTTTCCATTATGTGATCGCGGTTAGTAATTGAACAAGAAAACACTCCACGTAAGAATCATGTTGTCTCATGCAAGAAACAATCAAAATCTTAATGAATTTCTGATTTAATTTGATTTTTCTTCCTTGAAAAGGGAAGAGAGAAAAGAGGATAGTTGATGTGAATAAGAGACGGATTGAGGTGATGGAGGAAAGATTTAAATGATTTGGGATGGGGGTGCCATGAAATGTCTGCCAATTACTGGGACCGTTAATCAGCACAAATGAACACGTTTCTATGTCTGGTAACAGGCAGTGCCTATAATGGCTTCCCCAATTTATTTGTGTAAACTTCCGCGACTATTCAACCCGCTCATAAAGACCACACAAAGTTGTGATTTTTGTCCAGCAGAGCAAACTTTGAAGTGTCGCACGAGTTTAATTTCCATCTCACCCTTAATTGCTTTTAAACGGATATACAGTGGTTTTTCTTTTCATTTTAGAAACAATTTACGGAAAGGTTATTGAATGTGGTGCTGTGCTGCTCATGTCGCAGAAGGCAACCCCCCACCCCCACTTCCCCCTCCCCCCCACCGGAAAAAGACTAGCATATATCAGTTGTCTTCGTTTGCACTTTTTTTTTCGTTTAGCTTTACAGTTCTGTTTAGCAGACACCGTGATGGATATCTTAACTCTTCCACGACAGAACACCCAGGGCAATGTTGCTTAGAGTGATATTTAGACAGTCTAAATAAACAGAGAAGTAACAAATTTTTAACTCAACCCAGATTTTCAAATTATAGAGCAACTTTCTTCTTTCTGTGGAAATTTCTCATAAAAAAATTTAATTTGACGGAGCATGGAAAGTGATTCGGGAGTGAAAGAGTGAAAGCGCCAGCACGTCTAGTGGGAAGTGGACTTTTGGTGGCTTTCCTAACTTCTAGAAGGGCTTGTATAAAGCAGCCTTCTCACAAAGTTCTATCAGCTTTAGGGACTCGTCGATCCCTGAACTGTTGGTCAGACAGACGTAATATGACTGTCTATTATCACAAACGTGGACAAATTCTTTCTTTCGTCAGTTCTAACAACCCAATTCTCACTTTAACATTTTGAACTTCACTGTTGTAAGTAAACAATATACAGAAAAAGATGGGTACTAAACAATATGCAGAAAAAGATGGGTACTAAACAATATACAGAAAAAGATGGATACTAAACAATATACAGAAAAAGATGGATACTAAACAATATACAGAAAAAGATGGGTACTAAACAATATACAGAAAAAGATGGATACTAAACAATATACAGAAAAAGATGGGTACTAAACAATATACAGAAAAACAGATGGATACTAAACAATATACAGAAAAAGATGAATACTAAACAATATACAGAAAAAAAGATGGATACTAAACAATATACAGAAAAAAATTGATACTAAACAATATACAGAAAAAGATAGGTGCTAAACAACATACAGAAAAAGATGGATGCTAAACAGTATACAGAAAAAATGGACACTAAACAATATCAGCAATACGTAACCGATGAATATTGCTAAATTTACTATTCTAATCGAGCAAAAAAAAGCACATATTTCTTCTATAAAACATTCTTTACAAACCGAAATTTGTACAAAACCAAGATGATGAACTTACATACAAACTCCGGGGTGTGCCTTTTGTCCGAATTCGAAACTAGACATTATTGTTACGACATCTGCGAAGAGCAAGTCGGTGATGTTTGCTCTCTAAGTCTATAGTTGTGACGAGGCATAAACTGAACTCATTCTCGCCGTAGCGCAGTTTGCTTTAAAGAATAATTATACTTAGGGGTAAAAGTTAAGGAGACTTCAAAATCTTAGCCAGAAATAGCCGAGAGCTAGGCATTTGAAGGTAGCTACCGAGAGGTGTTTTTTTTCCTTCCGTGTAAAGTCGTATGTGTTCAAACATCTGAACAAGGAGATTGGTAGTCTTAAAATACAAGTTGATGAATTTGGTTGGTGTAGAGGGTTTGTAATCTAGTGCAGTCAGGGAGTTCTGGAGTATAAGTTACAGGTGAGGGAATAGTAGAGAGGGAATGTGATTGTGGAGAAAAGGAATATTAAATATAGCTGAATTTCTAGTTCAAACCAAGTGGTTCCAGCGTCCCATATTCCTGAATGTAGCGGTTCTCTTGGGCCGGACTGCTTCTGTCATTAGAGTGACATTGTTTAACGAATATTCTTAAAAAATCAGACTTGCCATATGGCTGGGGCCGTTGAAATGATAAGAGACTAGCCTAGAAGCCCTCAACCTCAATCATATTAATATATTCCACCCTTATTTTTCTCGGCTACACTACCATTGCATCTCTCTCGCTCTCTCCTCCCCTTCACTCTCTACTGCAGTGGCTTAGTGTATGTATATTTAGATATGAAGTCTTATATATACGCGTGGTCAAAGTATTCGTGTGTGTCAAACAGGCAGTATGGAGGGTCAAGAATAATTTCAAGTATTTCTATGAAACAGGGCTAGCAGAAGACGCTTTGCCATGTTCTTTACCTAGCGACCTTACCTACACCGCGACCTTACCTGCACAGAACTGCTTATGATTTCTTCATTTGAGCTTTCTTACAGTTTAGCATCAGTTATTAGCTGTATTTTGCTAATAATCTGGGAAATCAATATCTGGAGTCAGTGTGGAATAGTTTCTTCCAATCTATTTTAATAATAACAAATAAGCAATGTTTTATGTTAGTTGTTATGGCACATTCTTCTATCATCTGTAGTACGGGTATATTTACTAAAATGTTAAAAGCATGGTGTACAAAAGGTGCAGAGACTATCAATTTCACTATTACAAGAAACGAGAGTGAACAAAAAAGCAGATTCAAGGCTCATACATATTTAGTGTCAAGCTCTTAACAAATAACACCCACATAATTTGTCTTCAAACATATCAGTGAAAACAAATGTTGCTTTGCTACAACTCGCTTTGGCAGTCAAGTTGACTGCATTAGTGTAATCAGTCGCGGTTATTAGGGTCGGTTTACTCAAAGTTGTTTACCCATGGCTCTGTCCCAGATATCTCTTAGAGATCCCAGTAGTTGGCTCAGCCATGTTAATGGGTTAGGTCTCGACGTGGTCCCAACTTTAGCTAGCCTTGTCTGACAAGGAGTTCGCTTTTATACAGTGCAGTCCTGATGTTTAAGTAAGCCATCATAATACACTCCCTGAACAAACTGTGTTCTAATACTTTCGTACGACATGACATGGGATGTTAAGGACACCATGTTTGCATTTCCAGGGAGATGCAACAGCAACAACTACAACAACAAAAGTTACAGCAACAACATACATCACCAACAACAAACAGCAACAACATGCAGCAAGGACAGCAACAACAATATACAGCAACAACAATATATAGAAACAATAATACATAGCAGCAACAACGTACAGCAAACAACATAACAGCATACAACAACACCATACAACAATAACAACACTATACAACAACAACATACAGCATGAACAGTATAAATCAACGACAATATACAGCAACAACAATATAGAGCAACAACAACAGCATACAGAAAACAACAACAACAACATCCTGCAGCAACAACAATTTAATTTATTCTCCATAATTCGAGAACTTGAACACCATAACTTTCAGCTCACGTGTGTTCTGACTAATATAGCAAAACGAGACAACCTTAACCCAAAGATAAAGTGATGGAAATTCGTCGATCCCTGAACTGTTGGTTAGACAGAAGTAACATGACTGTCTATTATCACAAACGTGGACAAATTCTTTGTGTCAACAATCTCCTCTGTCCTTTTGCTATTTCGGACAAAGACTTTCTCAACTTTCTGAATAAGAATATTTGGCCCAATCAAACACATCGTCAGTGAATCCCACAACACCAATAAAAACATAAGAGGAGATTGTCATATTTTTCAGCGAAGAGAAACTGGGACTCAGCGCAAATGATTAAATCCACAAGAAGACACTAGTTAGATTAGAAGCAAAAAGAAGCAAAAATATCTCGAAAGAGAGAATATCTGGAATGACATGAAAATGATCTGGAAACATCATGCACTGATCATATAGAGCATCCTGCATGTCTGTGTTTATTGGTAGGGCTTACTGTTCAATATGGACATTTACATGTTTATTTTTGACGAGTCAGAACATAGGAAACTTAGCACATAATCGGGCATTCTGTGTGATATATGTACCTAAGTGGTCATTATATTAAGTATGATATCTAATTTCGAGTACTTAAATGTTACATCGAGCCAATTCTGTTTTATGGGTGTGAAGTATGGTCCATGAATAAGAGAGTACAGCGAGAAATGGAGGCCATGGAAATGTGTTTCATAAGGATGTTGAAGGCACCACGGACAGCTAAGAAAACCAAAGAACAAGTCTTAAGATAGGCTGGAGTTAAAAGGCAAATTACAGCAAAGATCAGAGGCAGACAAGCGAGATTTGTAGGATATTTTCTGAGAAGAGGAAAATTGGAACACATTGTGGCAAATGGAAAAACTGAGGGAAGAAAAGACAGAGGGAGACAGAGAAAGAGAAGTTACTGGATGGACTGTCAGTATGGCTAGGAACAAAGTCACCGGCGGATCTCATAATCAAGTCTAAAGACAGGGAATTGTGGTGAGAAATGACCGCCTACGCCACGCCGCATGGTACTTGATTGATTGATTGATTGATGATATTTGACCTCCATACATTCATTTGTTGAGTGCAAGAAATGTGCCAATGTGATATAATGTGTTCACAGTGAATATGTGTCCAATATGCTGACGCGTTCAGTGTGATATCTGTATTAAGAATAACACGGGCAGCTAAGATGACAAACAAGGAATGTCTAACAGAAGCAAATGTAGAAAGGAACCTAATTAAATCCATAAGAAAATGACAGTCATCATTCATTGGACATAAAATGTGGAGAGAAGGACTTGAAAACATCATAAGAACAGGAAAGACAAATGAGAAGAGAGGCAAGGGAAAACCAAGAGAAAAAAATCATGGACAGTCTAACGCGATTGCATAATAAAAAGTCACGAACTGATCTGATGGAAAATATCAAGGACCTAGATCGGCGAGAAAGCATGCTCGCCAACGCTTACTGGCACGGCACCTGACAACCATGAGTGTGATATCTGCGTCCTATGTTTTCATATTGCTCAATGTGATACCTGCGTCGTACGTGTTCATAAGCTCAATGTGATATCTGGGTACAACGTTTTCATATGCTCAATGTGATACCTGCGTCCTATTTTTTCATATACTGTGATAACTGCGTCCTATGTTTTCACATACTCAGTGTTTTATCTGTGTATCTGTGTCGTACGTCTTCATATGCTCAATGTGATAACTGCGTCGTACATGTTCATATGCTGAATGTGATATCTGCGTCGTACATGTTCATATGCTTAATCTGATATCTATGTCCTATGTGTTCATTTATTCTGTGTGATATCTGCGTCCTATGTGTTCATATATTCAGTGTTATATATATTTACTCTTTTGTTTTTAAATATGCTGCCTGATATAATCGAAATTGTTAATGCCATTTATTCCCTGTCTCTCCAGCAAAAAATCACAAAATAAAGGTTCACTTCAAAATTTTGCTTCAACTTCACGGGCAGTTTGTACAGTGCTCAGTCTTCAACTCTGAAGCTGTTGGAAGATGGACAAGTTAAAAGCGACTCTGGTAACGCAACAGCTGCCTGCTATCTCCATTTCGAGGTGCAGGTAGGCATTAATTCCAGAATGGAATGATTACCTTAATTTTGAGCCATTATGTATCGGAAGCTGGACTTTGCCGGTTAAAACAACACCAGCCCTGAGGGTACAAGATAGGACAGCTGGATCAAGCTAGATTGTGGTTATAGTGATGCGACATTAAAAAAAACAAAGATGATAGGAAACGAAACGAAACAAAACTCTCCCAAAAATATTATTTAGAACTGATAGGTTTTTGTACATGAGGGTTTTCACAATAACGAAAAGCCAGACAGTAAATAGTGAACAGTTTTTAATAATGCATCAAAATTTGAAGCTATCAGGGATATCTACTTTAAAATATGTATTCTATGTGCGAGAAATGGATAACGAAACAATTAAAGAATATACAAGGGTGTTCAATAAATGTCAGACGATTTCGCTGGAAAAGAAAATCGGATCAGCATGCATCTGACGGATAGAATTTTCCTCCCACTTCTTATAGACAGAAGATATCTTTTACAAGTACACTGTGTTCACTGCTAAAGTTACGACATTGAATTGTGCACGGACACTAGACTGTTCTAAGAAGTATAAAGGACGTGGGAAGGGAGCAGGAAGGTACTTATCAGATGGCCTGAGGAGGTTTTTTTTGTTGCTTCGCTCTCTATGACCGGGGGGGGGGGGGCGTTTTTGTCTAAGAACTGACACACTGTCTGGTGTCAATTTAGAATAGATGTACTTTATACACCAGTAAAATACACTCTGTTCCGGTGGTGTCTACCCGGAGTGTAACCAGTAAAATATACTCTGTTCCTATGGTGTCTACCCGGAGTGTAACCAGTAAAATATACTCTGTTCCTATGGTGTCTACCCGGAGTGTAACCAGTAAAATATACTCTGTTCCTATGGTGTCTACCCGGAGTGTAACCAGTAAAATACACTCTGTTCCTATGGTGTCTACCCGGAGTGTAAGCAGTAAAATACACTCTGTTCCGGTGGTGTCTACCCGGAGTGTAACCAGTAAAATATACTCTGTTCCTATGGTGTCTACCCGGAGTGTAACCAGTAAAATACACTCTGTTCCAGTGGTGTCTACCCGGAGTGTAACCAGTAAAATACACTCTGTTCCGGTGGTGTCTACCCGGAGTGTAACCAGTAAAATATACTCTTTCCGGTGGTGTTTACCGGGAGTGTAACCAGTAAAATACACTCTGTTCCGGTGGTGTCTACCCGGAGTGTAACCAGTAAAATACACTCTGTTCCAGTGGTGTCTACCCGGAGTGTAACCAGTAAAATACACTCTGTTCCTGTGGTGTCTACCCGGAGTGTAACCAGTAAAATTTGGGCAACCACTCCGAGACCACTGAGGGCTGAACTGTAACCCTTTTAGATGGAAGAATATGATGCAGTTTTACATACACATACACACACACAAAACATAGAGCAAGAAAAGAAGAAAAGTTAGTAACAAGAGATAAGAACAGTTAAAGAGATATGAAAAATAACAATAACAATAGCTCACTATTTCGTCCTGGTTAGCTGAGGGGTTAGGCGCTCGGCTTACTAATCTGGTGGTACCGAGTTCAAGTCCCAGCGGTGGAATTTTCTTCTGGTACACACCAAAAAGTACCCTGGGTCCAACTAGTCTATAATAATGGGTATAAGAGAAAGATGAGAAGAAAAATGCTGCCAGACCTGACACTGACCATATCACACTTTCATGTCCTGAAGGTCGTGGAAATACGGGCCTAACCCCGTATCCATAATATGCTTTAATAGCATGGAAACAGGAATTTTATCTTTACCTGACCGGTATTTCGGCAAATATGACTTCATTAAGGATAACAGAAAAGGCAAGATAAACGTAAAAATACATGCAAAAGCGTATCTGCAATCCGCTAGGATCTAGAACAATAGAGAAAAAAAACATTGAACAAGAAAAATGATATAAGGCAGGGCATATTAAATAAAAAGAAAAAAAATCTACACAGAAAGTTTAAATGAGAGTTACAACCAGCTAGTTTCAGACATCCAGCCAGAAAATGTATTATTATTTGAGTATTGCGTGACATTATTAACTTTTGCTATAGACGAGAAAGTTTAGGAGGGCAAGCAGAGAACGACATGGAAAATGAAAAGAAACAAAGATATATAAAACAGTTATAGTCAAACAAAATAAAGACTCGTTCAGAGAAACCTGAGCTGTGACTTCAGACCGACTGGGTATAGACAGACAAACTGGAAGCTGTGACAAACTCATCGAAAGAGCAAGAGCGAATAGCAGTGACTAAAATGCCACGGTTTCCCTTGTGGTCTCTTTGATTATAATGTTCTGAGACAGGTTTGTGCGCCTACTTGAGATGTCATTATGGTGTTGACTGGAATCAATGTCCTAACACTAAGTCGTTTTTTTTAATGTAAACCATAATACAGCGCTAACACATTATTGCATGTATACTATTAGAGGGTATGCAAGTGAAGCTCTCTTGGATAGATAACGTGGATTTGGCTAGTTTCAATAACAAAGGAGCAAGTGTTCCTTCTACAACGACCACGGCGTCTGGTGTCAGAAAGGGACGAGTGGATCGATTTGAAGTGGACTCTGACCAGCAAGTCCTTCATGTTCATATCCCTTCTATATAACCACTAGAGGAGGTTCCGCAAAGAGCACACGAGTATCAGATTCAGAGTGATGGTCACTAGATGGCGTACCAAGATATTCTTTTCTGCCAGAATGTAGGAATGGTATGTCTAAAGCAGTTTCATTCTATCAAAATGGCGGGAGGGTCTGAATGACAGGGCTTCCTGGCAAGTGATATGACTGATGCTGTTCAGTGACAAGAGAACATTCTCCACATAGCATCCGCTGTGGGAAGAAGCAGAGCATTCTGTGGAGCTTACCATAGAAGTCAAGCTCCTCGCAACACAAGCGAAGTAGTCGAAGTTGTAAGAAGGGAACTGATCTTTTGCAAGAGCGAGAGTGAGAAGAGGAGCATTGGAGGTAGTAGCTGTGTGCTGCAGCAGTGTGTAGTGTGCTGACCGTCTGAGACCTCCGCCATGTCCGTGATACCAAATCCGTCATCAAAATAACGAGAAAAGATAGGATCTTAATAAGATTTCATGGCCAAATGTTTGGAGTGCACTATGAGTAGACAAACATCGTTGGGCCCTTTTTAGCACCAATAATTTGGTCGAAATATTGACCACTTACTCGAAGTAGTTGAGTTCGAGCACAAGTCATGTCAGGTGCAAAGTTGTATCTGTAGGGATAGTGGTATCTGTAGGGATAGTGGTATCTGTAGGGACAGTGTGCTGACGCCACTTGTTCAAAAAGAACTTGAGAACCTGACAGTGAGGATAGAGATGTAGAAATAACTACAATCAAGGTACAAAAACAGTGAGTGACTCCAGACAGGCAAGAACTTCAGAAACCGGAATGTAGACAGGGTACGTTTAGTATCCTTCAGGTGGGTAGGTCAACTAGTGACAAGAGGTTGCATGATACTGTCAAGAAAGTCACAGGTCAGCTTCTTGGGTCAGGAGCAGGCTCAGACTATAGGTCTCCCTGGGTTGTCTAGTTTGTGGATCTTGGGGAAACAAGTGAAAGGACGGTTTGCCAAAGCAGCTGTCGGGCATAGATAGATGTCAACCAGTGAGGGAGAGATCGTCCATGAAAGAGTTCAGTGATCGTGTCCCGAACCTGATGATTGTTCGCTCGAGGAGGAGGGTCTTGTTGGCGATGGATGGACATTGAATATATATATATATATATATACATACATACATACATATATACATATATATACATACATATAGATAGATAGGCATACATACATACATGCAAAAGCGTATCTGCAATCCGCTCTTTTAGGAAAGACTGCAGCCATAGACGGAAGTGAAAATATAAGTAGTAAAAGAGTCAGTCAAGTGAGGGATGCAGTCGGCTAGGATCTAGAACAATAGAGAAAAAAAACATTGAACAAGAAAAATGATATAAGGCAGGGCATATTAAATAAAAAGAAAAAAAATCTACACAGAAAGTTTAAATGAGAGTTACAACCAGCTAGTTTCAGACATCCAGCCAGAAAATGTATTATTATTTGAGTATTGCGTGACATTATTAACTTTTGCTATAGACGAGAAAGTTTAGGAGGGCAAGCAGAGAACGACATGGAAAATGAAAAGAAACAAAGATATATAAAACAGTTATAGTCAAACAAAATAAAGACTCGTTCAGAGAAACCTGAGCTGTGACTTCAGACCGACTGGGTATAGACAGACAAACTGGAAGCTGTGACAAACTCATCGAAAGAGCAAGAGCGAATAGCAGTGACTAAAATGCCACGGTTTCCCTTGTGGTCTCTTTGATTATAATGTTCTGAGACAGGTTTGTGCGCCTACTTGAGATGTCATTATGGTGTTGACTGGAATCAATGTCCTAACACTAAGTCGTTTTTTTTAATGTAAACCATAATACAGCGCTAACACATTATTGCATGTATACTATTAGAGGGTATGCAAGTGAAGCTCTCTTGGATAGATAACGTGGATTTGGCTAGTTTCAATAACAAAGGAGCAAGTGTTCCTTCTACAACGACCACGGCGTCTGGTGTCAGAAAGGGACGAGTCGATCGATTTGAAGTGGACTCTGACCAGCAAGTCCTTCATGTTCATATCCCTTCTATATAACCACTAGAGGAGGTTCCGCAAAGAGCACACGAGTATCAGATTCAGAGTGATGGTCACTAGATGGCGTACCAAGATATTCTTTTCTGCCAGAATGTAGGAATGGTATGTCTAAAGCAGTTTCATTCTATCAAAATGGCGGGAGGGTCTGAATGACAGGGCTTCCTGGCAAGTGATATGACTGATGCTGTTCAGTGACAAGAGAACATTCTCCACATAGCATCCGCTGTGGGAAGAAGCAGAGCATTCTGTGGAGCTTACCATAGAAGTCAAGCTCCTCGCAACACAAGCGAAGTAGTCGAAGTTGTAAGAAGGGAACTGATCTTTTGCAAGAGCGAGAGTGAGAAGAGGAGCATTGGAGGTAGTAGCTGTGTGCTGCAGCAGTGTGTAGTGTGCTGACCGTCTGAGACCTCCGCCATGTCCGTGATACCAAATCCGTCATCAAAATAACGAGAAAAGATAGGATCTTAATAAGATTTCATGGCCAAATGTTTGGAGTGCACTATGAGTAGACAAACATCGTTGGGCCCTTTTTAGCACCAATAATTTGGTCGAAATATTGACCACTTACTCGAAGTAGTTGAGTTCGAGCACAAGTCATGTCAGGTGCAAAGTTGTATCTGTAGGGATAGTGGTATCTGTAGGGATAGTGGTATCTGTAGGGACAGTGTGCTGACGCCACTTGTTCAAAAAGAACTTGAGAACCTGACAGTGAGGATAGAGATGTAGAAATAACTACAATCAAGGTACAAAAACAGTGAGTGACTCCAGATAGGCAAGAACTTAAGAATCCGGAATGTAGACAGGGTACGTTTAGTATCCTTCAGGTAGGTAGGTCAACTAGTGACAAGAGGTTGCATGATACTGTCAAGAAAGTCACAGGTCAGCTTCTTGGGTCAGGAGCAGGCTCAGACTATAGGTCTCCCTGGGTTGTCTAGTTTGTGGATCTTGGGGAAACAAGTGAAAGGACGGTTTGCCAAAGCAGCTGTCGGGCATAGATAGATGTCAACCAGTGAGGGAGAGATCGTCCATGAAAGAGTTCAGTGATCGTGTCCCGAACCTGATGATTGTTCGCTCGAGGAGGAGGGTCTTGTTGGCGATGGATGGACATTGAATATATATATATATATATATACATACATACATACATATATATACATATATATACATACATATAGATAGATAGGCATACATACATACATACAGAAAGACAGACAGACAGACAGACAGACAGATAGATAGATAGATAGATAGATAGATAGATAGATAGATAGATAGATAGATAGATAGATAGATAGATAGATAGATAGATAGATAGATAGATAGATATGTATACACTGAAAGTGGGCAAGTTCGGTCATGCTTTTCTGCATGCACAGTTCTCTTTTGCAACAAACAGCGACACCTCTCTTTGAATGTAGTTTTTAATGATTATATTGTGCCTCCTTCGAAGTTGTGAAAATGCACGTTTCTCTCCAGAAGTTAGGTCACAATGTTGTAGAAGGGAAGGGCGAAGTTATGAAAGAGCGTGTCTCCCCAGAAGTTAGGTCACAATGTCGTAGAAGGGAGGGAGCCAAATGAATAACTGAACTTGTCATCTTTTTTTTGTTTGTTACAAAATAACATATATGGATCATAAGAAATGTATTAAGATTTTGAAAAAAAATATTACCAGTGGTCGGGAGTTACAGAGAACTATTTTTTACTTTAGGGAGTCAACAGCGTGATACAGTTTGAGAACCACTGGTACATGGTATTTTCTAACCTTACTGGCTTTTTGTTTAATATACACATCGTTTCATAAACCATATTTTCTATAAGTAGAGATTAGCGCCGTATAGTCATAGCTGATGTTTAAATTATAATTAACAACTCTCTCTCTCTCTCTCTCTCTCTCTCTCTACTCGCGCCCTCTCTTCTGTTCCCCCATCTTCCCTCGTCGTTCTCCTCACCTACTTTCTCTCCCCAACTCACATAAAAAAGTGTTCTTATCGGATAAATAAAAGAACACTCACATAAAAAAAAGTTCTTATCAGATAAATAAAAGAACACTCACATTAAAAAAACTATTCTTATCGGATAAATAAAAGAACACTCACATAAAAAAGTGTTCTTATCGGATAAATAAAAGAACATTCACATAAAAAAGTGTTCCTATCGGATAAATAAAAGAACACTCACATAAAAAAGTGTTCCTATCGGATAAATAAAAGAACACTTAGTTTACACACACAGGAAACAGAACTACACCGCTGGAGATCGCAGTACCTACAAGCATGCACCTGAATGTATAGGAGTTTCAAGTGTTACATTCAGAAATACGTCATGGTTTCAATTCGGCATCGACAAGTATCGACAATCCTGGCAGCGCTGTATTAAACCATATTTTAATTCTAATTACATAATACCGGCGTAAACAACTGGTCGTTTAATACAACCGTTCCCGATCTCTAGGAGTTAGGAGTGACAGAAATTCGGAGCCTGTACTTTTCCAGTGGCCCAGCCAGGTATTCTGTTACAAAGAAAGCATGTGATTAACGTTTACCGGATTTGCCACATTTACGGCGCTGCCACGCGCTGCGTAAAATGGCGTGCTAGGATACCGTTACCGATTCTACGGTAAACAGAGAACTTGAATTGCTTCTTGTTTCGTTTCTTTTTAAACATATGTATTTCCTCCTATTTTCGGGGTTCGATATTGACGCAACCATAAAAGGAAGTAGGCTTGCCTTTCCAAGATCTATTTGTTGGTTGCTGGAACTGGTTTGCTGAAACTCGAATGAGGCGGTTTGAGGAGGTAAATTTTAGCTGTATGACTGCCTCTCCTAATTATTTTACTGCCATGCAGAGAATTTCCATCTTGTTTGGTAATTAAAAAAATTTTTTTTCACAAGGTTTATGTCACCTACGGCTTCTGATTCTGTATGTTCCCCCAAGGCTTCTGATTCTGCATGTTCCCCCAAGGCTTCTGATTCTGTATGTCCCGAAAGGCATCTTATTCTGTATGTTCCCCCAAGGCTTCTGATTCCGTATGTTCCCCCAAAGGCTTCTGATTCTGTATGTCCCGAAAGGCTTCTTATTCTGTATGTTCACCCAAGGCTTCTGATTCTGTATGTTCACCCAAGACGTCTAATTCTGTATGTCTCCCCAAGACTTCTAATTCTGTATGTTCACCCAAGGCTTCTGATTCTGTATGTTCCCCGAAGACGTCTGATTCTGTGTGTTCCCCCAAGACGTCTGATTTTGTATGTTCCCCCAAGACGTCTGATTCTGTATGTTCCCCCAAGACGTCTGATTCTGTATGTCTCCCCAAGACTTCTAATTCTGTATGTTCACCCAAGGCTTCTGATTCTGTATGTTCCCCCAAGACGTCTGATTCTGTATGTCTCCCCAAGACTTCTAATTCTGTATGTTCCCCAAGACTTCTAATTCTGTATGTTCCCCAAGACCTCTGATTCTGTATGTTCCCCCAAGGTTTCTGATTCTGTATGTCCCCAAGGCATCTGATTCTGTATGTTCCACCAAAGGTTTCTGATTCTGTATGTTCCCCCAAAGGTTTCTGATTCTGTATGTTCCCCAAAAGGTTTCTGATTCTGTATGTTCCCTAATACGTCTGATTCTGTATGTTCCCCCAAGGCTTCTGATTCTGTATGTTCACCCAAGGCTTCTAATTCTGTATGTTCCCCCAAGGCTTCTGATTCTGTATGTTCCCCCAAAGGCTTCTGATTCTGTATGTTCCCCCAAGGCATCTGATTCTGTATGTTCACCCAAAGGTTTCTGATTCTGTATGTTCCCTGAAAGGTTTCTGATTCTGTATGTTCCCCGAAGACGTCTGATTCTGTATGTTCCCCCAAGACGTCTGATTCTGTATGTTCCCCGAAGACGTCTGATTCTGTATGTCTCCCCAAGACTTCTAATTCTGTATGTTCACCCAAGGCTTCTGATTCTGTATGTTCCCCCAAGACGTCTGATTCTGTATGTCTCCCCAAGACTTCTAATTCTGTATGTTCCCCCAAGACTTCTAATTCTGTATGTTCCCCCAAGACCTCTGATTCTGTATGTTCCCCCAAGGTTTCTGATTCTGTATGTCCCCCAAGGCATCTGATTCTGTATGTTCCACCAAAGGTTTCTGATTCTGTATGTTCCCCCAAGGTTTCTGATTCTGTATGTTCCCCAAAAGGTTTCTGATTCTGTATGTTCCCTAATACGTCTGATTCTGTATGTTCCCCCAAGGCTTCTGATTCTGTATGTTCACCCAAGGCTTCTAATTCTGTATGTTCCCCCAAGGCTTCTGATTCCGTATGTTCCCCCAAGGCTTCTGATTCTGTATGTCCCCCAAGGTTTCTGATTCTGTATGTTCACCCAAAGGTTTCTGATTCTGTATGTTCCCTGAAAGGTTTCTGATTCTGTATGTTCCCCGAAGACGTCTGATTCTGTATGTTCCCCCAAGACGTCTGATTCTGTATGTTCCCCGAAGACGTCTGATTCTGTATGTTCCCCCAAGACGTCTGATTCTGTATGTTCCCCGAAGACGTCTGATTCTGTATGTTCCCCGAAGACGTCTGATTCTGTATGTTCACCCAAGACTTCTGATTCTGTATGTTCCCCCAAGACGTCTGATTCTGTATGTTCCCCCAAGGCTTCTGATTCTGTATGTCCCCCAAGGTTTCTGATTCTGTATGTCCCCCAAAGCTTGTGATTATATCCTCTCCAATTTTTTTACTCCAATGATTTCTGAGGCAGGTTCTATTTTGTGTAAATATTTTATCAAATAAACGGGTTATATAAAAATTTATTGTAACAATCACTATAGAAAATATTGAAACAAATTTAAGAATCAGTTGTTTTTGAAAAAATTGCTTATTTTTAAAACTTTACATGGGATGGGGAGAGATGAAAAATATGGGGGGGGGGGGGGGGAAGGACACCCGAAGAAGCTGTCCAATTTGCAGTCAGCAAGAATCCTTGGTGACATGCTAGCGTGTTGGTGAGCCATATTTGATCAAGACCCTGTTTCATCTTTCCTGTGGTGACCCCCCCCCCCCAGGCCTAGCCTGGTTAAGAGGACAAGGATCGCCATAGTCCCCATGGTGGTGGAGTCTGGTAAAGAAGTGCTGCACACTCTTTGAGCTTTTAAACTCCACTCACGGATTGAAAAAATTAGTCGCAATAACCCGCTCCCAAACCGACACGATGATGTACCTCAACACCTTCACAGCATCGGCTGGGGGGAAAGGGGGGGGGGGAGAGAACACGAACTCGCAGTTCCAGAGAGACAGAAGACAAGACAAGACAAGGTATACATAGATCTCTGGACCACCTTGATTAAGAGACCAGTGAAGTCAGAAAGCACAGATGATACCTTCTGTATTGATGGCTCTAGACGGATTTGTTTTTCATTTCACACAAACAAGTCCACTTTTATATAAACACTAATAATTTCTAATTTGAATAAATAGCCCAAAACTATAAGAGATTTAAAATTGATCAGTAGACAAATTCCAGCTGACAAGTGATTACTTCAAAAGTCTACATTCGGCTTTTGAAAATAACAGAGGAAGAAACAGAAGTAGAAGACTAAGTAGTCAACTCTTTGATCTCCCTGCTCTTCAAAAACGTTTTTTAAACGCTGTCTGGCAATGAAGACGAAAGGTGGCAATTTATGTTACGGCTTGGAACGCTTATGGCTGTCGAAAACGTTCTGGTAATTTTTTCTTTCGTGTTTTTTGTTCGTATCCTGACACAGACATTTGTAATGTATTACTCCGCAAAGAGCTCCTATACATTAAATGTATTAAGCTAAAGGTAAATAATCTTGTGTATGAAACTTCTGTTACTGTTGTTTCAAAACTCTTTCAGATCGACTTAGTGATGTTGATGGTATTAACATAAGACAATGATGGCTGACTTTATGGTTTTCATCATTTGCTATAGATCTATAATAAATAAAAATATGTCATCCCCGAGAACAGAAATCTAAGTGTTTTTTTTTTTTTACTGTTTTCCTCCTAGCTAATTAGACTGTTATGACAACATGTTACCAATGAGCAATAAACATTATACACTTATAAGGAAGAGCTACGATCTGATAGACGTGTTTCACGTGTACAGCATTAAAAACATAACACCCAGTATTTGGATATAGCAAAAAACGGCTGTCTACAATTTGCACTTTAAAAATTTGCAAAAAATATATCACAAATAGTAAAGATTGTATGAAAGCCATGTTTAAGCTAAAAATAAGGGACAGGACTTTTTTTTCCATATACTTCTATGGCCAAAGTTTGTTCTCCCGGTCAGCTGACTTTCTGAATGGAAAGAGGCCAAGTCTTTCTCGAGTGCTTGAAGGAACCACAAATCTTGCTTTCTTGAGATGTTCAACAAAAACAAAAAAAAAAGGATGTGTGTGTGTGTGTGAGAGAGAGAGAGAGAGAGAGACGGGGAGAAAAAGAGTAAAGGCAGTTATTATCTGCATGTAATCCGAGGCTAGAAATATAGGCAGTTTTGCTATGACTGGCAGGTAGTAAGACGAGTCATGAAACAAAAACACCATATCATAGGTTACAGCTAACATACGGTGTTTATATTTATATACCAAATTGTATATATGTGCACGTAGTTCATCATTTTGCGGACAATTTTTTTTTATGCGTAAACAATCTCTGAATATTTCTAGTATTTTCTATGCGGAATTATCCGAAACATAGAAATGTAAAAGGGCAGAGACCCCAGAATAACTGAAATGGTGGGTCAAGGAGAGATTTGAATGGAGGGAATTTGTCGTATAATTCAGGAACAACTAGACAGAATTAAGTCATGTGCTGCAAGCTGTGGTGTGAATTACTTCCACTAGCGCTCTCTGTCTCATAGATTTCGCTTATTTTAAAGAAACGTTTCTTAAACACTTACACTGTAAGAAACAAGGCGTTTCGAAAGTATTTGGGTATGTTGACAAGCCCATCGTTGGTCCATTCCTGAAAGATAAAATAACCTTTCCCCTCCCCCACCCCCTCCCACGCTGTCGTCATTCCAATACCTCCACGTTGGCTTCAGTAACCAAGCGCTTCTAATGAGCATTTACAAGAAATAAGAAAGGACCAGATGGTTTCAATGGCGGATAAAAACATGTATTTCTGCTTGCACCTTACGATGTAAACATACATTTATGATATCCGCTAGATCTTCCTTTTCGGTGAACTGAAAACTGTGCCACTTTTCTATAGACGCTAACGTACACTGATGCTGAAACTGAGAATGTAGTTTTAAGTTAAAAAAATATGCAACATGGGTTAATTTATTGTACGAATATGACTCTATGTAAAAATAATCGACAAGTTTTAGCCTTGAAATGCTCAGAAAAAAAATAATGATCACCTTCGTTTTATTTGTAGCTTCTTTTTCCTGTACAGCGACAGAACTGCATAGCCAGTGTACTTAAGAAAACGTTCAGGTATGCAACACTAAGGTCTGATTTACAGAGTAAATATTGCAGATTAAATATTCTTAGAGTGGAGATTCGCCGATTGTGCATATCTCATGACATTCTAGACTGAAGAACATAAAAAAACTTTCATTGAACAGCCCTCAGTATTAATTCGTAAATTATTGCCGAAGTTAAAACATGATTATCCTTTTATGTATTTCCTGCAGGATAACTTTTATTATCTGGTGGCATGTCACAAAGAAATTTGTGGAGTAAGCGAGCCATGATCGAAGGGTACACTTAAAGGAAAGAAACTTGGTTGGTTGGGTCATTCTCTGAGCAGAGCAGGTACAGCAGGAGGAGATAATAAATGACTTAAGCAGAACACTGAGGGGAGTGAAGAAGGTGCTTAATTAAGATAGCGTCCCTGAACAAACGAGAAAGACACTTAGGACGCATATAGATACATACATAATTAAGATGATCTTAGGAAAGTAATAGGGTCATTTGCATGTCCCTTCCAGAACTTTGTCTCCCTAACAGCTCTCCTGCAGGCGTCTCGGTTGTAAGGAAGATGCCCTGCTGCTGATGCATCCATTTGCAGATTATCAACGATGTCTTGTAGCCATCTTCGCCCTGGTCTTCCTCATTTTCTTTTTGCCCATTATGTACCCTTCCAAGACGGTCTTCTCTAGACTCTCGTGATGTTTAATTTAGGGCAGTGGCTGTTAATACGAATTTTCTGACGTGCAGATCTGACTGCAGATCCAAAGAAGAAAGTACAGCTGAAATCATGAATGTGGAAAAGAACAGACGGAGAAAGGAGTGACTAATATTAGTATCCCCAGATATCAAAATCATAGTTACCTCAAGAAAGGAGAAAATAAGTGACATCAAGTTTGAAGTTGATGTGCTACAGTCCAACATCATCAAGTGTGCTACAGTCCAACATCATCAAGTGTGCTACAGTCCAACATCATCAATTGTGCTACAGTCCAACATCATCAAGTGTGCTACAGTCCAACATCATCAAGTGTGCTACAGTCCAACATCATCAAGTGTGCTACAGTCCAACATCATCAACTGTGCTACAGTCCAACATCATCAACTGTGCTACAGTCCAACATCATCAACTGTGCTACAGTCCAACATTATCAATTTAAAACTCCTCTGGTTATCAAAGCATCTCCGTGATATCACAGTATGAAAAGAGCTGACTCAAAGGGAACGAAAGATTCGAATTGCAAAAGTACAGAGGCTTTACCAAACTATAAACCAAGAATTCCTTATCAGTGAGTAGATAGGGAATACATCTTACACTGTTAAATGTTTCCTCACGTGTTGGTCATCATTATGCAAATGAGTCATGGTCACTTGAAACGTTAGAGCTGTCTCTCATAAATTATATATATAATGAGGGCTGTTAGAAGGACCAGCTGAACTGAAGTTCATAGACAGACAAATAAACTACAGATATGAAATCAAGGTATTATAGAACCGAGTGAACCAGCATCAAGACTTTAGCTGATTTGGAGAAGTTTTGATTCTGGGCGAGGATCCATCAACATTCTTAGAAATTTTAAGGCCGAAAATATGGGAAGTGGATCTCTTGGACGACTCACTATCAGTTAAGAAGCTGGGAAGTGGATCTCTTGGACGACTCACTATCAGTTAAGAAACTGGGAAGTGGATCTCTTGGACGACTTAATTAAGATGCTGGGGAATGGATCTCTTGGACGACTCGCTATCAGTTAAGAAGCTGGGAAGTGGATCTCTTGGACGACTCACTATCAGTTAAGAAACTGGGAAGTGGATCTCTTGGACGACTCAATTAAAATGCTGGGGAGTGGATCTCTTGGACGACTCACTATCAGTTAAGAAGCTGGGAAGTGGATCTCTTGGACGACTCACTATCAGTTAAGAAGCTGGGAAGTGGATCTCTTGGACGACTCACTATCAGTTAAGAAGGCAGCGTCTTCTCAGAATTAATGGTCTGGAGAGCTCGCAGCAACGCTTCTCTTTCCAGTAGAGTGGAAGGGGTTCTTCGCAAGAACAGGAAGTCATAAAAAGAAATGTTAAATATGCACTCTCAGGCGTAATATAGCTCAGTAGGCCATTACATATGGCGCATGACTCCTTGCGACACATGAATGATGTATAATAATCATATAAACAACTTCTCTGTTAGGCTGAGGTTCTAGCATGTAGTTGCGCAGTGACAAAGAACGTTAACAACAGTGTCAGTAACAGTGATCCTCAACAGGAAGGCAGATGCCCCCCCCCCCCGGTGGGAGGAATTTAAAGTGTAAGGGGAGGAATTCTTTCCAAAGGAATTTGTCTGCGTTTCAATAATTACCCATGTAGAAGAATATATAAGGTTGAAAATCCTTTCGTGATGATACAGGAGAGGATTCAGGGGGCAGCCTGGGTTCAAAAGGGGAGGATTGGTATCGACCTGGGACGTTGAGCACCAGTAGTCTACTGCAAGGCGCCATTTTCTTGTATGCATAATCACTCCTTACTCTGTTTCATGAATTTCTCCTCAGCTCGATTTATTGGTGGGATTTCTTAATGGAACATGCCGGTCAGCGGGAGATTGCCCAGCTCGGACAATACTCTCCCAAGCCAAAGCTTCTTAGTAAGTTCCGTCTCACTGCTAAAGTCCGTTCGCCAGGCTGGTGTAGCGCATAATCTCCAGGGAATTTTGTTAGTAGGTGAGGTTTGGAGATGGCTATAGTTGGCCGTTTCCGAAATTAGAACACGGATGTCTGCTCTCCCACACAGCCTTTTTTCCAGTGGTGTTTTGTGATGAATCGAGTCAAGAATCCAAAGTTGGCCAACTTCTTTTTTTTGAACGGATGTTTCCACACGAAGCGAAATAAGCAGAAGTATTTGCTCTCTCACTGAATACATCTCTTTCTACAACCTGCCACGACAATGTTTGCGCAGGGACAACACTGCCTGTTAAAACAGGGCGAGACAGAATGAGAACCTGTAAAGCTCTCACGACCATGTTTTCGGCTCCCTTTGACTGAAAGTAGAACTACTCAAATCAAACAAAAACCCGCTAGACACACACTTGGGCTTGCAAGTTGCAACTAACAGAAACACTTGAGAGAGAGAGAGAGAGAGAGAGAGAGAATGACAGACAGACAGACAGAGACAGAGAGACAGAAAAAAGGAGAGGGGGGGGGATGCTGAAACTTCAGTAAATTAACCAACATGAACTCTGAGTAAATTAACGAACATGAACTTTCAGTAAATTAATCAGCATAAATTCTGAGTAAATTAATCGATACCAACTTTCAGCAAATTAATCAAAGTGAATCTGTTATAGCCTAAAGCAAGGGTCGCGGCAACCTTCCTGTCAAAAGAGACATAATCATCGTTTTTTTTTTGGTTAACACCAACCCCCCCCCCCCACCCCACCCACCCCCGGCCACATAGGAATGAAGTTGCCGTCAACCTTCATCACTTATAATGGTACAGGATGTCCACACTCACGTCTACGAGTACAGTTATTAAATATAATAACAATAATGATTGTAATAATAATAAACGTAATAATAAAATAATAATAATAATAATAATAACACAAAACTATTCATTCTTTCAGCTTTCTGAGCCACTGTGGCTGATTGCTGTAAACAAGACTTGACTCCATTCCTCTCTGTTCTTAGTTTTCTCCTGCCAGTTGCCCACTCCGACGGTTCGCAGATCTTCTAGGTTGTCATGACATCATTGTACGAGTAATTATGTAGGTGAAGTAACAATTTTTTTCATAATATAAAGATATATTTCGTCTAAGGAATATTATGTAACAATGACATCATAATTAATATGATACGGGCCGAGGACCATAGGTTGCTGACTCCTGTTCGAGGCATTTATTATAATGTCAGTTTTCGTCTTACAAGAAGTCTGTAAACAGATAATGATGGTTCTTGTGTGTATTTGACGAATATAATTCTGGTGCACAGATTCTGCCATGGCTGACTCTACGTATGCTGGATTTTCATAATCTGCCACAGCAGCAGCAGCAGCAGCAGCAGCAGCAGCAAGCGATTTTTGTGTCGCATAGTCGTGTCGCTCCACTTTCATCTTTTTGTCTTCAAATATGACCCTCGTTTCCTTCTCAAATGATGCAGTGCCTTTATGCAGAGTCTCTCTCTCCACGTGATTCGCTTTCCTGCCAGTTCTTCGCAGACCTCGTGGTAGATATAAAAATTATTTTAAAAAAACTTCGGGACTTAAATTTTACATATAAGCTTTAGTCTGTCAAGTGGTCTCCTTCATTGCGTAAGTTCGCCACACAAAATTTGTTTAAGACTGCTATCTGGTCTGCTGTATGCATTAATTCAGATTAATGATCTTAATCTTTTACTATTTAGTATTGCATCATGGGTGATGGAAGCTTATCACGATGCAGAATCTGAGAAATTGTTACAACATATTAAAATCTAAAATGTTATCCCCGGAGATCATATCAATCAAATGCAAAACTGAAAACCCAGCTATAAAAAAAACCTGCGGCAATGTGGCCATTGGAGACATGGAGTTCAAGAATATAAGATAAAATGCGACAATAAAATGTTTCAAGAACAGAATATGAAGAAATATTGTATTGCCCAAACAGAGCATACAATGGAGTTTAGAGAGTCAGAAGTGGCATTCATATAATAGCAGCCTAAAATAGCACGTACATTTTATGAGTCATGGAGACATATAGTTGACACCAAATAGATTCTAGAAATGTTTGTAGTTGTATGAAGGAGTATAGCTTATATTTTTTTTATTCAGGATGGGAAAGGAAGGGATAGAAAGAAAACCAGGAGCGGAGATGAGTGGGGACAAATTGTATCTGCTCTATAAGCCGTTGAAGGTTGGAATCTATTGAAAAGAGAGAGCGAGAGAGAGAGAGAGAGTGAATGAGAGAGAGATAGATAGAGACAGAGAGAGAAAGCCAGAAGCAGATATGATCTGAAACAACTTGTATCTGCTCTATGAGCCTTAGAGGGTTGGAATATATTGAAAAGAGAGCGAGAGAGAGAGAGAGAGAGAGAGAGCGAGAGAGAGAGAGTGAGAGAGAGAGTGAGAGAGAGAAGTGAGAGAAAGCCAGAAGCAGAGATGATTTGAGACAAACTGTATCTGCTCTATAAGCCTTAGAGGGTTGGAATCTAGTGAAAAGAGAGAGTGTGTGTGTGTATGTGTGTGAGAGAGATAGAGTGAGAGAGAGAAGAGAGAGAAGGAGCAGAGATGGGTGGAGACAGATTGTATCTGCAGTTGTGAGCCTTAGAGACATCATATAGATTAAGAAAACTCAGTACATCCATACTTCTGTTAAAAGTAATCTATCGTCGTATCAAGCGTATCCATCTTGAGCCAAACGGTGGGACATCGCTTTTGAAAGAGAAACAGAGAAGATCTGTGATCAGGTAAACAGAAATAGATCTTCGCAGACCATCTTACTTTGAAATGAATCTTAAGCATTCTCAGATCACAAGTTTCGCTGTAGCAGAAGGTGATGTTTCAAGTGGCGCATCCGGATCTTATAAGAAAATTATTGTGCCGTACCATCAGAAGTGCTCTTCTGGGCATCGTGGTTCGTGAAAGTAGAAATAAAGGTCTCAGCCTGAACAAAAAGAAGACTGAAGTGATGGTCATCTTAAAGAAAAGAATACCACCAAAATGTAGCATTACCATCGATGGCACAAATCTGAAATAAGTTGATAGATTCAAGTACTTAGGAATGATTATAACAACTGATGGGAGATGTCACAATAAAACAAAAAACAGACGTGCACAGGCTGTCAGCATTCTAGAAAATGAGAAACATCTTGTGCAACAGATCTATATCAATGGAAACAAGATTCCGAGTACTTAAATGTTACATCGAGCCAATTCTGTTTTATGGATATGAAGCATGATCTGCGAGAAATGGAGGCCATGGAAATGTGGTTCATAAGAAGGACGTTGAAAGTACCATGGACAGCCAAGAAAAACAATGAAGAAGTCTTAAGAGATGCTGGAGTTAAAAAGCAAATTATAGCAAAGATCAGAGGCAGACAAGCGGGACTTATAGGACAATTCCTGAGAAGAGGAAAATTGGAAGACACTGTGGCAACTGGAAAATTTGAAGGAAGAAGAGACAGAGGGAGACAGAGAGAGGGAGAGAGAGAGAGAGAGAGAGAGAAGTTACTAGATGGGCTGTCAGTGTGGCTAGGAAGAAAGTCACCGGCGGATCTCATAATCAAGTCTAAAAACAGGAAATTGTGGAGAGAAATGATCGCCTACGCCACGCGGCACGGCACTCAGGAGTAACATTTTTGAAGGAGAAAAGAGAAGCAAGGTGTAATCTTACTTAAAACTTACTTGGTTCAATGGTTGGTGCAAGATGTAGCCTTACTTAATCTTACTTGGTGAGTGGTTAGTACAAGTTGTAATGATACACAGTTGAGTGGTTGATGCAAGTTATAACCTTACTTAATTGTACTTGATTGACTTTTTAAGATCTCTATGTATAAAGTTTTTTTTTTCGAGCCGTCTCTGTGGTAATGATGCTGAAACAAAGGCATGGATTGAATATATTATCCATGGAAGCTGCTGCTTTTATTTTTCATTTCTCTGAGCACCCCAAGAAGTTCTCGACAGTTAGAGTTCAGAACAATAGCTGCGCTTTGTGAAAAGAACAACTTCCACCGTGTAAGGGTCTGTCATGTATTGTGAAAAGCGTTCCCACGAACATTTTTGACGCCATTTCCGTCTTCAGGGGGACTTTTTTTACCAGCTGCACGGGAAGTTCACATTCTCCGGTTGTGATTTCTGTTTGCGATTTATTTGAAATCGAGGGATGCTCCCTAGCACTGGCTCCAAGCAGAAACTGGGTTTAAAAACACGAAGAAAGATTTGTACACAGACGGGATTTCTCTTTTTTTTTCTTTAAGTTTCTATTTTTGGAACTACATAACTACAGGCGCCGCGCAGTGTTTATCTTTTCTTAGCATATTGTCCTCAAGTTACCTGATTGGAATTATACCTTCCTTCCTTTTTTTTTTAAGAGGCAGTTATGCAGTTGTTTAAGAAATACATAACTAGAAGAAAATAGAAAAAGTTGCCTTTTTAATTTTTCACGATAAAAGGATTTGCAATTTATAAACAAAAGGCTTAGTCAAGTCAGTCATTTGCATATCCCTTGCAAAACTTTGCCTCCCTAACAGCTCTCCTGTAGGTCTCTCGGTTGTAAGCAAGACGCCCTGCTGCTGATGCATCCATTTTAATATAGTATATTAATATTCCGTTTACCAGTACTGTCATAAACATTGATATTTTAAAAAAAAATTAGATCCTTGTTGAAATCCTTCACAATCTTATTCACGCCTTTGTGTTATCTTTAATGTGCAGATTTGCTGTGTAACACATATCTTCACTCTGCGTGATCTGAGCACCAAATTTAGCAAGACTCAGAAGCTCGTGATTGGCGATGCTTACCTTATAAGAGAACGTTCATTTTATCATTCTACAGTTTATCTGCTCAAAGTCTCTATCACTTTTATTGGTTTATCTAAACATCAGCTAGACGTGCTCTCATTGTCCTGTCACGAAGGCTCTGAACCTCGGTAAACTCCTGATCACCACAAATCAAAATGAAGGTTCAATGTATCTGGGCTGAACTACGATGAGAAACTATCCAGTAATATCATGTCTTATTTAGTCCCTTGCTCTCATGCATTAACACTGGCCACCTCCAATAAGAAAAATCAAAATATAAACAACGCTCTAAATGATAGTTTAACACGTGTGTAGTTAAACATAGCATAAGAATAATTTCAGTTTATTTGTACTTTCACTTGCCAAACGAAGTATAAAACGCGAAAAACTACTACACGCAGGTTACATGTATGCTCAATGTGTATACGTTTTATTTCTGTGTTCACTCTGTACTCACTGGTGGTGCCACTTATACTCGATATGTAGATCTGTCAAAAGCTCAGATTTCAGGAGACACAATATGAAATAGTTCTGTTATTAAACAGATTTAGTTAGCTTGGTATATGTGAGAAACAACAAAGCCGACCAGCTAGCAGAAAGGGCCAAACCAGAGGGCCTCATCAAAATGGACATATCGGACCTGTACAAATCCACTATGCAACACCTCGGTGAACAAATGCAGTGCAACTTCCTCCAAAGTACCTAACAGATACGACTCAATGCATTACATGTAGCCAACTGAATACTAGACCACGGGCAACAAACAGTCAACATAGCTTTGGAGTCATCTCCATAACAACACTAAAGGGAATCCTGATGTCAAAGGCCGAACATGTATGGGCATGCCCCGAGTGTATCGAGGCCACTAACCAGAACCAGCAACGGAACTAGACCGTTTTTTACAGTTACAGTTAGCCTGATAGTAAGTCTTTAATAGGGCGCTATTCTTGGACAAGCGCTATCTGTAATTGAAACAATTACAAGCCAACAAGTGACCATCATCAGTCCCCTTAAGTTATCCAGAGACTGCACCAGAAGTGTGGCATGGTTATTGCCAGTGAATCGTAGATGATTACGTCCATATTCTCCTTGACAGCGAATCATACTTGGCGATCTCCATTTTCTACTTTCATACTTGTAAATAGATTCCGAACAATGGATCTGTTCCAGAATAAGAGAGGTAATCGTGTTTATATATTAGACAAGTGTATTTGTCGCCCTTATGGGATTATCTTCTAAATTTCCGGGGTAGAGGTCTTTTGAGATGTTTGCTAGAAGATCACATGAGGTAAGAATCCGTGAAAGGTGGAATGTGGGAAATAGCCTTGAAGAGCGAGGAGTCTCCGTTTGAATGAGAGCTTCAACGGATGGGTTTTTCATATTACTGTCAAGAAGACGGATGTCTCGTAATTTTTATTGAAGTTTTATTGGAAGGTATGAATGGACTTGCCATGTGGCAGGGCAACCTGCCGCAGTCAACATTTCGTCACCATTTTCACTGCCTTCAAGTCCTTCGAATAAACCTCATATCAGTGTGTCACGATGGATTGGCTTGGGTTTTCGTATCCGTTTTGTACCAGCTCAAGGTTAGAAAGAATCTGGGAGTGAAGCTGCTGTCTGGGAGACGGTGAATAGCTGATTCAGAAGAGCTACTCAGCATTCAGAAAACTGGTCCAAGATAATATTCAAACAGTACCAACTAGTTACCAACCAACGCACAGTACTGTATTAGATAGTGCAGTAAAAAAGGGCAAGATACTGCTCCACATGTACATATATATATACATACATACATATATATATTACATATATATATATATATATATATATATATGCAGGAAACTCTCTACCGTAGTGAGCGAAACAACAACACAGCTCCTTCAGATAATCAGAGGAAGTATCCCCCCTCAGACAAGTATATATATATATATTCATTCATTCATTCATTTGCATGTCCCTTGCGGAACTTTGCCTCCCAAACAGCACTCCTGTAGGCCTCTCGGTTGTGAGCAAGATGGCCTGCTGCTGTTGCATCCATTTCCAGATCGTCAACGATGTCTTGCAGCCATCTTCGTCTTGGTCTTCCTCTTTTTCTTTTTCCCATTATGTATCCTTCCAGTACGGTCTTCTCTAAATTATCATGACGTTTAATGTGTCCAAAATATTTCAGTTTTCTTTCTTTAATCCTCTTCACTAGCCAGCCTTCTTCAATATTAAGCTCTTGTAGTATAGATATATTTGTTCTTTTTTGTGTCCACGATATTTGGAGAACTCTTCTGTAGCATTTACATTCAAAGGCATTTATGTGTTTCTCAGCTGTTTTGTTAAGTGTCCAGGTCTCACAGGCATATGTTGCGATGGGAAAGATGCATGACCTTAAAAATCTTATTTTTGTGGTTCTGTCTGCTCCTCTCCACAGATTCTTTATTTGTTTTACTTTCTGAAGAGCAATAGATGTCCTCCTTTTAATTTCCCTCATTGTATCTCCATTATTAGTTAGTAGCGATCCAAGATATTCAAAACTCTTCACTTCTTCCAGTTTTTCCTCATTGATACATATTTCAGTTGCCTTGTTTGTTTTGTCAGTTGTCATCAATTTAGTTTTCTTTGCATTAAGATAGAGGTTCTGCTCTTCGCTGTTCTTGCGGACTGACATAATTAGTTTTTCCATTCCGTTTTGTATTGTAGACTGTGTCATCAGCATATCTAATCTCTGGTATTTCATAACCTCCAACTGTTATGGCATCGTAATATTCTTTGTCTACATCTTCTCTAACATTCCTCATTATATTTTCAGTATACAAGTTAAATAAGTAGGGTGACAATATGCACCCCTGACGGACCCCTTGTTTTATGTCAAACCAACTTGTTTCACCATTTATTCTTACTGCTGCTTGTTGGTCTAGATACAGCAGTGATGTTAATTGTATCAAATGTGTTGGAAATCTCATTTTTTCCATTATTTCCCAAAGTTTCTGGTGTTGTACACAATCAAATGCCTTTGAGTAGTCTACAAAGGATAAATATAGATTCACATTAAACTCTCTGCATTTCTCTATTATTAATCTTAGATTGAATATATGATCTCTTGATCCTCTTCCTTGCCTGAAACCAGTTTGGACCATATTGACTTCTTCTTCTATTTTCTTTCGAAGTCTACCCATTATGATTTTTAACAGAATTTTACTGGCATGACTAATCAGGGCAACAGTTCTGTATTTTGTGCATAATTTCAGGTTACCCTTTTTTGGCAGTGGTATGAATACAGTTATTTTCCATTCTTTTGGCCAAACACCTGAATGCCATATCTTTTTACATAGTGCATGATAGATTGTTGCACACTCCTTTCCTCCTGCTTTAATAAATTCAGCTATATATATATATATATATATATATATATATATATATAATATCCTATCTCAGTGAAATATCTAACACATTTCATGATAATGTACTGATACGGGGCCTTGATTTTATTATGTCGGCGGAACGCATCTCATGAGAATACATCGTCTAGTAAATTATTCTTAAAGAATCTTGCTACTTACATTGCTTTTGCCTACTTGACAATATTTTAATTCCACTGAATTTTTCCTTTGAAAAGTATATCACAGGAAGGAGATAGAAGAAGATATCTGTATTGTAAAATAATATACTCCAGATGTATCCAGTTTCTGGAATCTGGAAGCCGCCCCCCCCCCCCCCCAATGTTGAAAGACAAGCCGATGACACTCTCCTTCTATCAAACAGCTCAGAAGGACTGCAACAGTTGATGCTCTCTATCAAAAGACAGCAACGCTTGGAACCGCTTTTTTAGAACCAACAAAACCAAAGTAATGATAAGAGACAAAATTAGAAGAAAACCCAAAATTGCATTGGATCGCGAAGAGCTTGAACATTTAAAATAGATTTGAACATCTAGGTTCAGTAATCACCAGCAATGGTGACTGCACAGCGGAAATAAAAAAGAGGCTAGCAGCTGCATTGCAGAAACTAGCGCAAATGAGGAGTACGTGGCAAGGAACTAACAAGAAAACAAAGCTATGTTTACTACAAGCTCACAACGTACAGATGCGAAACATGAACCCTTAACAAATCATTAGAAAAGAAAATAACAGCAATATGAAATGAAATTTTGTAGAATGGCACTTGGAATATCAGTGGAATAGAAATAAAATCAATAAAGAGATACTAATGGGATCAGGTGTTGCTGAAAACTGACTCGTAAAAATCATCAAAAGTAGAAAGGTGAGACATTTCAGCCACATCAAGAGACACAATAGTTTAGAGAGATTAACAGTTGAAGGGATAGTGCATTGCAAAAGAGAAAAGGTAACAGTAGAAGGCATAGTGCATGGCAAAAGAGAAAAGGTAACAGTAGAAGGCATAGTGCATGGCAAAAGAGAAAAGGTAACAGTAGAAGGCATAGTGCATGGCAAAAGAGAAAAGGGACGACCTCACTGCAGACGGACTCAGGACATCACGGAAAGTCTGAACATGTCATTGCGAGACGTCGGTCAACTTGCGCAAGACCGTATTGCATTCAGGGACGCAGTGAGAAGGGCAACGATCTAGAAAGGACACGTCACCAGAAGAAATACTACAGGTGCCATGTTATGGTAGCAGTCTGTGTAGAGGAAAGATTTCAACCCTCAGTATAACAGACCGGTAGCGATCTCACCAGAGCGTCAGGTCCAGACTGGACAAATTGTCATCCTGCTCTCGGTCACGTGAGTGACTCCACTAACTCCCCTGCTCGGGGGTTTGATAACATAACTGGAGTGTCACGCCTGATTGGCTAAAAACTGACCGATCATCAGTTTCTGAAATGGAAAATTGGATGTATATAAGACTTATATTTTCGTCAAATAGATAAAGACTGATGTAGTTTTTCTTGAAAAGAAGACGCAGAAGCGTTTTAAGAGATCTCAGTTCGCCCATAAGATATGGTACTCGTGTTGTGAGATTCTTGTCACGCCACCAGCTGCCAAATGCCACAAGAGAATAACACAATCAAATTAAACTAATTCAAATCTTATATAGCTACCCCCCCCCCCAAACTGACCTTACTTTGGTTTAACAAAAATAGCCTGATCGTCTTTCGTTAATTTCTGAAGGCGTCATAATTAAACTCCCAGATAATTTTACATGGGGAGCAAATTTCTTCAAAACTCTCAGACCAGTGGTTTTCAGAATCTTAGATTTAGTGACACGTCGTAAATAATTCACGTGAAATGATCACAGATTATGCTGCATGACAGACACAGCAATACTGACAGATTTTGACACCAGGACAATTTTGTTTGTTGATGAAGTCCGCTGTTTTCAAGTTAAATCATCTCTACATGAAGTATTTTAAGTATTAAATGCCTGAAGCACAAGCATTCAGCAAGTGGTGAATTAAGCATTTGAAGTCTAATATTTATTTTATGAAAGTATAATCGTTTTCTAGAGTAATGAGTGTGCGATTATAACACACATGCATAAAACCATTGATCAAAGAATGCCTTATATAGCAGGCTACGTACATTAATGCATACCACCTTATCAGGAAACACGGAGTAAATATGTATTGTTGTTGTTGTTGTTACTGTTGTTGATGATGATAAGGATTATGTTCCACTGTCTACGGTATTATCAGTTCAGTGTGCCACGCATACAAGTGGCATTGATGGCTTAGCTTTCAAACATCTTTTTTTTTCGCGGGTGGGGGGGGGGTAAGGGTGGTGGGGGTGCTAGATGAACAAGTTGATTAATGCGTTGCTCTTTTGGCTAGACGGTTGCTCGTCCTACCAGAGTACGTAGTTCAAGTCACAGGTAATTCTCATCTCTTTCTCTCATGTCTAAACGTGTTGTGTTTACGATTTTTGTCCAAAGTCTAACAATACAAAACTTTGTTACTAACTATAATTTAGAGATCCTAGTACAAGAAGATGCTTACAAGTTATCGGCCTGAGCCACGCCACAAAATCTGAGCGTAATTGTGTCACTGTACCTGGAAAGAGCTCTATTTTATAATGTAAAGCGGCATTTTGCAGGATTATAGCTCTAATCTTTGACCTTTTTTTTTCCTCAGATCGGTGACAGAAGCACGTCAACGAAAGAAGCTGGTTCTGTGTTTTCTCTTTCCCCTTCCCTTTCGATCCCTTTTTCATCACCGTCCACTGGGATCATCCCACCGATCCCAGTGGGTAGTAACGTTCTTGTTGGAGCCACTGTTGTAAATCGAAGGCCGCTGTCCTTAGAAAATATCTGATATGAAGCTGACAATTAATCCTGAAACATCCTTGGATAGAAGGGATGGTAGATTAAATCACGAAACATACAAGCCACAAAACAGTATGGATTGAGGCATGACAAGTTAGAAAAGAAATGGAATTATACAATAAGCACAAATCTTAAAGAATCAGTGCTAAGAATAGATCTTCAGATTCAAAGTGCCAAATTGATAGGTTTATTGAAATCTGTCTCCTGGTATGTGATACTATTTAGCAGGGTTTCCTTCTGGGAAGGGGGATGGGGGATTCTGTCCGATCAGGCAACCAGCGACACACGGCTGAAAAGGATTTGCGAACCACAGCTGATCAAGACCCTGCCCCACCTCTCCGTTAGTACCGCCAGTAACAGGCATAACCTGTTTAACGGGACAGGAATCGCCAGTCCCCATGGTGGTGGAGTCTGCTAAAGAAACATTGCACCCCCCCCCCCCCCCGCTTTTTAGCTGTACTCTGGGACTGAAAAAAGTAGCTGTCATAACCCACTCACGCGAAGATTCGATGCTGTACCTCAACAACTCTATAGCATCGGCTGCAAAGAACACCAGCTCGCAGTTATAAGGGACGCTACGAGACAAGCAGGGTCTCCTAGATAAACTTTGTAAGGTAATGATACTATTAGTAAAGCCACCGACATGAGCTTTGTAAGGCAGTACAAAACTATTTATCTCCACTTCATTCTCCTTCCCCCCTCCCCCAATCGATTTACCATTCTGTTTTCATCCACTATGGGTCCTCCTTCTAAAAAAGGCACCAGCTGGATCCCTCCCTCTAATCTGACTTTTAGTATTATGGGTTTTTTAAAAAATTGTTGTTAGAGCTAGAGCACATACGTCAGCTTCACATTTCTGAGCGCCTGAATTCTACAGGTGACTGGTATATTTTCTCAAAGAAATATAGAAATCTACAAAGTTAACATCATAATAAAATCTGAGACAAAGAAATCACGTGGATCTGTGGAGAGAAGACACTACAGACAAACGGTTATGTCAGTGTGGGCAGCAGAGATCAGTTAATAAGAACCAAGAAAAAATAAATCCTGTAAAGAGGCTACGAATAGACTATACGGAAGCTACAGAAAGACTATGTAGAAACTGCACAGAGATTATAATGAGACTCTAAAGATATATATAAGACTGTAAAGATATTATACGGAAACTGTAAACCTACTATAATAGGATATAAAGAGAAGACGAAGAGACTATAAAAAGACTGTAAACAGGATATAGCGAGACTGTACTGAGATATACGTGAGCGTGAGGTACAGACTAGAAGGGTAAGGAAGAACAGAAAAAAAAGAGGAAGATAAAACATATTTACAGCAGTGAACACCGTGGAATGGAAAAGCTGCTTAATCAAAAAAAAAAACTTGTTTCTGTATCAAAAGTACATAATTTTAAAAAAAACATTATTTATAATACAACTTTAGAAAAATCTGTCAGTGATAATAAAAAAAAAACAATCAACAACGAAGGCAAATAATAAATAAATGTTTTCTGAAAGAATGCCAGTTTTTGTAAAAGAATATCAACTTGAAAACAAGAGAACGAAACTCGGTAACAAAATAAGAGAGATTTACACGTACAAAGTTACTGTACCTCTCGTTTCGGCACCACCGTTGATTCTATAGAGCGCTTTCCTCCTTTAGGGCAGTTCCTAATGAAACATGCATTTGATAAAGTCGATGAGAAAACGACGAAGGCGACTGTGATGGCAAAAACGGCAGAAGATGGGACAAGAGGATGTGCTGACATGTTTCTGTTCTGAGGTTTAATTATAGCAATTTTGAAATGATGTTTCGTTTCTTGCAAAGAACACTGTGCTGAAGTTATTGAAAAAGTCGCAACTGGATGAGTCCCAAGAGTTAGTATATTTTGTTTCACGTCCTTTCCTTTATTACGATTTTTGACGTGTGCGGTGTATATTAGTACAGTTTTTAGTGTTAAACTTCACAACACGGAAACCACATCTAGGAATTACTTTTTGTAATTTTTCTCAGTAACTGATTATGCAAAGTTTCGTTATAAGCTTCAAGAACAACTGCTAATTATCATAAATCACGGCCCTTTTATTTTGTACCAAAAGCAGCACTTCCAGCTAAGAACCAGTGGTACAGTCTACTCCGTTTTCTCACGTGAAGGTAAGCTGTTAGCAAATGACACTTGGTGTTCTTTGTATTTTCTGTAAAGACACCGGCGAATGCTCCTCCACACTACCCGTCGGTCTATCGTCACAATTTATACAACACCGACCTGGAATTGCGTTAAGTTATACCGGGTGCGCATGAAGACTTGCCACCGTCGCAATACCCCGTTGGGTTCATTTGAAAGCGTCATCTAGTTTTTAAAAGTCTTGAATTAGCGGTTCTGAAGTTCTGTCATTAGGCCCTCTCAGTAAAGTTATTGGAATGATAAATTATATTAATTTGTAAATTGCTACGTTTGCTTCTCTTAACTGTGTTCAAACCTAAATGTGAATCAGATATTGCAAAGTATATATAGCAAATATATGCTGAGTAATAGTAAGCGTTGCAATGTTACTTTAGCGGTATTTGTCAATGTGTGGCCAGTAAGAGAAACCGTAAATTAATAAAGCATTTGTGGAGCGGAGTGTGGCCTGAGACCTAAAACCAGATTAGATCCGAACACAATTCCTCGTATCGCTCATTAGAAGTAAACCACACTACAATTGCCGACGTGGTCCCTGTCTTTGCAGGGTTTACAGAAAAACATGACTGGAAGGCCATCGTCCCACCTTCTAGCGCATACATGAGGAAATGTTTTAAATCTGCTGCAGTTGATTTTTCGGCTGAAGCGATTATCATCATCTTTGGGTAATATAACAAGGCACGGAGGTGAAGAATGTAGTAGGGAAACTAATAAAGTAATCTTGGGTACCAGGTTTCTATATCTAGCACAGAAATACAAGCTTGAGATAATCTTGAGTACCAGGTTTCTGTGTCTAGCATAGAAATAAAAGCTCGAGGTAATCTTGAGTACCAGGTTTCTGTGTCTAGCACAGAAATAAAATCTTGAGGTAATCTTGGGTACCAGGTTTCTATGTCTAGAACAGAAATAAAATCTTGAGGTAATCTTGGGTACCCGGTTTCTATGTCTAGCACAGAAATAAAAGTTTGAGGTAATCTTGAGTACCAGGTTTCTATGTCTAGCACAGAAATAAAAACTTGAGGTAATCTTGAGTACCAGGTTTCTATGTCTAGCACAGAAATAAAAGTTTGAGGTAATCTTGAGTGCCAGGTTTCTATGTCTAGATTTTTTTATCTCTGTTATGTAAGTCTCAGAGACTCGGACCCTTTCAAGAGGTTAGTCAGTCTGATGTCATAACGTTGCACATTATTATTTAGCATTTATAATGATAACTCGATCAAACAGGAAACGACGACCACTACGCACGGTAAAATGAGAGACTGCAGTGCGCATAGTTAAACTAGAATGATGCGTAGTACGCAAGACGTGGTAGAAAGAAAAATAATAGGAGAAAAACCGTGACTCGAACCACTCCTTACAGAAGAACGAGCAACCGCCTAGTCCCGAGAGGACAAGCACAATCCACTCTTCGAGACTAACCACACAACACTATGCTCACCTGGAAATGTTTCAACTGAGCCTGTTAGCTCTCTGGCTTAATACAAGGAACAGTTCGCCAGAGAAGACTTGAAGTGATAAGGTGTCAAATAGTTGTTAGTAAAATATTCAGACACATAGTGATGGTTAGAGCTGTCCATTTGGTAATTAGATGAGCAATCGAGAAATATATGTATATGAGAGCAGTGACAATATTAGCATTGTAGGGAACATTTCTTTCTCAGCTGGCTGTCAGTGACAATTCTCAGGCATATCATAATGAAAAATCAAGCCTTAACGAATCTAGACACACATGTGTGCTTACTTGTTTTCTTATATTGCTGTTGCTGTTGTTGTTGTTGGTGGTGGTGTTGTTGTTTTTCTTCTTCTTTTTCCACTAATACTACTACTGCTTGCTGCTGCTGCTGCTGCTGCTACCACTACTACTACTACTACTACTAATACAGCACTACTGCAACTTCTTTTTCTACGCTCATTTTCATATGCTCATCTATCTATACCAGTGGTTCCCTACTAACAAAAGTCCATGGACCTCCTGCTGTTCCAAAACCCAGGCCACCGACCCCCTGTTGTTCCAAAACCCAGGCCACGGACCCCCTGCTGTTCCAAAACCCAGGCCACGGACCCCCAAACTTTGGAAAAGTTTCATATGTGTATGGTAGCTATGTGCTTTAAATTCAAAAGAATTTTTTTTCCAGAAAAATGCGGACGAGCTTTCATTATGTAAACGTTACACTGCACTCAAAAACACAGTACACATTTGGAAAATTTTCAAAATGACAATAATGTAGTTAAGAAAAAGTATACAGCAATTAACATTCCTACTTGTTCTGCCAAATGAACAAATTATGAAATGTGTGACAGCTAATAAACCTAACTAGAATGTCTGCCGTCTGTTCTATGTCTCAGTGGATTGTTATATGAGTGTTGTTAATCCCAGGATTGTTTCATTCCATTCTGATATAATAATAACACCAAGAACCTAACCCGTAGCTACAGGATGAAACTATGAGATACTGTAATATATCAGTGCATGGTCTGGGGCAGCTATGATGTCGCTCGTACATTTGCTATTATTATATTGCTGTTGTTATTTTGTTGTTCAAGGGTGTATCGGGATCAGTTGAAGTACAATGGTTCAATGGTCTTTAGTATTGCCGCTCGTCGATGCAGGAAAGAACAGATTCTCTGTCTTCCTTGACTAGCAAAATAGGTCTTGAAAGTGCAAAGAGTAAATAAAAATAATGAAACTTCTCATTAATCAAGAGGGAAAAAAATATACGCAGAAAGAGCAGCTTTTGATAAAGCTAACCAATTTGCATACCTTGGCAGCTACATAGACCAGGATGGTGACACCAGGAAGGAAGTTAGAATTCGAATTGCAAAAGTAGCATTGTCCTTCAAAAATCTTGAGAACATATGGCATTCAAAAGTTACAAGCACATAAACCAAGTTAAGATTATTCAATTCATAATGTGCTTTCCACTCTCATTTATGCATGCGAAAGATGGAAATCAACTAAAGAAATAGATAAGAAATTAGACTCTTTTGAAAACAAATGCCTAAGGAAAATACTTGGTATAAAGTGGAACGAATTTAAGAACAACACAGAGATAATACAGATGAGCAAACAACAACCTGTCTCATGGGTGATTAGAAAAAGAAGATGGACAAATGTAGGCCATGTGATGAGAAGAATTAATCAAAGAGTACCAAAACAAGCTATCAAGTGGAGCACAACAGGCAAAAAAAAAAAAAAGGTCGACCACGTGAAACTCTAAAGATAACATTGTTAAGAGAAGCCAGTTTAGTGGGCATAACATCCCTTGATGACGTTGAAAGACTCGTAGAGAATAGGAAAACTTGGCAAACAACTATGCGAGCCCTATGTGACGTTTAACGGGAAAGATGTAAGATGTAAGATTGCCGCTCGTGGTTATCTTGCTGTGAAAATATTTGTCAGTGTTAGATAATTCTACACTTTAAGAATTTTAACGATAAGACGAAGAAGAAAAAATAATAAGAAGCACAACATGCAAAAACAGGAGGAAACATTGTTGTCCCAGCAGTGACAAATCTGAAAGTAATTTGTATCTCTGTATGCAAGGAGCAACATTGCATCATTTAATCTCATAGAAGATTCTCTGAACAAGCCCATGCTCTAGGGTGGAGGAAAATGCGTGGCTAGGAATAATGCTTAATGTGTGAACCACTGCTTCTGATATCTCCTAACGTAAAGCAGGTTGCACTCAAAGGTGCATTGTAAGTTTTGCACTCTCCAACCAATGATCTCACTAACGTCGCGGCGGGGGTAAACTGATAAGAGATATTTTATCACTGAGGACTTAATCGTTTTTGTTTGGTAAGGGCTTCATAGTAAGCTGCATCCATTCACAATCGCAGGCTAGTCGAATTATAAATCTGCGATATATTCTTTCGTTCTGCCCCAGCTAATAACTCACATAGCGTGTGGGCAGATGGGTGTTACCGAATCATCAGAAGGAACATAGCAACAGCTGCCATTAGAAACTGAAGTTCAGAACAGCAAAAATATATTCCTGAGACTATATTTTCTTTTTCTTTTCACATCATATTTCTATACCACCTTCAGACGCTGACAGATATGGCAGTCAGTGATGAGTCGCTGACATGCTAGCGTCGTGTCTGGCGAACCATAGCCGACCAAGACCCCGTCCCATCTACCCTTTCGTACTTCCAGCCAGCCTAGATTGGCTAACACGGCTGGGATCGGCATAGTTCCCATGGTAGTGGAGACTGCTGAAAACACTGTACAACCTTGCTTTCTAGTCCCAGTCAAGTACTTAAAAAACTAGCCACCATAATCCACTCTCAGTCTGACACGACGCTGTGCCCCAACACCTTCACAGCGTCCGCTACAAAGATCACGAGTTCGCAGTTCTAGGGAGGCAAGACACAATCTGATCTTCAATTGTTGTTGTTGTTGTTGTTGTTAATACATTTCTCATTTTCAGTCCTATCTACAATTTCTCGTTTTAAAAAAAAAGAATACAACAGTTCTTACGCCCTTCGTAAATTGTTCTAACATATTTAAATTAAGCTTCCGCGTTGCCTAACATTCTAAAAGGATTATCACAGAACTTAGGTTGAAGTCTCATGGTTATGCTTGGCTTTTATGGTTATACATTTTACCATTCACTTCAGCCTTGATCCAACAAACAAAGGCTCAAATGGACAATATAAGAAAGGTATACATGTCCAAAAACTGAAGTATGCCTACCATCGTGATTTACTGTATGATTAACATAAATGTTTTGTTAATTAATAACAGAAGAATTAGGGTGGGGGGAGGGGGTTACGGGCAGAAAAAAAAGGATAAATTACACACACAAAAATTTCTCCGGCGGCCAGAAAATGCAGCGAAGTGAGTGCGGTTAGGACAAGAAAGCTTGGAATGAGTAGCAGAAACAGAATGAGGTGACAGATAGGTGGAAAAGCAAAGTAGTTCAGAGAAAGTTGAATTTGTTGTTAATTTTCGCTGATGGAGTCAGCCAACCTGGAAAATAAGTGCTATTTCCAAGCTTTCCGATGTCGTTCATGGGGAAGAACAAGAACAGACTTCGGTGACAAAAATGTTCCATTGCCTTTGGTGGTCTCAGTGATAGCAGTGCTTGGCGACCGGCGTCATTGTTTTCTTGGATATGTCATTCAGATATTGGCAAAGCCAGCCAGTCGCCCCTACAAATTTCATATCGCGTCGCTAGCATACAATGGCATAAATGACGCTGTGAGAAATACAGGTAAAACTCTCCTGAACTGATAAAGTGGACTTTGAGAAGAAAATCTGGCTTGTGTCGACAACAAACGGACAAGTACTACGTATATAGGAATCGTAACGTTTGGTAGCAGAGAAAGTCGTGCCCGCTGATTCGAGGTGACTTCTAAATAATAGGTCCCCGAAGTTATTGACCCATCCGTACGTCGCCATTGGTGGTTCCGCAAAGAGTTCTCGTATATCAGGCTCGGTCTGAAGGAAATGGAGATGACAAAACGCAATGTCTAGACACTATGGGGGTGGTATGTAAGTATAAGTTTTACTCAGTCCTAGCTGAGATTGGTTTAGGAATGAGGACTTAATGTCTTGAGATATGGCTGATGTGTTTCCAGGACGAACTGAGAACATGTTCCGGATAGCCGTGTTGGAAAACGGGATATTTCTGATGAAAACTCTGGAACAGCACCTTATATATTTTGTTCAGGATGTCTGTCTTCACTCAGCTGGAATTAACAATGAACTCAGCTTTCTTTGAATTACTTTGCTGTGTATTTCTACCTATCTGTCACCTCTTTCTATTTCTACTGTTGATTCCCAGCTTTCTTGTCTTAGACCCACTAAGTTTGCTGTAGTTTCTTATTCTCGCCGTGGGCGATTTAAAGGTTATTTTCCAGCCTTGTCTGTCCTTAGTCTCTAGACCCGCTGGAGGGCTGTGGTAGCTTCCTTGTCTAGGCCCCCGAACCAAGCAGTCCTTGTCCTTCTAGTTGTCTTTGTTCATGCTGAACCTTCTTCCGTTCACGTAGTTTTCGTGCTTTATGATCTACGCTGGCTGGGTTTTTTTATATTTATCCAAAGTGAGCTAGCTGGGGAGGGGGGCATCTGGGACAAAACGCCGTGTTGTTCACCATCAGGCACCATTTTTCATTGTCCCTTTATCTAATTTCTCAACCAGTCGTCTGCTTCCACTTTGTGTTTACCTACATCTATCTGCTGCATTTTGTCCGTTTTTTTCTTGTGAGAAGAGTACCCAAAAAAAGCTAAGTGTTTTTTTAATCTATTTTTCGTGTTTTTATTTGCTGTATTATTTTTGTGTATGGCACTTAAAAAAAAAGGTTCTTGCCGAAGTATTGGATTGTTGTGTGTTCTTCTTTTATACATGCTCATCTTACTTTATGCGACTCTCGTTCGTGCTCATTTTCCTCATTATTTCTATCTTTTTTTGTTGTTGTTGTAAAACTGAACCACGCATCTCTGACCACCTTTAGTGCATTGACAGAGAGCTGAGAAATGTTGACACTGTTATCAGTTATAATTTAGTAAACGTGACTGTTCGCAGACGTAGGCTGTCAGCAGGGTGACTGTCCAAGTGACAAATTATCACAGCACGCAGTCATAAATTGCATTATCTCTCAGTTTCATCCTGTAGCTGTGGGTTAGATTCTTGCTAATATTATTACAGCAAACCGGAATGAAACAATCCTAGGATTAATAACACTCACATGACAATCTATGAAAAACACACAGACAAATACGGCTAGATAGTCCAAAGCTCGATTCTTTCTTTCATTCATATAACATATACTGCACGTCTTAGATGTTTGTCTAATGCTTTATTTGTGTTATCTACACTTACATTATACTAGCAGAGTTAGACGTGTGTGCATTGTTCATTTTGGCGAAAAGAAGAAGTAAGGAAAGAAGAAAAAATGAGTTAGCAGTAATTATTTCTGCAGGCGGAAAGGAAGAAAGAAAGTCTGCTTAACTTCTCCAGAAAGTGGGTTGCAGTTAAGTGTCTTTGTGCCTTTTTATATATTTTTTTCTCCTGTGTTGCTCTTGATAATTGCAGTTTGGCCGAATGATTGGATTATTATTACTACATCTCATTGTTTTTAATTGCTCCCTTATTGCTTCATTGTATTTATTGCTAACTTTTCTTCATTCCTTCCTTCCTTCTTACCTCTCTCAACCTATTTTCATAAAATTGCGCCATACACCCCCCGACTCTATCTCCTCTCCTAGTACCAGTTGTACAGAGGTTAATATGGCGGTTGTATCGCGTCATTACATATTACTAGTACTAAGGTGATGTGAATGAAAGCTGAATGATGAAATACAAAATGTTGGGTGACCTTCTCTCCCTCTTCCTCCTTTTCTCTCTCTCTCTCCTCCCTCTCTCCCTCCCTCTCTCTTCCTCTCTCTCCCTCTCTCTCTTTCCCTCTCTCTCCCTCTCCCTCCCTCTCTCTCCCTCTCTCTCTTCCTCTTCCTCTCTCTCTCTCTCTCCCTCTCTCCCTCTCTCTCCCTCTCTTTCCCTCTCCCTCCCTCCCTCTCTCTCCCTCTACCTCTCTCTTTCCCTCTCTCCCTCTCTCTCCCTCTCCCTCCCTCTCTCTCCCTCTCCCTCCCTTTCCCTCTCTCTCCCTCTCTCTCTCCCTCTCTCTCTTTCTCTCCCTCTCTCTCCCTCTCCCTCCCTCTCTCTCCCTCTCTCTCCCTCTTTCTCTCCCTCTCTCTCCTTCCCTCTCTCCCTCTCTCTCCCTCTCTTTCCCTCTCCCTCCCTCCCTCTCTCTCCCTCTACCTCTCTCTTTCCCTCCCTCCCTCTCTCTCCCTCTCCCTCCCTCTCTCTCCCTCTCCCTCCCTTTCCCTCTCTCTCCCTCCCTCTCTCTCCTTCTCTCTCCCTCTCCCTCCCTCTCTCTCCCTCTCTCTCTGTCTGTCCCCGTCCCCCTCCTCCACGCGTGAGCCCCTGCCCCAAATTCTTCACTATTTGTTCACTTAGAGTGTCCGTCGTGCGGATAGATCTCCAAGTAACGCCAGCATAATGTTCCAAATCGGGCAAGCAGTATTTTGGAATAAATTATCTTTCGCTGCTTTTTTTTTAAAAAAAGATTATTTATCTTGTGCGCTGTGGTGTAGTGGTTAGTACACTGGCCTGCCGATCAAGATATCCTCCGTTCGATTTCGCACTCGGGCGGAATTTCTCGGACCATCCGGCAGCGATGTTAAGCCATCCTCAAAGTAAGAGTACACGAGGTTTTCCTAGGAAAATAAAGGCAGCGAGAACAGATGATATCATCCCTACCTCAGATGTTATAGCGACCTCCGGTCGTCTCTTTAATAAGTCAAGTAACGAAATATTTAAGTGCATATGAAAACTCTATAAATAAAGCAGGATACCAGTTAACAAGACTCAAAATAACTGACTGGATAAATAACCAAGATACAAATGTCTTCTTGACAACGCAGAGACGTCACGGGATATAAGCCAAGTTCAGAACATTGTGCGCGTGCTTTATCTCAGCTCTAATACTACCACATTCAAATACTGATACTGGGTCTTTTTAACACCATGAATCTGGTCAAATCTTAATTGGGAAACTAAATTAACCCATAACTTCTTCCTGCTGTTTTATTGGTTAAATTCAGCCTATGAAAACACTGGAAACGGTGCTGCTCTTATAAGTTTTCCATCAGAGATATAAAATATGAAAATATTGGCTGCATATTTAAAAACATTCTGCAGGAGATGGAGCTTCTGCATCATCTTATCATCCAGGTCCCTCAAATACTGATGATAACGATATGTACCTTTTGTGTGACTCGAGCAGGTCTAATTATTAAGAATAATGCCATATTAATATTACTTTTAATTAAAATTACCCACTATTATTTTTACTTATACACAATTTTAAGCAATTAAATATTTCCTAGATCATTTTTTAGATAACTGTTTTGAAAATCTAGATAATTCTATGATATATATTTTGAGTCAATTCGAGATCTTTTTTTAAGAAGGAAGTTGGCAGCCTGGGAGGCCTAACATGTGAAGGTATTAACAGTTCGCATCCTTACGGCACGCAAAAACTAAGGACATAATCTATGGTTACTCTTTGTGTATAATAATATCTTACATCTTACAACTTACATCCTACCCGTGCCGTTAAACGTCACATAAAGGCTTGCATTATAATTCGCCAGTTTTTCTTGTTTTCGGCGAGATTTTCAACAGCATCAAGGGATTTTATGCCTACTAATTTGACCTCTCTTAACAATGTCCTCTTTAGAGTTTCATGTGGTCGACCTCTTTTTCTTTGGCCTGTTGTGTTCCACTTGATAGCTTGTTTTGGGATTCTCTGATTCTTTCTTCTCATCACGTGACCGATATAATACTATGATAACTACACTAAAAACTGAAAACAAGACAGCTGTGGTGAACAGATTTAACAAAGTAAGAAGTAGAAATAGATGGAAAAATATAAGAAATACATGTACTTCACAAAGAGGAGGATAACTGAGCGACTTAAATAAAAATATAATTCATTGTGTACATTTTCCTCTCCTTAATCATATTCTTCTTTCTCGTTTCTTATTTATCATTGTTAAATGCGTTTATCTAAAGAAGACGGAAGCCGAAACGTTGAAGGGATTTTTTTTTTAAAAATCTGTTACAGGGCAAACCTTGCTTTTTATCTTCTGCTCGTATTAAGCATGTTTTCCATTCTTACTGCAGCAATTCTGTGAACAAATATAAGGAATCACACACATTGCTGTCCTGCACATGTGTTTAAGAATGTTTTAGTTAGACTTTATTAAATAGAAACATTTTTATAGTAGGTTTGTTTTCTATTTTGTGAACCCCTTCTTTCTTTCTTTCTTTCTTTCTTTTGTAACATACATTTCTGCCACCTTCGAAAGAAAAAAAAGTCTTGAGGACTGATCAAGTTCATTTTGGACATATTAAATAGCTGATGGAACGCACTGGTTAGTGCACTCATTTCTTATGTCTGTAGGTAGAAGTTCGAATCCACACAGATCTGCTCCAGCAAGTCTGGTGTTGAAAAAAATAATAAAAATTAAATACTGAGATACCTTTGGAGCTGTGAAAACAAAGATGGGTCTTGACAAACAGACGGGTTGTGACAAACAGATGGGCTGTGACAAACAGACGGGTTGGCTTGATAGTGGCTGCATCATCCTGTAGTGCCCAGAAGGATCAAGGAAAACATGGACGCTATATTCTTTATTTGCCACATCCATAGAGCGATCTTTTTATTGTACTTCCTTTAAAAAAAACTGGGCAGTCTTTCCACGGTTATGTGTCACTTCTGGTCTAGATAAGTGTGTTTAAATCTTTCTTTCCGCTCCAGGGCATGTATGATCACCCTACCCCCCCCCCCCCCCAACCCCCTCCTCCAACAGAAGTTGGGTCTTGAAGTGGTTTATGAAGTTTCTAGGTGTATTCTTGAGAAGCGAATAACTTGATTTCATTGATCAATTTTCTCAGTTAAATCGCTAATCATCGCGTAGTTTTTAAATGTTTTCCTCTCTTACATTTGAGGTATCTGTTTTCAACGTCTCTTTGCTAATTGACTGTTTGAAGGTGTCTTATGAATACGCAGGCAGAAATATCACATTGTTATCTTGTTTCGAGAAGAGAGCTTGTTCTTGATTATACTGTATTAATTATTGATATCAGATGTTTGTAACATGATTTTACTTGAAGTTTTCTTTTCATTGTCTACACTTCGATTATACATGATCAAATATTCATCATCGTTGTTGTTATTAGTAACAGGTCCCGGGCTGGCGGGTTGTCATGCTTCTCCACAGGTCTCGGTCCTTGATGTTTTCCATCAGCTGACTTGTTGACTTTTTACTGTGCCGTCGCTTTAGACCGTTCAGGTTTTAAAAAAATCCTCTAAATCTTCCCCTGGTTTTTTTTCTCATTTATCTTTCCTGCTGTTACGGCGTTTTCAAGCCCTCTTTTTCTCTGTATATGTCCAGGGAATGATGACTGTCGTTTTCTTATGGATTTAATTAGGTTCCTGCCTACGTATGCTTCTGCTAGACATTCCTTGTTTGTCATCTTAGCTGTCCATGGTACTCTTAATATTAATCTAAGAAACTACATCCCTGCTGCATCTAGTGATCCCTGCGTCGATCCGTTGATTGTCCACGACTCACTTCCATGGAGTAGAAGTTGCTTAATGTGGCATAACAGAAAACTGTATTTTTGATGTTCGAGGACAGAGATGCATTGCACAAGATGTTTCTCATTTGTCGGAAAGCTGTCTTGGCATGGCATGTTCTATTCTTGATTTCAGAGCTGCACTTGCCATATGATGTTTCTAGCGTGCCAAAACTTTTGAAGGCGTGCACTTGTTTTTAGACTGTTCCTTTTTGCTTTGACGTTGCATTTATGTGAGTTCTTCTTCCGTAATATAACCACTGTTTCTGTTTTCTTGCTATTTTAGGCGAGTCTTTTACTCTCACTTTCTTTTACTGCTGTGTCTAATAAGTTATGTAGCCTCTTTTCATCTTTGGCTGCTAGTACTGTGTGATCTGCATATCGCAGATTATTCACGTTGTAGCCCTTCAGCTCGAATTCCTGGTTTGTTTTTCTTATTTTTTAAAATTCAGATTTGTGTTTTCATTTATTTTCTTTTATCAGATATTAAATAACAATAAAAATAATTGTTAAAAATGTAACAGTAATGGACGCACAGTACGGCAACTTCCAGGGCGGTCTACTGCGTCTACTGACGCAGTTCAGCGTCTGGATCAAAATTATGCTCAGGGTTTTAAACGGACTCCAATCAGAAGACTTGAGAATAGAACCACCTACGAATAATGGCGCTAATTCGCTACTAATTCTGGAATAAATGGCAAACAAACAAGTTTTGCCACTTCCGTTTGCAATGTAGACAGTCCAGTTACAGAACCAGTCGATACAATTTTCGGAATCTCTGCGATCTGAGTTCGGATAAGAATAAATTGCAAACCTTACTCCGGAAGTAGCCGATTTATGCCTCCTTGATTCTCTCTCTCTCTCTCTCTCTCTCTCTCTCTCGATGTAACATTAATACAGCCAATGTCTTAGATGAGTATCATCACTGAGGCTAATAGTTTAAAATGAGCATCTGTGTTGTGAAATATCTTGTCTGAGGAAATTATAGATGTTAGGAAATTCTATAATAATATGTGTCTTGCCTTACACTGACGCAACTGGGCATCATCGGTATCCGAGCTGAATGCGTCATGTAAATGTGGGCGATGTGATATGATGTGCTGCAAAACTGGAGGAAAATCAGAACAGGAAAAAATATTCAAGGAAATAGACAAATGTAATATTTTAGTAAGAAAGGAGGCCATATCTCTCTGGTCCATGCCAATCAGACATTGGTCCCCATTGATTTCCTCAACCATCTATCCTTCGCTCTTTCTTTAAGATGTGTGTTGGGGCCATGCTATGTGCCGCTCTTTTAGTCAATCAAGTGTCTTGTTTCTTTGTCTTCCTCTGTCCCTTTGTCACTCTAGTTTTCCTGTTATCACTAGGCGTTCCAGTTACATGTCCTACAAATATGTGCTGTCATGTTCTGAATTTTGCCATAATTTCTCTCTTTTTGCCCAGCTTTACTTAGAACATCTTCTAGAGACCATATCTAGAGATATTAAAAAATGACTGCTCAGTCAGTTTTAAAAATTATGAGCAGACTACACAACATGACTATAATGTGTATGGCTGTTCAAAATATACAGTTACTTTTGTTTGCATTTAAAGCTAACGGAGCATAATCAATACATTTTTGATTTCGTCATGTATATCTGCCAAGAAGGTCATTGTTTTGGAAGAAATTTGAAAGTAGCTATTTATACAGCTAGTGTGACACGTTTTGAAAGAAGTTCAAACAGGAGGAATGACACACTTCGGAAAAAGTTATTCAAACAGCTAGTGTGACATACTTTGGGAATAGCTATTCAAACAGATAGTGAGACATACTTTGGGAATAGCTATTCAAACAGCTAGTGGGACATACTTTAGGAATAGCTATTCAAATAGATAGTGAGACATACTTTGGATGTAGCTATTCAAACAGCTAATGTGACACAGATTTGTCTGATTTGCTGCTGATAAAATTAGCCTTGTTCCACGTTTCCAGGCTACTGTAGTTACCCCCCGCCCTGTTTATTGAACATTTACTTCCCAAGCTCAAACAGTGAAGCTCTGAGCTGCACAGTTCTAACATATTTTTGTTGTAAATACAGAAAAAAGAATACGCTCTGTATAATACAGTATAGACGATGAGAACATGCTATAGGCGTTTCTTAATATCTAAAGCCGGCTTATGATCGATGAATGCCAGGAAACATTGAACCAAAGGAACACATTAAAGATCTACAATTTAATTTATAGTGAGCAAAAAATGCCACCGTCAAACAAATCATTCGGAAACATGGTAATCCTGAACGAATGCAACTCTAATAAGACAAAAGTGCTTCTTCCTGTCTCGAAGGAATTAGGAACATAAGGGGAAAAGGTAGCTAGAACAAGCAATGTATGGAGCTAATTGTCATACACTAGATTCCTGTAGCAGTCATTGTAACCCAACCAAGTCTTTTTCTTCACAGAGATTTTTGCCTACTGTAGAAAAGAAACTGATAATGCAGATCACACTGCATTTAAAAAAAAAAACAGTACGAAATGTAGTTGAAAGTAGATTTTTTAAAATGTTTAAATCTGATGTAAATTTCTGTAACAAAATTTGTCTCAGAAGTCGTCTTAATGGCACATTAAGGACTGTTTACCACTGAGATTTAATAAAATTGAAGTATACCAGCAGAGTGTCTATTTTTATTATTACTTTTATGCCAAACAACAGGTGCACGGGAATAAATGTGAATATAAAAGTAATCCAAACTTGGAAGTAGTACTTTCCTAGATATTACAAATGGTTTTATGCGATAAGCATACAAAACTTCGGCTCAGAACCTGTCATATCATTTTATTTTCCTTACTGAGAATGGTGGAATAGAGGCGGAGGGTAGGGGTAGAGGGAAGGTAAGAACTGAAAACCCCACAGATTCAAAGCTACGAACACTCATCCCCTTGACCAACATGTTAACATCAAACAGTGAATCTGACATGACAAAGACACTCCTCCTTGTCCAGCTATTGAAAAGTTTATTCCTAGTACAGTTTCTAGATCCACGGCCCACAAAACGTGGTCCTTCTGCAGGTGTTGTCATGCTTTACATTTAGTCACACAAATGCTATCTCGCTTTACATTTAGTCATAGAAATGCTATCTCGAAAATTACTACCTCGGTCTCTAGTGCCAGTGAGAAAGCAGACCTTATAAAATTACAGTCCACGTGACAACAAAGAAAGATAATAACAAAGAACTCAGTGACATTACGAAAATAAGTAACATATAAGACAACGAAACATCAGCAACACAAAGACCTCTTAACAATATGAATTTTGTGTAACAAATGTTAGAAGGAAAAAACAAAAGGTTTGCGAGATTCTTAACCATCTATTCACTACGGCTGTGTCCAGGTTTGTTTAAGATCAAGTATGCTCTGACCTCGTGCTCCATAAATGTTAGCCAGAGTGATATCTTTCTTTGTGATGTTAACAATGGTATGCAAGTAACATTAGCAGTGAATAATGACTCACCGATCAGAAAAAATGCCTATGAAGTGGAAGGGATAAGGAACGAAATGGTGTACCAGTCTGATACATATTTACCATATTATAAGGGTAAAGTTTAGTGGTGATGCCACAGCTTAGAACACACTTTGTGGATGCAGTCGAAAACTTATAGTATAGTCTGAGGAGAGACTTATGACGAAACTAGCAGACTTTGATAGGCTGATGTCACAAACTGACAGGCTGATGTCACAAACAAATTCTATTATTAACTGAACACAAAGCAGTAATACTTTATTCTCACTGATTACTTGATTATGTACAAAGTTCTCCTCATAACTTTGCTAGCAAAGCATGGGCGAGGTGTTGAGAAATCAACACTTACTAGCAGATTACACGCGAAGTTTTGAGAAGTCGGCACATTTGCTAGCCGCCTACAAACACAATTTTGAAGAATTAACCATTGCTAATTAACCACCTGCTAGCACATTAAAAGAAATGTTTTGAAAATTTAACATCTTTGGCAGAATGCAAACTAGATGTTGAAAAATTAACACCTGCTAGGAGAATACATACTTGGTATTGAAAAATTAACATCTGCTGGCAGAATACATTCTAGGTGTTATAAAAATTAACACCTGCTAGGAGAATACACACTGGGTGTTGAAAAATAACACTGCTGGCAGAATACAGACTCAGTTCGTCAGTCCCTTGTGGAAATTTGCCTCCCTAACAGCACTCCTGTAGGCCTCTCGGTTGTAAGCAAGATGCCCTGTTGCTGATGCGTCCATTCGCAGATCTTCAAAGATGTCTTGCAGCCATCTTCTCCTTGGTCTTCCTCTCTTTCTTTTTCCCATTATGTACCCTTCCAAGACTGTCTTCTCTAAATTATCATGACGTTTAATATATCCAAAATATCTAAGTTTTCTCTGTTTAATCTTAATTACTAGCAACCTTCTTCAATATTAAGTTCTTGTGATATGGATATACTTGTTCTTTGTTTGTGTCCATGATATTTGAAGAACTCTTCTGTAGCATTTACATTCAAAGGCAGTTATGTGTTTCTCAGCTGTTTTGCTCTTTCTGTGCCACAAGAAGAAACGTGGACGTTAAGTTGAGTTCCAAATTAAAAGCGCGGGTCTTGATCTGTACAGGGGGTTTAGCTGTAAAATTGAAATAACAAAGTATGTCCACGTATTTCCACGATAAAAGTATATGTATTATGCATCAAACTAGCTTTTTTTAGGAAAAAAGAAAGAGTGTGATGATTTTAGAAGATAATTGTGTCCTACTTACCATCGGGTAGGTCTAGATCTACCATCAGCGATGTCTAGATCGATCTGTAGCTTCATCCGATCTCGTCGTGTGATAGTATGTAGAAAACTCAGTACAATAATGTCTGAAATAACATTCTAACTACTTCTTCAGTCTGTTCTATAGCGTTTTATAGGTCAAAATCTACTTGGGGCATATTCACGAACAGTGGTCTGGTCGTGGGGTTTGTCCGTATGCCTCAGAAATCACACAAAATAGTGAAATTTCTCCAAAGAAAGACCCATTTTCATTCGGTTGTTAGGCACGCTTCGGACGGAACTAAGACAGTCACCGGGCATGCGCAAATAAAACGTGTACAATTAAAAAATTGCACCTTCTTTTAGACACGAAACAAGTGGTAAAATTTTACCATACGGCACTCAACGGACAAAACGGAAGTGGTAAAATTTTGCCAATCGGCACGGAAAGAGTGTGTCCAGGTCGATCTCACAGGCATATGTTGCCATGGGAAAGATGCATGCTCTTAAAAAATCTTATTTTTGTAGTTCTGTCTGAAAAAAGGTGTTGAAAAAGTAACACCTAAATGAAACAGAATAGGGACACGAGACAGTAAATAGATTTTAATGTATACAGGACAATAAAGCGCTATCACATGGCGGTGGCTGGTGGTTTGATTCCAGTAAGCTCAGCTGTAACCCTAGGTACATGGTACCTCCTGGAACTGGAATAGGAAAGATAGTCAAGCGTGAAACTGACCACATGACAATCTGCTGTGACAACAGATGTATGGGCACTTGCATCATGGTTCCATATACGACTCAGTGGCGTGGGACGTGGCTGCTTGTCACCAGTTTATTAAGTCCTTCTAGGACCATGAGCCATGATAGAGCAGTCGTTTTATTGCTACAATATATCAACTTCGTTCCTCTTCAGAATGACGTGGAGTACTGTACGCTCAGATAAACAATACAACATGATAAGCACTTAAAGTCACGTAAAAATGAACACGTTGTGAACTTGTATTTGTTCATTTTATGAATCATACCTCTGGTGTGCAGAAAATGTCGGGCAAATAGAATTATACAGTGCACATCACACACTAGGGCCAGATGGGTTTACCCGGTAGCGTCATATGGTATTAATACTATCTTTACACGCCTTTAACACTAGCATCATGTGGGTTTACCTGCTAGCGTTATATGAGTTTTAATACTAGCATCATGTGAGTTTACTTGCTAGCGTCATATGGGTTTTAATACTAGCATCATGTGGGTTTACCTGCCAGCGTTATATGAGTTTTAATACTAGCATCATATGGGTTTACCTGCCAGCGTTATATGGGTTTTAATACTAGCATCATATGGGTTTACCTGCCAGCGTTATATGGGTTTTAATACTAGCATCATATGGGTTTACCTGCCAGCGTCATATTGGTTTTAATACTAGCATCATGTGAGTTTAGCACTAGGGCAGTATAGGATGGAGCGCGAGCTACGGTTGTCAAGTTCCACTTTGAAAGGTTAGTGCATTAAGAATAAGAGTTGGCAACATAAATTTTAAAAGCATGGACGTGGAAACAAATTTGTATAACTGTCGTAACGCTTTTCAGGTCTATTTCTACCAGTCTTCAGATCCACGAGGGGATATTTCGATGATCATTTCAGTGGAGTCTCTTTTTTTTTGTTGTTGTTGTTTTGTCAAAGAAGTAACAATCGTCCGTAAATTTTGATTGTAAAGTAACAGAACACAATGTTGTACGAGAATGATTAGACCTGCAAAAAATTCGCAGGAAAAGCACTTTGAGACTGGGAGAAAGAAAAACCACAAGAGAATCACCTGAGAAATGAACCACGGCCTCCAGTAGGATGAGCATACATCTAGCCACGAGAGAACAGCGCATTTATGAACTTCGCTGTCTAGCACCCTAGGGTTATCTCGTGACTAGACGGTTTCTCGCCCTACCGGAGTCCGTGGTTCAATTCCCAGGTAATTCTCTTGTGATTTTTCTATATTTCACGTCTGTAAGTGCTTTCTTTACCATTTTTTCGAGGTCTGATCTTGCAACACCGTGTTCTGTTGCTTTACTGTGCGAAAGCTTCTTTGTTTCCTGTTTGTTAAAATTTCCAAATTGTGATTGAATGCTGAATGGAAATTAACTTTTACCAACACTACCACGTCTACTGCTTCCCCTCCTCCCCCCCCCCCCCCCAGACCGTTCTTGATAACTCTGAAAACAGCTTTTACGCGCTAAGTCCAAAACAATCAAACTAAATCACCGAGTAAATCTTCCTTTCTTTGTTCTTTAAATCAGCTCCACCTTCCTGTATCCAGCTGTAACCAACGTGGAACAGAACAGAAATTCTGTCTTAAGAGGATTGGTCTTATCGGGGTTTCTTCCATCAGGTTTTCTCACAGAACTGTTTGTGAAGGAATAACAAAAAGAAGATAAATGAGAACATAACGTAAGATTTATGCATTTCGGAAAACACGAAAAAAGATTCGAAGGATCTTTTCAATGAACTGTAAAGCCAAATGATTTACTGGATGCATGTTAAGCTTGCCATATTTGTCAAACAACTGGGATTTTGTTTGAGAGTAGGAACTTATTTTTTTTAACCGTTTAAATTAAAACTCGCAAGGCTGAAAAGAATGCAGATAAAGAAGTACAGATACAGAGTACAGATAAAGTTCTGGAAAAACCAGTTGTGAAAAGAAAGATGGTGGAAAAATTACTTTCGGGACAGTAAAAGTTACCAAGTGAAAACCGCTTCTTCTTACTATGTTTAATCTAGTACTTGGAAGCGTTACAATAATTAACTGAAAACTGTTTCTGTTTACTGTGTCAACTCTAGTACCTGCAAGCATTATAGTAATTAACTGAAAACTTTCTGTTTGCTGTGTCAACTCTAGTACCTGCAAGCGTTACAGTAATTAACTGAAAACTGTTTCTGTTAGCAGTATGTACTCTAGAACCTGCAAACGTTACAACAATTAACTGAAAACTGTTTCTGGTAGCAGTGTCTACTCTAGTACCTGCAAGCGTTACAGTAATTAACTGAAAACTGTTTCTGTTAGCAGTATGAACTCTAGAACCTGCAAACGTTACAACAATTAACTGAAAACTGTTTCTGGTAGCAGTGTCTACTCTAGTATCTAGAGACGTTGGTAACTAAGTGAAGACTGTATCTGTTTACTGTCAGCTCTAGTGCCTTGAAGCATTACAGTAATTAACTGAAAACTGTTTATGCTTGCCGTGTCTACTCTATTATCTGGAGGTTTTGTAATTAAGTGAGGACTTTATCTCCATGTGTCTCACATGTGTCTTATTTGATCCCTTTTTCTTTTTTTGGCAGCAGGAACGATTTTTTCTTCTTCTGAGTTTATTGTTAAAATAATTATTGTTAAATAATGTTGTTAAGTTTGTTCGAGACACTTCCCCTACCCCGTTAATAAAAAATTTACTCACGCCTTCCAGATGACCACCATCTACTGTAATTCAAAAGTGTACAAGTTGGCATCTTAAACTGGAAGAAGAAGAAGAAGAAATGGTTTACAGTTAACATTCGATAAATAATAGACAAGGCAATTTAGATGTGAGAGAAAGAAAACGACAAGAGAATTATCTGGGACTCAAACCACGAGCTCTAGCAGAGCGAGCAACCGCTCGGCCACAGGAAAAAAAAAACACCTCTTGGTCAAACTTTCAGTCAGGTACGAACACGCTTTCCCTTCCACCAGGTATCTGAACTCTTGCACGTAGCGCACCTGCCTGCTACCAGTTATAATGGCAATTTCTTCTATTGCCTTATTCCCGGGCAACATTTCTATTTTGTCCTGCGTTTATCTTTCCCTCCATGTTACTGATAAAGGTTGTCTGATAGCGTAGCGTTATATCATCTACAAGATCTACCTTCTTGTGAGCTCTAAGATGATATCATTGTTCTCAGCAGCCTGTATCTCAGGTTAATAATTTGTTATGACAAGGAATGACAACAGAGCTGTAGTAAACACAGTTGCTGGGAACTCCTGTTATACTGTTATTGCTGCCAAATATAACAGTGGTTGTTTGAATGTGGGGGATACATTTTTTTTAGGGTTGGAAGAGGTGAGGGGGGTGGGGGGCTTTTTAAAAAACGTGATAAGAAAAGCAATTTTACCGTTATCCATTCTTATCTCGTCAATGTTTAGACAGGTGACATCTAGACCTATTATGAATTTTCATTGGATAACACTATTCAGTGCTGGTGACGTGGCCTGTCCAAAGTTGTTTTCAGAATCAATGAAGTTCTTGTAACTATTACACTACACTATTGTTCTTAGGGGCAAGATCTGGACCTTTCTTCTTTCCTTTGTTCGTTATGTCAAGGTTTCAATGTCGCTGATTCTTGAAATTAGTGCTCTGATCGTTATGTTAAGGTTTCAATGTCACTGATTCTTGAAAGTAGTGCTCTGATCGTTATGTCAAGGTTTGTCTCTGATTCTTGAAAGTAGCGCTCTGTTAGTTATGTCACGGTTTCAGTGTCACTAATTCACAAAAGTAGCACTATGTTCGTTATGTCAAGGTTTCAATGTCACTAATTCACAAAAGTAGCACTCTGTTCGTTATGTCAAGGTTTCAATGTCTCTGATTCTTGAAAGAGGTGCTCTGTTCGTTATGTCAAGGTTTCAGTGTCAGTGATTCTTGAAAGTAGTGACCAGGGCCTACGAAACATATTTTGCAAGACGGTACAAACTTCACACCCCTTCCTTTGCCTATTTTCACCCCCCCCCCCACTTCTCCAGCACTGCACACCCCCACACTCCTTGGCCCTGATGGTGACTGTGTGGAATATAATTTTCTGATACAACGGATAACGCTTGGTCAGTTACTGAAAACAATTAAAGTCATCGTTGTTTGTAGTCTTTTACTTATCTTTGTCCACGTTTCAAAGACAATTTCTTGCTATTATCCTCAGTGTCGTAGAGAGCCAGGCCCTGCCTGGCGTTTGTTGCTACCGAGCTCTCTGCCCAATCTTGTCAGGTAACTCTCACATTTAAAAACAAAGGGAAAAAACAACCACTACCCCCCCCCGCCCCCCTCAACAGCCCGGTCTCCAGGGGGTACAAACCCAGACTCCTGTTTCCATCTTGCCAGATTTGACCCCTCTTCTCTTAAATAAAGATCTGTTAAGTCTTTAATCTGCCTTTCGGTTGTAACTTGTTCTTTGTTTAGGTGATAATATTTTTGTTTTCTTTATTTATAAATCATAATTATCTTTCCTTAAGTAAGACATTCTGTTTCCAAGTGAAGCTGATGTTTGATTCACATCTTGCAGGTGTCTGGTGGCTCTGACATTTTTGTCCTGTGTAAGTAAAATGTGCGCACCTGTGTCCAACTCATTTCATTATTTGCAGGCTTGTGCCTAACTTGTGTTCTTAATGGCTGCAACAGTGATAAAATTGTTACCCATTTTATCTTTCATGATTTTTTTTCTTAGTTTTTTGTCCTTTTTTTCAAATCAGATCTTTCTTACCTGGCATCTTACCTAATATTTCCTTTCAGCTTTTCATCAGCCACAGTTTTGTTCATTAAAAAAAAAATTGGATGACATTTCCGCAGCACCAGAAGATGTTGTTTAACAAACGTTTTTTATTAAATAACAAAAAAAAATTATTATATATATATATCTTATATCCTTCCCGTGCCGTTAAACATCACATATGGCTCGCAATGTAGTTCACCAATTTTTCCTGTTTTCAGCGAGCTTTTAGACCTCATCAAAGGATTTTATGCCTATTAATTTGGCCTCTCTTAACAATGTCCTCTTTAGAGTTTCATGTGGTCTGTCTCTTTTTCTTTGACCTGTTGTGTTCCACTTGTTAGCCTGCTTGGGGATTCTCTGACAAAACAATTGCTGGATTTAAAAAAAACAACCACATTCTCATCTCCTTATGTTGGTGAAACTTGTGTGCCAGGTAAGCTGCTTGGGCCAGTCTGGCCAACACTTCTTCTGTACATCACCTGCGGTTCAGTAGTATCCAGATTTATGTAATCGCATACACATTCGTTGTAAATCTATAGTTCACACGTGTTAAGGGCATGTATAATTATCACATATAACAACATCATAAAGAAAAGAAACTATTACTAAAAAAAATACACTTAACTAGTAACGCCGCATAATTTTGTTCTTTTACCAAAATACTGTGCTATATACAAGACACAGCACCTACACGCATCTCTTGATGACTGCGGCATTTGCATCTTCCTGACCGCAGCGTTACATACATTTCAGTGTCAGCAGCCCATTAAATTGACACCCGCTTACGCTGCAAGCTGATCCGGCAAACACTGGTACAGAACTTGTTCCAGGGCTGAAAGTTCTAGATATCTGGCACCCTACAGACAGAAAGATCAGTCTGCTGCCGTGCGTGATCCAGATCTTTGCGGAAATGTTCTATCAACTTATGGCACGGCAGGTCTTGGCACTGGGATGTTTACTGGTGCCTGTCACACCATTCAGCACGCAATTCTGCCGGGGCAATAAAGTGACAGAAACCAAGATATGCATTTATAACAGCTAACATTCTCGAACGTATTTCCTATTTTTTATTTTTTTTGTTTGTTTGCCATCCCACTTTTGTGCGATGAGGAAAGACAACAAAAGTGGCTATTATTTGAACTGTTGGTGACCTCTACTATAAAAATTGTCAATATTTGAACTGTTGGTGATATCTGCTATAAAAATGGTCAGTATTTGAACTGTTGGTGATCTCTAATATAACAAAAATCATCAACATTTGAACTTTTGGTGATCTCTACTATTAAAATGGTCAATATTTGAACTGTTGGTGATCTCTGCTATTAAAATGGTCAATATTTGAACTGTTGGTGATCTCTACTATTAAAATGGTCAATATTTGAACTGTTGGTGATCTCTGCTATTAAAATTGTCAATATTTGAACTGTTGGTGATCTCTGCTATAAAAATGGTCAGTATTTGAACTGTTGGTGATCTCTACTATAAAAAAAATCGTCAACATTTGAACTGTTGGTGATATCTACTATAACAAAAAATCGTCAACATTTGAACTGTTGGTGATCTCTACTATAACAAAAAATCGTCAACATTTGAACTGTTGGTGATCTCTACTATAACAAAAAATCGTCAACATTTGAACTGTTGGTGATCTCTACTATAAAAAAAAATCGTCAACATTTGAACTGTTGGTGATCTCTACTATAACAAAATTGTCAACATTTGAACTGTTGGTGATCTCTACAACAAAACTGGCGAACAAGTGAACTCGTGGTGATCTGTTCATGAAATAAAAATATACAAAAGGGACCTGCTGCCAGCGTACACCGGTCGACTGAATGTTGGCACGAGTATGGAAGGGAAATTACCTCTGACTATGTAAAAATATTTGCATGCAGGGGGGAGGCACACTGTATACAAGACTGTCGGTACGTGAATAAAAAGAAGGTTATCCCTTGGAAATCAGGTCAAAGAATAAGGGTCCATATCCCTCGCCGGATGAATAGGTAAAAAAAAAACGAAGGACACAACGAACTATGCTGATGTCTTTGTTTAATCCAAACACGATGTGTAAACAAGATACTAGGCAGACGAAGAGCTCATAAAATATGTAGGCGTTCATATGGCGTTATGACCTAGTTCGTGAATACAGGAATAGGAAATTGCCCGACTTAAGTCATATACTGTCAGGAGATGTCTCAGTCGAACCCTTTCGGGGAGAAAAAAAAACTTAACAAAGAAGTTTATAAACTTTAGGTTTGGTCAAGTACAAAATGTCAGAAATATCTTATAAGAGTGGGTCTAATATCAGAGAAAACAAGAGACATGCTGGGGAATGTGCCAAGACACAAGGCCCAAACCAAATGCTTTTTTCCGCTCAGAACTAATCGTCAAAACTAGAGGTAAACAACAACAACAAAATGACATGACACCCTGATAGACTGAAAGAGAAGATCACATCCTGACAGGTATTGAAAAAAGAAAAGAAGATAACACCGTAAGAGGGAATGGAAGAAGGCATTAGCACCACCGGATAGAGATTGTCAGACCGAGGTCATACCTTACAGGTTGAAAGATGAAGGTCATATCCTAACAGGGTGAAAGAAAGGAGGGAAGACCCTGACAGATACCAGAGGAAAATAAACTTACACCGTCTATCATAGGGTACACAATTATATCACTAAAATAACATATAACTGGACATATTTGTTATATCATAGATCACTTTCAAGAGATATATTGCAGACCACAAAGAAACCTTCAATGAAATAAAAAAAGTTTCCATAAATCATATAAATGTAAATAAAACGCTATATAACATCGTATGAGACACCCTGACTAGGTACCATCTTTAAAGCTGCTACAAATCGTTATGAAACGAAAACTACCCAACAGAAAGAAAAGGGGAGTGAAGCCAAAACTGTTATTACCGTATTGCACACTAGTTGTAACATTGTAAAATAACCGTAACTGACTACAGCAATGGAGCTCCCATAAAACTGAATCATAAACCACCAACTGTAAGTTTCGAAGCTGCCAGATGAAATAAATAGCTCCACAAAGCTGACTCACGAGATGAAGAAATGAAGTTCTTGAAAATGATATATGGGACTCGACAGTTTAGCTTTCTCTGAACAACTCTTTCTTTTGTTCGACTATAATTGGAGCAGATATCAGTTAAGTTTCTTTGTGTGTTTTTATCTGCCTGTTTTCTTTTCTATTGTCCTTATTACATTCGATTTTGCCTAAAGATTGGACTTTTTTTTCATAACCGTTTCAGTGTTCATAATCGGTGTCACTAACTTTTCTGCATTCTCTCTCTATCTGTTTTGGTAAAACTGCACCACACACCCCCATCCGACTCTGCTCTGATAAATATTGAAGAATAAAACAATTCATTTGATAGGAGCGTAAATAGAATGAAGCAGAAATAACAGGCTGAATGTGAAATGGAATGCCCAATAAAGATGAGCAGCGTAACATCTGCAAGTATTCAGAACTTTCTGTGAACTTGTAACTGACAAATGTCTCTCTTTATTCGATTCTTCCCCGTAAAAACAAAACAAGAAATATGAGGTAGATAAGAAAAAGACTTTGACTCTGACAATGAGTTTTCTGATCTCCGGGTTTAAGAGTTTTCATTTTTTTTCCCTTGTGCCACAGAATGAAACGTACAGGTCCTCTTCAGATGTTCTACATCTCCATACAGAATGTTGGTAATTGAGGAGTTCTCGCTTGAGTTGAGTTTTCGCTTGAATGTCCAGGATTTTCTTGACCTACTACAACGTGACATAGCGTCAGCCTAGCTACTTTCCCTTCGCCAGTTCCAGAAGGTTACGGGTTACCCATTTCTACAGTTGAGTAACTGGGACACCCTCTACCAGACGTGATCTATCGACTCCGCCGTGAGAGATGAGCATACTGGCCACTATGCCATTCAGGCACCAGTGTAATTAAGAGTTAACATATGCATGTGTTTTAGAGAGTTGTAACGTTATAGAATTGAGAAGCGTTATCCACAGTTTGAAAAATCACATTCATTTTAGTTCCTAGATATGCACGTGCTTGTGGAAATGAAAGGGCTGCAGTTAAAAAGTACAAAAACCCCCCAACCCACCAGTCAACAAGGTGCACTAAACAGAGTGGCCAAATGGTTCATTTAAACAGTACAAATATTTCAGATCAATAAAACTGAAAAATAAGTTGAGAACAATTTGTACTGGAAAAGCTGTGAAGAGGAAAAAAAAATACTTAAAACACACAATTCTGAAAGGATTTGCCATAACAGATGTGCAAAAAAGCAACACCGAAACAAGGCCAATGCTGCAGTTGTGAAAACTTACATGCACAGCCATGTACACAAAACTTGGCCAGCAACAAACAATATTTGCAAGGCGAAACAGGGAGCAGTAATTCATATTTTCCAGCGTACCTGATAACTGACCAATTGGTTGAGCCTAGCTTCGCAAAAGTTATATTTTTTGCATAGTTATTTTTTTTTCTTAAATTTGTATACTTCAACTACGGAGATACCAGCAAAGTACAATTTTCCGTCTAAAAACCGGACACTTCAGAACTCTAAGCGACATCTAGCATCTTAAAATGTCACACACAAACGAATGTCCCTGTGGCTTTGGGATCCAGACACCAGAACATATCCTGCTAACCTCTCCACCCCACTCAAACCTCCGAGCACAGATCTGGCCTAAGGGAGAGGAACTGAAAGAAAAGCTATGGGGCTCAAACTCAAGCCTGGAGAAGACGGCGGACTTCGTTAAGGAGACGAGCCTGCAGAAATAGTATGACCAAACAACACTCAAACGAAGAAGAAAAAGAAGAAGAAGCAGAAGAAAACGAAGAAGAAGAAGATTGATTGATTGATCTTTATTTCTAAATGGTTAAGAATTGGGCACGCAGGCCCGTCTGACATTCTCCCCCTTTTCATACGTCTTTCACTCTATTCCAGACAATCTACAAATATGCTGCTCATATAACACATATAACTAACATTGAAGCTGAGACCTGAAAGAAAAGCTATGGAAGAAGAAGAAGAAGAAGAAGAAGAAGAAGAAGAAGAAGAAGACACAGCTGAATGAGAGACGTGAAAAAAACTTTTACCAGAGGTCCACTTCGTATAGAAGAGCACTGCACTCGGTAATAAATCATGTAATATTTTTATACATTTTCTTTTGTCTTGTCTATGAGAAAGGCGCCGTCACTAAAATATTGATTGTTTTTCATTTCCGCGTGCTCTTTTAGCTATCTCTGATTACCTTGCCGATTTTATCTCCTTGCACTTTCAACATTGTTGTTTTTTTTTTCGAACCTGCAGCATACATCTGTGTCCAGCTCTACTTCACTAGATCACGTCCAGGTATGAGAATAACACGAGAGATGTGGACGTTTATAAAACAAAGTAACCAAAAAGAAACCACCCAAACCTGACACACAAAAAGCAAACGACCAAAGTGTGCTATGCTCGAAGTGTGCATGAATATGAAAGAAGAGTAAGGTAGACAAGCAGTGAAATAAAAACTGTAAGAAGAAAGAGAACACACTATTATTATTATTATTGTTTTGTTTATCTACTCCAAGCTTGATGACGATGATTAAATGTCACATTTTCTGCCTCTGCAAAATACAAGTTAAGTCTGATTTATTTCTGCGCATGTGAAAATGTCTTGCTCACGTGGATATCGTTTATATTGGTGTCAAAGTTCAAGCATAAGTTTCGATGTTTTATTTGTTTTACAGGCATAAACACAAATGACTTTGTTTACATTGAAGATTCATTACACCCAGAAGTTTATATTGGCTGTGTGCGTATGTATATACTCTATTTTATTACATTCATTCATTCATTTATTCATTCATTTGCATGTCCCTTGCGGAACTTTACCTCCCTAACAGCTCTCTTGTAGGCCTCTCGGTTGTGAGCAAGATGGCCTGCTGCTGGTGCATCAGTTTGCAGATCATCAACGGTGTCCTGCAGCCATCTTTGCCTTGGTCTTCCTCTCTTTCTTTTCCCCATTATGTACCCTTCCAAGACGGTCTTCTCTAGATTATCATGACGTTTAATGTGTCCAAAATATTTCAGTTTTCTCTCTTTAATCCTCTTTACTAGCCAGGATTCTTCAGTATTAAGTTCTTGTTGTATGGATATATTTGTTCTTTTTTGTTTCCATAATATTTGAAGAACTCTTCTGTAGCATTTACATTCAAAGGGATTTATATGTTTCTCAGTGTTTTGTTAAGTGTTCACAGGCATATGTTGCGATGAGAAAGATGCAAGTCCTTAAAAATCTTATTTTTGTAGTTCTCTCAGTTCCTCTCCACAGATTCTTTAGTTGTTTTAATTTCTGAAGAGCGATATATGTCCTCCTTTTAATTTCCCTCATTATATCTCCATTATTAGTTAGTAGTGATCCAAGATATTCAAAACTTTCCAATTCTTCCAGTTTTTCCTCATTCATACATATATCAGCTGCCTTGTTTGTTTTGTCAGTTGTCACCAATTTAATTTTCTTCGCATTAAGATAGAGGTTTTGCTCTTCGCTGTTCTTAGGGAATGACATAATTAGTATCCTTAAATTCCTTTTTATTACAACTCATGAAAATGTTTTATACATGTTAATGTATGCATATAAGTCTTGTTTCCAGGATGAGAAATCGATATTCAAAGCACGTAACCATGGCTATGTCAGTAATATAGATATAACAAATATAAACAAAGACATGATAACAGTGATGCCGCTTTTATATCTTAGGAGTCCCCGTCCCTGTGTTTATATTTGTTATATTTATATTATTGATTCAGCTGTGGTTATGTGCTTTGAATACCGATTTCTAATCTAGGAAACACTGGTTCGAATCACAGCAGGGCCAGGTTTCATTCTGAGTGGGTAGCAAAGTGTAGGGAATAGATAAGCTCAAGTTACCTGGGTTGGTTGGCAACCGTAAGAGCAGGATAATGGATCAGTTACCGGTCAGTTTTCAGAGGTGTGCAACTCTGAGAAATTATCGGCTTACTGGCCCAGCATATAACATGATAGAATTTCACCGTGTCGGGATTCGTACGCTGAGCCGATCGGAGGAGGTCATGTTATCGTTCGAGAGTGTATGAGAGTGTATGAGAGTGTATGAGAGTGTATGAGAGTGTATGAGAGTGTATGAGAGTGTATTTCGTCTATGGATAAATATGTAAGTGTTAGGTTAATATTGGGGTTTATATTTCCGTCATGTGGACACGTGCAAGGTTGTGCTGTCGGCTCCTCCGATTCACATCCCGATCCACTTAGGTAAGATTAGGATAACTGAAGGGTACATGAATAATTATGATTCTAGCGTAACGTATTTGTCTATGTAAGATTTAGAGGTTTTTGGTAATGTGCAATGATGTCTCATGTGTGCACATAAAATACGTATTGCTGATTATGTACAAAGGGCTAAAACTGATTCTTTAAAAGTTCCACTGTCAATCAAGATAATCTAGGAATATGAATATTTCAGGAATCAATTAAATGAATTATGTTGTTAGCGATATAGCCGATGAGTAACAATATAAATTGCTGATTCATTTGTTGATTTTGCTAACTGTGTAAACTTATAATTAACAACAATATAAGCTCCGTGATTATTTTAAAGAAGAGCTGTTTCCTTGTGTTTCTTTTCATTTGTGTAATATGTCAATGTGTAGTCGTACAATCACCATCCAACCATACCATAAAAATACAATATAACAATATATAAATCACAGACAATTATCACCCCCATTAAAATCATAATTATTCCTACAAAAGTTAAAACTCCATCCTGCAAACAATTTGGCCATTAATCTCTCGGCCTCAACGTATCCACCCCCTCCTAACCGAACGCTGGAAAAGACGGTATGTACGCTGTAACTAACATTGAACAAGCTCAGGAAGATTTTCAGAGCTGAAATCAAGTTTTAAATGTAAGATTCAAAAGATTGGCAGCATACCAGACACCAAAGACACACATCATGACCCTTGAGCACTTGATCGCAAACTGGTATTAAAGAAAAAAAATCTTCATACATGTTCTGCATATTCTATGTGACCTAGGCTCACAGTGAAGATCCAAGCATTGCCCTTCACGGATCCCAGATCGAGCACCCATGTTCTCCATAACCTAGATTTTCCACACAGACCCAAGCATGATTTTCCACACAGACCCACACATGACTGTTTCCTGTTGGAGAATTGATGATACAGATCAGTGGTTTCCAGTTAGCGGTCCCAGGGCCATTTGTGACCCGCGGTGCATTACTAGACAGCCCTTAGCTGCCTTGTCAAAATGATATTGAGCGTCATCTACTGAATAAAAACAATGAAAGGTTTATGGCACTGTAATATTGTATATAAGCTCGTGGTCTATAATTTACATATATTTGAAAAAACGATCACTGGGTGTGAAAAGGTTGGGAAACACTGACATTTTGTGGCACATCTTTCTTACGAGTAGGACTCCAAGGAGCTAAGTGTTTAATGTTTCCTCTGTTTGCGTGGTTTTGTGTGTGTGTTGTTTTTCTTTCTATGTGATCCTTGAAAAAGGGTTTTGCCGAAATACTGCACGGTTGTATGTTATTCATTTATGCGTGCCCATTTTGCCTGCTGCCACTCTCGTTTATGTCCATTTCTCTCACTTTTTCTATCTTTCTGCAAAACTGAACCATACACCTCTGTCTACTTTTATTGCAAGAACCAGTTTCAACTTTACTGTTTCTCATTTCCTTATCTTCTCACCATAGACGGTTTTCAGAAGGATAATAACTTATGATAAGAAAAAGAATACGTCTACATAAATACACACAGAGCGCCCTATGAAACTCTTTCTCTGGTAATGATGTAGTTTCACAAAACACTACAAGAGAGCGCCTCTTGTCTTATGATCTTTTCTTTTATCTGACACGTGAAAGGTTTAAACATAAACTATCTTCTTTGACGTTGGCTGTTTCCGCGCGAGACATTTCAAACGCTTTATTCGCTTGCTCTGATGTCCCCCACCCCCCAACCCCTTCCCCCGTAACATTCCCTGTCATTGCATTCTATCGTTCACTGTATTGGCGCTACTTTCTTTCTGTCTCTAGCTATATTTCCCTCCCCCACCCCCACCACCCCCCGATTTTATGCATGATTTGCCTTTCCTTTGCGTGACGCCATCTCCGATGAAGTGTCCCAACAGAGGCTACGGCTTTCCCACAGAACCGCCTGGCAGACCCAGTCGCTTCCTAGCTTCCATAACCTGGTCATAGCTACTCAGCAGCTCTTCGGCCGGAGCTTCCACTGCCATGTATTTGCACCTGTATCTGGATTAAAAAACAAAAAGCAGAAATGGAAATAGAAAACAAGATTCACTGGACTAAAAGTATCCTGCAAATAAGACTAAACATCAAGTAATTAGCATTCATTGACATGAAAACTAAGAGTAAACTGCATTTAATAGTAGGAGCTGCATCAATAATTGATTTCAATAAATTTTCACAGGCTTATTATATTTTTCTAGGGTTGCTTTCCCTGTTGTTTGATTTAAAGGGTTAGCTCCCTTGTTATCTACCACAGGAAATAGTTATTCAGTGATTTCCCACTGGATAGTGAAGCCTTCGAGATGCACATCTTACAGAGGCAAAATGTATGAACTAGGACAAAAAGTAGGAACGGAGTTATTACTTAACGAGTACACAGTTGTATAGGATAAAAATGGAAATAGCAGATTAACAGATTGGACTTGCTGAAGGAAAAGGAACACACAATGCCATTTATGCTTTACGAACACTAACAGAAAGAGCTTTAGAAGTATAGAAAGATCTCTACTTATGTTTCATTGATTACGCCAAGGCATTTGACAAGGTGAAACACAATGAAATTATTAAAATGCTTCAAGACATCATTATAGACGCAAAGACCTGAGAATTGTAAAACATCTATACTGGCAGCAAGAAGCAGCAATTCGAGTTGAAAATAGAACTGGAAAATATCAACCTATAAAACAAGGGGTGCGACAAGGATGTGTACTATCTCCAGACATTTTTTCTCTGTACAGCGAGAATATTCTAAGAACGATCATCGTCGAACCAGGCATAAAAATTGGAGGATACAATATTAACAACATTCGGTATGCTGACGACACAGAACTGATAGCTGAGAACCAACAAGACTTGCAAAATCTCTTGGATAATGTCACCAAAGAAAGTGAACAGAAAGGACTTACTTTGAACATCAAAAAGACAGAGACTATGGTTATATCTAACAAGCAGGATCCACCAACATGCAGTATAAAATTAAACGGAACTATTCTAAAGTAGGTGCAGAAATTCAATACCTTTGAGCAGTAATAACTTCAGATGGGAAATGCAGAACGGAAATTAGGAACAGAATAGGACAAGCAAAGACTGCATTTCAGAGAATGAGAAACATATTATCCAACACATCCTTATCAATGAATGTTAGAAAATGAGTCCTAAAATGCTATATTGAACCTATCTTGTTATATGGAAGTGAATCATGGACAATAGGTAGGTCTACACAAAAATCATTGGAAGCAGCAGAAATGTGGTTTATTAGAAGAATGTTGCGAATCCCTGGACAGCAAGAATAACTAATGAAGAATGTATGAGAAGAGCTGGAGAGACATAAAAATATTGTCAAAAAAATAATAGAGAGACAATGTACTTTCATAGGACATGCAATGAGAAGAGGGGGCATTGAAAATATTATAACAACAGGAAAAATAGAAGAAGAAGATCAAGAGGAAGACCAAGAGAAATGATACTGGACAGTCTGACGGGATGGTGTGAGAGGAGATCACCAACTGAGCTGATGGCCTGCATGGATTGTGTACTCTAGAGAAGCATAATACCCAACGCCAGTCGGCACGGCACATGATGATGATGATTACATTGGTTCCTAAGTGGTCAAGATGTGTTGGTTTCCACTAAATGTATTTCTTCTGATGTTCCTGTCATGAGTACATCGAACAGGAGACTGCTGTCGTTTGTCAAGATGTGAGATATGAGTCTCGTAAACATTTGTTCATCTGTTCAACTGCCTGCCACATCCTGACACACTACATTTCACATAAGGGGGGGGGGAGAGAGAGAGAGAGAGAGAGAGAGAGAGAGAGAGAGATCCTGTTAAAAAGTTCATATAAGTGTGGCACTACATTAGTGAAATCGATCCTAATATCTCTGCATTTAAGAACATTATTTGTCTGATTTTGATTTTATTGTAGCCATATAGAGATCAACACGGGGGAGGGGGGATGATGGCCTGAAAGACGAAGGGTGCAGGACATAACTGACACTCTAAACACCACAACCCGGTAAGCAGACATCCCAGCCTGACAACGAGATATCTTCAAACTGGCTACAGAGAAAGCAACCTTCGAGAGTAAACACAAATATGAAAAAAAATGGATAATTTTATTCAAAGAAAGAAAAAAAACAACAAAGTGATGTAGAGGAGCAGACTCCACTATCAGCGCAACAACAATCAAATATTTTGAATTTCACCTTCATCGGAGGAGAAGAACTAAAAGCGAAAGAAAAAAAAAGAAACAATTATTATGAGTAGCGAAAGGTAATGCAGGAAAGAGGACATTCTTCGAGTTTCACAGGGGTTACCATGGCTGGCGAACCTGATCTAGGCAAAGATCTTGTCCGACATCTTCTTTAGTGCCCTTAATAACAGACTCAGCCTGGAGGACAGAGCAGGGCTCGCCGTGAAGACTCTGCTGAGAAGGCCGACTTTCGAGACCAAGCCAGGTCTATCAAGGAAACAACTTTTCTAAATCACTCACAGTACTTCTACAAAATCTTCAGGGCTTTGGTTGCTAGACACGTTTGTTCTCAGTTACAGGGAGGTAAGTTTCAGAAACTATGTACTTATCTAATCCAGAGGTTCTTAAACTTTTTTTTTTGGCCGTGGATCCCCTTTTCAGCCTGAGAACCCCTCATTAAAACAAACCAATAATTAGAATCCAGATGATAATAGGGTTTTTATAATCGAGCTCAATTGGTAAATTTATCCTTAAAAATCCTTCCGTGGACCCCTTTGGAGTTTTTGAGCCCAGGTTAAGGACCACTGCTCCGGCTGCACCCAACACACCCTTCAGTCTGTCTCCATAATTCTGCCACTTCACATATTAACTCTCTTATTTCCTGTTGTTTCCTCATAACTCAACGCCCACATTTAACACTTCTCTACGTGCCTCCAATGCGTAAACGGATATATCATTCATGATATAACACGCTGAAAGTCTAATGAATATGCTTGCCTCGCATGTATGCACACAGTGAGCGGAATTATGAAAAATAAATATTTAATTAATAAATTTCAGGCAAGTTTTGAATTTTTTTTTTCAAACACGTAGTTCCAATGCGTCCGTGTTACATTTTGGGGGCTTACACCAAATATTGGATTTGTGATGCTTCTGCATACACGCCTGCCTTGAATACTTACAGCTACTGTAACCACTCTAGTAGATCTTTTTTTTTCTTTCAAAGCAAAGCTTCCTTTTAGTTTTATAAATACCTTTCATTCTTCTCACAGCCCCCCCCCCCCCTCTCTTCTCCCCTTCATCAGAGAGGAACAATAAAACCGAAGGAAAATAAAGAAAGAGAAACAAATATGAGTACTGAAAGGCAATGAGAGAAACAAATATGAGTACTGAAAGGCAATGTAAGAGAGGACATTCTTTTAGTTTCACGAGGACTGTCATGGCTGGAGAACCTGCTCTAGACAAAGATCTTGTTCGACAACTTCTTTAGTGCCTTAATAACAGACTCAGCCTGTCTGACAGAGCAGGGCTGGCCGTGAAGATTCTGTTGAGAAGTTAGACTTTTTTTTTTTAGTATCAGCCAGGTCTTTCAAGAAAGAAGCTTGTCTATATCAGTCACGATACTGTTCCAAAATGTTCACAGCTTTGGTTGTTAGACACATTTGCTCTCATTTCTAGGGTAGACATCACCAAACCATCCTCTTTCGCCTAAGGACAGGCCACTGCAGACTACTGAGCCACCTACACCGACTTAAAATGTCTCACACAGACGAGTGTCCACGTGGCAGTGCAGTCCAGACTCCAGAACATATCCTTCAAGAGTGCCCAAACCATGCGGACCTGAGACGTGGGACACGGCCAGGGAACACAAGCTTGGGGCAAAAGCTTTGAGGCTCCTATCAGGATCTGAAGAGGACTGCGGGCTTTGCCATGTCGACGGGGATCAGGATCTGACGTGACCAGCAACCTCGAAAGCAGAAGAAGAAGAAGAAGAAGAAGAAGAAGAAGAAGAAGAAGAAGAAGAAGAAGAAGGGTGGTAAGTTTCAGAAACCAAACTACGTAACTCAACTACACAGTACTTGTTTAACATCTAATCCAATGGCTTTTTTATCTTCTTCTGGCCATGCATCTCCTTTTCCCCACACATTTACCTTTGGAAAAAAACTGACTCTACCATTTGTAATAAAATTTGCCCTATCGCTTCTGTTAAATGCCCTGTGCTTCGTGTCTATGCCTGCTGCAATAACGAACATGTTGAAAGTTAGCTGACTTCAGTGTTCACAGACCGAATGCAAATGCAAGTATACGGAACACTGCGATCATTGGCATTTATATACGGTAACCGTAATCAGAACAGCTGATGTCCTGTTACTGTTACTAATATATTGTATAATAGTGTAGTATAATAATATAGTATAATAATTTAGTATAATAATATAGTATAATAATATAGTGAAATAAAACTGTGAGAGCAGCCCTTTGCTCTTCTGTTTGATTAGAGTGGTGGCGATGATGAAAGCGCCAGGTTTGTCATGACTTGTCCGACGTTTACAAGAAGATGAGATGTGAGAAGATACTACGACGGAGATCTGTAAAAGTTTGGCTTCAGAGATTAAGACGATCCCTTGGTATATGACAAAGCAAAACAAGAAGAACGATCAGAACAGTTCTAAATATATATGACTTTTGACTTCACCAAGTATGAAAGTTCCATCAGTCAAGAATATTGCGAAGAGAAAAAAAAAGATTGTCCCAGTCTGGATGTATAGAAATAATTGAAAGACATAGACAAACAGACTTGAATGACAGGCCGTGACTAGTAGAGTCGTGGATGTCAGGGAAACAGTACTGTCTAGGAGACCAGAAAAACAGTAATGTTTAGGTCAGGCAAACAGTAATGCCCTAGAAGATTAATGCTTAGAAAATCAGACATGCGGAAGTGAATTTGTGATCAGGAAATATCAGTGCTTAGGTGAACAGGAAACAGCCCAGGAAATAAAGTCAGCAGTACAGTGCTTGGGAGAACAGGCAAACGACAGTGCCTGGGAGATCAGGCAAACAGTAGCGCCTGTGAGATCAGGCAAACGACAGTGTCTTTGAGATATGGAAACGTCACTGCCTCGGAGATATGAATGGCAACAAACGGAGCTATGGCGCGTGTAAAAGAAAACTCAAGCCTAACCATAAGGAGAACGCCTTATCCACCGAGCTAACAATGGTGGCATTACTGAAGGTGAAAAAAAAGTTTCCACACTGCCTATTCCTCAGTCTCGTTCCATAACAATGTAGACAGTTGTCGTCAAATTATAAAACAAAAATAAAACTGTTCTACGAAGAAAATGAGAATCTTGGATTGCGGGTAGTTTTTTAACGCCTGCGAAAACATATGTTAGTGAAACGAGCGATAGAGGTTTTAGAACCCCTGCAAGTAACATCTCTTAAACCGCGCTGCCTACGGCCCTCCCTTCCCATGTCACACAAATGTCACTCTAGGGCTTACTTGTAATTATGTACACAATCTCTGTACGCATGCCACTCGTACGTGATTACGTCCAGGTGGACTAACTGAACATCCACCATCTTCTCTCTCACCAGGCCGTACGTAAACACGTCCTCGAGCCGGAAAAATCTGAAACAGAAACTCAGAACTACACCCAACATGGCAGAAAATACTCGCTGGTAATCCGTACGTGTTTCAAAGGAAGGGCTTTAAACATCGAAATGTTGAACTTACCGAAACAAAAAGTATTATATTACAGTCGCAACTTTTCCTGATTTAGGCTTTCAAGAATAAAATGTTTACAACCTGATACAACTCTTTTAGTGCCCACCAAATATCCACATGATCAACATCTCTCTCTCTCTCTCTCTCTCTCTCTCTCTCTCTGAACCTTAAGTGGCTAAGGTACATGGGGCTTCCCAAGGATTCCCATAAACTCTTGCCCTTCGCCTTTTTCCCCCTGATCTTGCCCAGTTGAGCCCTCTATTACTCAGCATCCTCTCTGCTGTTCTTCTCCATGTCTCCTTTAGTCTATCGTTACACCTACTCCCCTGTGGCGTCCATCTCAGTGCTATTTTTGGTAGTGAGTCGTCAGTCATCCGGAGCACATGTCCCAACCATCGCCAGCGTCTTTCCTCAATAACTGATATCAGTGGCTTCATCTGCATCTCTGCCAACAAGATGTTGTTTCTTCTGGTGTTTGGCCAAAAGATTTCTAATCCTTCGTGGACACTTAGTCGGGAAAGAATTCCGAATGTTTTCTATAGTTTTTGGTGATTTTTCCAGCATACACTTCCAGAGGGTAGTACACTTAGAACATTAAAGATCAACATACTGAACCTTAAATGCAGGAGTAGCAGAGTTAAACGTCCACTGTCTTCTCATTGAAAGGAGGTTGATTTACGACGTGTTACACACTGATCAGTCAATCCACATCCGCCAAAAGTGAACGTCTGACTTACTTACATTGCAACAATTTAACGTGAAAGCTGATAATATTTATGGCAAAACGTGGCACACCAGAATACAATGTACACAGAGCCGTCGGTGTATTACAGGAAAACAACACATTCAGATCATAAGAATCAGCTAGATCGCGCCATGCACTAAAGTTTTAGAAAATTGTTTCTAAATATTGTCTTGAAATCAGCTCGTTTCTTTCTTTGACCTCATATCCGTTGAATAGTAATGTAAACAAGGTCTATGATCTGAACTATGGAGCGTTATTTTCATGAAAGTAATATAACTACATTTCAGAGAATGAGAAACATATTAGCTAACACATCGTTATCAATGAATGTTAGAAAACGAGTCCTAAAATGCTATATTGAACCTATCTTGTTATATGGAAGTGAATCATGGACAATAGGCAGGTCTGCACAAAAATCATTGGAAGCAGCAGAAATGTGGTTTATTAGAAGAATGTTGCGAATCCCCTGGACAGCAAAAATACCTAATGAAGAATGTATGAGAAGAGCTGGAGAGACAAAAAACCTTGTCAGAAAGATAAGAGAGAGACAATGTACTTTCATAGGACATGCAATGAGAAGAGGGGGCATTGAAAATATTATAACAACAGGAAAAATAGAAGGAAGAAGATCAAGAGGAAGACCAAGAGAAATGATACTGGACAGTCTGACGGGATGGTGTGAGAGGAGATCACCAACTGACTGATGGCCTGCATGAAGGATCGGGTACTCTGGAGAAGCATAATAGCCAACGCCAGTCGGCACGGCACCTGATGATGATGATGATGAATATAACTACAAATCTGAGGGAGCCGTTACGGATTCTCTTTTTCCTTATGAGCACCAGCAGCAGTTGTTGCAAACTGTAATAAAGTTCAGATCAAGACTACCACCTAAAATAACTTTCATTAATCTGACTCTCCGTTCGTAAATGTAGGCCATTAGTTTGTGGTTAAAGGGAAGTAAATCAAGAAAATGACTGCACTCTTAAAATTCTTAACTTTATTAAGTGCACTTTATCGAACAGCCTGTTATGTACTTTCTGCTATAGATACCGCCATTTTATCCCCCCCTGCTACTTGTCGCTCCATGAGATGAGAAAGCCGGTGATAGCGCTAGGATTTTTCCAACCCGGTGCACTTGTACCCATCGTATACCTTGCATGAGGTACTTTCCGAAATACCGGTTTTGTCAATGCGGCATTCAGTACCTTATACTTTTTTTAAGGTAAAATAAAACACTTTATAAACATCAGCGGAAAATAAATGTTCGCGTGAATGTTTTATTATGCTACGATATTTACTATTCACAGATGTTTACATGCTGTGCCAAAGCCAAACCTTCCTGATTCTCCCCCATGCAAACTGGTCGTCATCAGCTCACTGGACTGATCGTCCTCCAACCGATTTAGGTAGTTGATTTTTACTAGGTACTTTTTTATAACATAAACCTTTTTCGGTAATCGTCGATTATTCAAATCTTTCGTTTTTCTCTTCTTTTTTTTTATTGGCATTACTTTGAACATCAAAAAGACAGAGACTATGGTTATATCTAAGAAACAGAAATGCAGTATTAAATTAAACGGAACTATTCTAAAGCAGGTGCAGAAATTCAGATACTTTGGAGCAGTAATAACTTCAGATGGGAAATGCAGAACAGAAATTAGGAACAGAATAGCCCAAGCAAAGATTGCATTTCAGAGAATGAGAAACATATTGACCAACACATCCTTATCAATGAATGTTAGAAAACGAGTCCTAAAATGCTATATTGAGCCTATCTTGTTATATGGAAGTGAATCATGGACAATAGGCAAGTCTGCACAAAAATCATTGGAAGAAGCAGAAATGTGGTTTATTAGAAGAATGTTGCGAATACTTTGGACAGCAAAAATAACTAATGAAGAATGTATAAGAAGAGCTGGAGAGACAAAAAAAAAAAAACCTTGTCAAAAAGATAAGAGAGAGACAATGTACTTTCATAGGACATGCAATGAGAAGAGGGGGCATTGAAAATATTATAACAACAGGAAAAATAGAAGGAAGAAGATCAAGAGGAAGACCAAGAGAAATGATACTGGACAGTCTGACGGGATGGTGTGAGAGGAGATTACTAACTGAGCTGAAGGATCGTGTACTCTGGAGAAGCATAATACCCAATGCCAGTCGGCACGGCATCTGATGATGATGATGATGATGATTTTTATTGGTAATTTACATGTATTCGTCGGTTAACGTGATGGCTGGAAAACAAACTCTGTGTTGTTAAAATTCTACTGTGTGCGCATGCGCGTCAGTTTAAACGTGCCTAACATGAGGGGAAAAAAAACGTGCTAGTACTTCTTCTATTTTTCAATCGTTTTATAAAACAAAAAGGTCATAGTAAGACAGTTTTATAGTTCAGTAACTTCTGTATAGTGGAAAGTAAAGCTCATATTATCTTTTTGTTTTTACATTATCTCATCAAAACAATTGAATGTTGATATATCACTACATGGTATTTAGCCGAAGAGCAAGTGCCAGCCGAACTGCACACTTGATTTATTATTTTGTTTAACGGTTAAAGCTTAACACATATCTAAAATGTATTTCAAATCTGACGCACAGTGTTGTTTATATTTTAAAATGTGTTTAAAATGATACGCATATATATATATATATATATATATATATATATATATATTATACACACACGCACTAACTGAGTACTCGACGTTGTCCGGGTATTCATTTATCCCAATCACGAAAGTTCTATTCATTTCCTCAACCTTCCAGACGGATCTGCAACGTTCTATTCCTTTCCACAGCCTTCTAGAAGGTTCTACAGAGGTCTATTCTGTTCTATGATCTTCTAGAAGGTTCTACAATGTTCTTTTCATTTCTGCAATCTTCTATGTGGTTCTACAGAGTCTAGACGGTTTGGTTATAAACAACATTTTTAGTTTCACCTCTAGGAGCAAGAAGAAATAAATTCTTGGGTGAACCCACCTTTGAGCAAGTAATATAAAGTTGTCCGTGGGAGAAACATGGCGGTCTCAAGTATCTCTCTCTCTCTCTCCCCCTCTGTCCCTATCTCTCTCCCTCTCTACCTCTCGCATTCTCTCTCTCTCTCTCTTTTTCCCTTTCTCTCTCCCTTGAGCAGGCAACATAAAGTTGTCCGTGAGAGAAAAATGGTGATCTCAAATCTACTCCCTCTCTATCTGTCCTTCTCTATCTCCCGCTCCCTTCCTCTCTCTCCCCCTCTCTCTCTCCCTTGAGCAAGCAACATAAAGTTGTCCGTGGGAGAAACATGGCGATCTCACATCTGCCTCTCTCCCTCTCAGTTCCAGTCTCTCTCTTTCTCTCCCCTTCTCTCTCTCTACCTCTCTCTCCCACACTCTCTCTATCTTTCCTTCTCTCTCTCCCTCCTTTCTCTCCCTGTCTATTTCTCTCCTTACCTCTCTCCCTCTCTCTCTCTCCTTTTATCCCTTCTCTCCCTCTCTCTCTCCCTCTCTCCCCCTAATTTGAAAAGCTAATTTGAAAAAAATAAGAAAACGGCGCACTGTCACAGAGCAATGAAATCTACTATAGAATACAATAAAAAGCTAATATAAACATAAGAAGAAAACAAAGTTAACATTTATTTTTACAAATATAACTAAAACAAAAAAGAGACCATCAACTAAAAGAGCAACATGACACTGTCACATTCCATGACATATGATAAACGGAAGACTGCCAAATTAGCTTACCTTATATACGACCATCTAAGATTCGGGTGGGTGTTGGAAGTTTCTCGAATATCATGTGTCCAAGATCGTAGTCACATCGACAAACCTGCTAGAAGATCCCACCCCACCCCCATGTGATTGGTAGCTGATACACCACTGTATAGGCTCTCTCTGGTATGAAATAAGCACTCTGACCATTTTCTAAATGGACGCGGAGGTGAACAACGGCAAGGTGTCTTTCGTGAATCAGAAATCAGCTCCGTGTATCATGTTTCTCGTTATCAATGCCAACGATTCGGCATCTCAGCAGATATAATGTCATCGATTTGTGTGCTCTGACCTCTGTCCGTCACGGCCGACAATCCACAGCAGGCATAAATATCACTGGAGTTACTTCCCGTCGTTCAGTGGGGGTATTGTTTGCATCGTTCGGTTTCGATCCCACCCCAACCATGGGTCATCGGGATGATCTAACGTACACGATGGAGTTTCTAGACTCTAAGTCATATGTGTGCCAAGTTTGGTTGAAATTGCTCCAGGCGTTCCAGCGTGATGCTTTAACATACATACATACATACATACATACATACATACATACATACATACATACATACATACACACACGTTCATTTATATATATATATATATACGCACATCAGAGCATGCAGAATACGTTATACACATCACAAATACACATCAGCGCCTGTACAGTACGCCATACACATTACACATACACATCATTCATTCATACATTCATTTGAATGTCACTTGCGGAACTTTGGCTCCCTAACAGCACTCCTGTAGACCTCTCGGTTATGAGCAAGATGGCCTGCTGCTGATGCATCCAGACGCCATGCATGTTACAAATACACATCAGCGCATATAGAATACGCCACGCATGATACAAATACACATCAGCGCATATAGAATACGCCACGCATGTTACAAATACATATCAGCGCATATAGAATACGCCATGCACATCACAAATACACATCAGCTCACGCAAAATTCGCCCAGTGCCTCACCTCACCGTCTTGGAAGCCTCATAGAGCTCAGCCACAACATCCAGCGTCGGTACGACAAAAAAGCCACTGCAGAAATTTGGGTACTCCGTCTCTTTGTACTCTTCAACAGCAACTCTGTACTTGCCCTCTCGGAAAACTCGCGGATGATGGTTGAGAAATCCGTACACTGTTCTGTAGGTCATTCCAAGCATCGAAAGAAATAAATCTAGCTTAAACTCAGTGCTGTAACAGAATGTTACGAAAAAGCATGAACTCAGGAAAATGCCAGCCATTTATTCCCTTGTTAATTCCTGCCTAGCCTGGATATCAAATAAGTTCCGGATTTGAAATACGGATTTTTTTTTCCTCTTGGTGTCCTTGTGAAGTAACTTTCTTGATATTCTCTTCCTCGTAGTAATATGAAATGGCCACGCTACGCAGATCATCATCATCATCATCATCATCATTTCGCTCCCTTGACAGCGCAGGCATCAGAAAAAGGCTTTCCAGTCATCCCTGTTCTTGGAATTATTCTCCGCTTCCTTCCACGTTTATACTTTGTCTATGGCACTTCATAATTTCCCTTCTCCAAGTAAGTCTAGGTCTTCCTTGTTTTCTATTTCCTTGAGGATTCCACGTCAGTGCCTGTCTTGCTGTGCTGGTATCGGGTTCCTCAGAATGTGGCCAATCCACCTCCATTTCCTAGACATGATTTGTAAATATGATTATATGCGTGATGGAAATATAGGAGCATAAATAAGAGATCCAGTAACATTAACTAACACGATGGTATGCTATTGTAACCGTTTTTGTACAAAAGATGCTGTTCTGATCTTTGAACTGCCACCTCTCTTTCCCTGAAGACAAGGCCGCGATGATGCTGAAACACCGATAATGTAATGGAAAAGGAGTGGGTTATGGTGACTTGCTCGAAGACCTAGAGCGAGCACAGCAAACAGACGTTTGGGCAGACTTCATCACCATAGGGAGCAAACTGTCCTCCGAGGGAAGAAGCATATTAGACTGATACAAATTTCTCTGCGAAGAAATCTGACAGGGTCTTGGCCTGCTCTAGCTACTGACCTTCATGGCTGTCCAGTCCTTCTGACACAACCATCTTCTTTACTTCTATATACAGTAAGAAAGCAAGATTCGTTATAATCAACAACTGGACCTCTCTTTGCAAGCCAAACCTTGTGACATGTAAAACAGTAGCCATCTGTTTCCAGCTCTCTCACTATCATTTGAAACATCATCTTTCACTTTTTAAAACTCATATTTGAAACTCTATTATCAGAAACCTCTTCTTCCATCTGTTTTCAGATCTCTCGCTATCATCAGAAAACTCTCTTCCATCAGAATTCAAATTTCTCGCTATCATCAGAAACCTGTTCTTTCATCAGTTTTCAGATCTCTCGCCATCATCAGAAAACCCTTCTTCAATAAGTTTTCAAATATCTCGCTACCATCAGAAACCTCTTTCACCATCATCAGAAACATCTTCTTCAATCTGTTGTCAAATCTGTTGCGATCACCCAACTTATCTTCCAACTTACCGCCTCCGTCTTGGCATGATTGGCAGAAAATATTCAAAGAACTTAAAGACATCCAAATACACATCGTCATCCATCTTAAGAATGACCTTGACATTCGTGCAGTACTGATTGGCCCAGCGATAGCCCATGATGGTCTTGTAAGTCAGATTATGGTAGTGATCAACAAACCTTCCCTAAGGGTACAAAAGAAAACAAACCACAAACTACCATGACTGGTGTAAATTAGCACACGCAGACACCAGCAGAAATAATCGCATGATTAAAATAAACAATTCTTCTCAGAAGTTTTTAAAGCACAAGTATCGCGTTTAAGCTGAATTACAGCAAGGGCCAGAAATTAGCAGCATGTTTGAACATATTAAGACAAATCTGTATAGTTTTAAATCTCACGGCTGAGTTTGGAGGGAGGATAATATCTATTAAGATGACATATTTTGTTTTGTCTTGTCTCTTTCCTCATATATCTTTCAGTGACTAATAGACGTACTGATAGCGCTTGCTTCGTGTAATGAGACTGCATGAGCAGTCTCTTTCTCTGTTTCCTACAATTCTTAGTATAAATGTGTTTTTTTTGGGGGGGGGGGGGGTATACTGTCTAGTGGTAGTCGTGTAACGTGGCCATATCATTCGACTTGTTGTTTCTCAATGTAATCTTTGTTTTGATGGTGTCATTCCTTATTTGGTCTCTTCTTGTAACATTTAGTATTCTCCTTAAACATCTCATTTCTGATGATTTTTCCGTACTGTTCTTGACTGTTAGTGTCCATGTTTGACATTGATGGCGTAGAATTTAGAGGAAATTTGCCTCTTTCTTTTTTGTGTTTCAGCTGTGATGTATTTGTACGATTTATTTTAGATGTTCATATATCAGAAAATGTACGGTAACTTCGTACATTTTCATGTGTTTCAAATCAGCGTGGGAACTGTATTTACCGAAAGTTTCCTCGTGACAACCTGCTATTTTCTTGCTTTTGCTTTACCTGAAGTTGTTGACTATTCGTCCGTAGGACACTTTGTGCTTTTAACTTTTGTTGCACTATATTTTTTTTACTGAAGATTTTCATTGTTTTAGTGGACCTGACGGCAAGTGTTCAAGGGAAATCAATGTTGCTTCATCTTAAACTGCAGCAGAAAGATGCACCACGAAGGAAGGCCCAGATGTTAAGTAGCAACGAAGCTTGACATGGAATAAACATCAAAAGTGAAAAAAAAATCTTATATACGAAGATCGAAATCTTCTATGTGACAAAATTCAGCTTTCGAACGAGCTCTGAAATACGATGCTGAGCTCCACGTGAGTTTTTTTTTATAATTAGAACTGTGAAGAAGCAAAGTTGGGGCAGACTATTTCTAGATTTCTCTTTTTTTTTCAAGAAATCAAAGTTCCAGAACTTACCGTCTCATAAAGGTAAGAACCCACTATATTTACATAAATTAGACTCTCTTCTGGAGATTTATATAGTGTCCATTGCCATCTTTGATCTTGCTCTTTTCTTAATTTTTATCACCCATTAATCTTCCCTTCAGTTTCTTTTATCTGTATTCATCTTGCCACCTTTCTCCTGCTTGTCATCTTTTCGCTCACTATTAAGCTGTCTTTTTTCCTTTTTTCAAGTAATTTAAAATATTTGTTTAAATATTGACGTTACCTGCACCATGTCCCTGTACTGATAATCTTCGCGCTCTATATTAGCCTGCATCACAATGTCCTTCGGTCGGCCCACCAAGAATACTGGCTGAAACAGCATACAGCAAAGACGTACAGAAAAAACAGCATACAGCAAAGACGTACAGAGAAAACGGCATACAGTAAAGACGTACAGAGAAAACAGCATACAGCAAAGACGTACAGAGAAAACGGCATACAGCAAAGACGTACAGAGAAAACAGCATACAGCAAAGACGTACAGAGAAAATGGCATACAGCAAAGACGTACAGAGAAAACAGCATACAGCAAAGACGTACAGAGAAATGAAGTTTTCACTTATTATACATTTTTTTGCGGGTGCTGTTGTATACAAAAAAAAAAAACCAAAAAAAAAAACAACGCAACTTTTGATGTTTTGTTGAATGTTATGGGTGTAGAAACTGGAACAATCTTTAACACGACTAATGAAAATGATGAAGAATATATTTGAGGGCCAGGCAAAACGAAAGAAATAGTTCATTGATGAAATTTGTTGCACTAAACTATTGAAAAACTATATGGCACATTTTTATTCATAGAAAAATCATGACGTGGGTAAACATCAATCAAGGAAAACGACAAAAAAAAACGAGCAAACCACATGTAGAAAAAAAAATTAAAATGAGAAAAGACAAGTTAGAGAGCAGAGAAGAGCAGAGAGAGTGTGAGAGAGAGAGAGAGAGAGAGAGAGAGAGAGAGGGAGAGAGACTCTCAGACTGCCAGTGTGGACAATTCCTGTTTGGTTGTTTGTGTACAACGAGACCAAACCGAAGTCGAATGCACGTGGAGTGGTGAGCAGGAACGAGTGTTATCGAGTTCTAGGGCGAAGGCCTCTGCTCTTGGCAGCCTCTGGCTATTGTTAACGCTATTAATTAATGTCCGGACATGTTAATGCTTACTTAACATAATCGGTTTATTAAATGTTAAACTGGGAACTGGGTGGTGCGGCATGGTATGTTACTGCACACCGAGGTAAAATTCCTAGAGTACGTTCCCTGGTACGTTCCCCCAAGAAAAAAAACAGGAATGCCTTAAATATTACTGACACTCAACTCATAAAACACATGTTGCATATTTCTCTTTCAGACTACCTTAATCCTGTACGGCTGGGTATTGCTGTACAAACTATACAGATGTCGCAGGATGCGCCGGTTGTACAAGTTCTCCGCAGAGGTGCTGATTAGAAACAAGCCGTCGTATCGGACAGTTCCGTTTCTCTTGTTCCTGCTTCTTTTACCCCTCGGCTCACAGCCCTCAGCGTTGACAACAAAATCTGAGGTCAGAGAGTTAATGTCGTTAAAGAACAACATAGTTCCTGCTATGTTTAGGCAAACTAAAAGAAAGTTCACGAAGATCCCACATTTCTTGCCCCGAGAACAGCTGTATGTGGACGTGGCTCAAGCGGAAGCATCTCGAAAATGAAACAACCTAAATCAGCCGGCACTTCCCAACAGAGAGTGAAAATAAAGAAAATAAACAATTTTACAACTGTCCATAATTACATTATATATATGTATATATATATATATATATATATATATATATATATATATATATATATATATTAGATAGTTGATAGTTGCAGAATTACTTGCAATAGATGTGCCATAAGTGACAGTTGCAGAATTACTTGCAATAGATATGCCATAGGTGATAGATGCAGAATTACTTGCAAGTGGTATGCCATAAGTTACCAAATTCCCATAATTTCAGTTAGAATAACGTCTTAACTCTTTCATTCCTGGATTAATTTACATATTCCTGCTAGAATAAATTTTGATGAGAAATTTAAGTAGAAAGAAACTAGGGGAAACTGCTCTATAATTTAAAAACATGGGTTAAATATGTGCTACGTTTAATTTTATTTAGACTTCGGCTAAATATGGCCCTGAGCATTGACAGGTATGCAGTTTCCACCAACACTGGCAGTGCTGTTTTGAAGTGACAGAATTAAAGAATTTGCCCATAAACTGACACGCGCATACAAAAACTGCTTACCATGAGACACTCCAGTCTGAAACCGCAAAATTTACATTAGCACTTTTCTCAGTACAGTGTTATTTATTTACCATTACCTCAATTTCCGCGACTTGTTAGCATTACTAATATCATTATAACAGGTATTTATCGTCATGACAACCTGTAAACTCGTCGGTGATGTACGTGTTTTGAGGCTCGTAAGCGTCGTCATTGCTCTCCACATCTTGAGCCCGTCTCGAGCGCCAGTTTTTGTCCGACTCCTTCCGTGATCGTCTGCCCTCACTTGGTGCAACTGGTGAATGTGTTCAATGGGGTGTTTAAAAAGTGAATACATAAACGAGAATCGTCTGAGACTAATAATTTCATTAATATTGATTATACAGTTATTACTACTACTACTATTACTACTACTGCTGCTGCTGCTACAACAACTACTACTACTTCTACTACTGCTACTATTACTACTACACTACTACTACTATACCAGCACTACTTTAATATTACTACTATACTACTTCCGCCACCACCACTACTACTACTGCTTCAACTACTACTAAAACTACTGTTACTATACTACTACTATTAGTACTACTACTACTGCTACTACTACTACTAATACTAATACCAGTATTACTACTGTTATTACAACTTTTGCTGTTTCTACTAATGCTGCTAGTCCTCTCCCTGCTGTCATGCTTAACACAAATGCCAAGAAAATAACTGCTAGAAATGGCCTTTCACAAGGATAAACTGACAGACAGGTATCTCTAGAACCAATGTGAGTAACGGTCATTACTTTGTGGCATGACAATATATACACGAATTCTGCAATATAAGCTTATTGCTTGAACGTGAATGTTTCAGCCATGTTAACATCAAATTTTCAGTATAAACAAGTGCACTTGTCTATTACAAATCCGGTAGCCAGTTATCCGGTTCAGTCAGTTACTCGGAACTAATTTCCACGAGAGATATTTCAGCTTTCCCGGGTCGCCACACACTAACCTGCCACTACCGTTTGGTGGCGCTAGCTGTTGCATCTGCTGGCTTTGAGCGCAATGATAATGTTGTTTTTTTTGTTGTTGTTTTGTTTTTTTTCATTTGGTGCATTTTTTATTAAAACCTGCCGATATTTAGCCCCAGTCAATGCTCTGATGAATACAAACAGTGCTTCTCATGTTGTGAAGCGCAAACATCGTACGCCGTCCATCAAAGATAATGTAGAATTTCTTTTAAAAATATTGACTGGGCGAAGCTTTTGTGACCTGGCTCATCTACAGATAATGACATAAAGAAACAGAGAGAAAAACTGCACAAATTCTTTGCTGACAGTGATTCAAAGAAGCAGATCCTGACAGCCCTTCGCCTCAAAACATGTAACTTGCTTAGCTGCAAGTTCCAGCTCTTCACTTTGGAAGTGGCAGTGATGAAGCTTCTTACGTAAGTCAACAGAATTACAAGTACTTGTAACCTTTATAGTATTTTACCTGTGTTTCATTAACATTTCACTTGATTTCCATTTAATTGTTTTTTCCTTTATTAACCTACATGTACCGATCTACAGAGCGTTTTAAAGGCGTGGCTAGTTGTTGGGTTAAGTGTAATCTAACGTAGCCATCAGTAAATCCGGCAAAAATCACTTATGTGGCATCCAACATGTCCCGATGATGCCGGATTAGTGATGGTCAAGTGTTTTAATTCTGTGATGTTAGTCAAAATGATTCCAGAGAATGACGATGCAGAACTTTGAGAAAAGGCAGCAAATGCTTGTGACATATGTAAGTAAATGTGCATGTATAAAGCGAAAATATGATTCAAGGTATTGTACATGAAAATACGTAAATGTGCAGGTATAAAGCGAAGATTTATTCAAGATATCGTAACTGAACATACGTCTGAAGAAGTAATCGATATCATCCACGAAACAGTAGAAAACTAGAAGAGCTAACGCAGGGATCAGGACTGTATCGAGCATAGATTGCGCCCGCTCCGTCAGATTTCGTCGCCCATAATTCATATCCGCAGTTTCTATCTCCACCCAGCAGTAAACAACTCGTTCACGGTGATGCAATCGATACTGTAGTCGATGTAATCTAAAGGCTTGGATGGTACGCTTGAAATGTTCCAGCTATTCTCATGTCTCAGAACTATAAAACAACGTGGCCGTCAAAAAGCTGTTAAAATGTTCTTGTCAAATTTAGTGCCCACTGAATTGTTCTTTAGCTTGACCATAGCCTGGGATAGAAGCACAATAGTTTGGCAATTGAATGGAATATCGGCCTTACTTGATTATGACGTCACGGACAGGAGCACGAACAAATTTTAATCTCTGATTATAGCACAATTTTTCATGACGTCATTACTGTGAAATTATATGAACAAGCAGGACCTCTACCTCTGTGAGGAATTGTATATATTATATAAGCTGTTAAAAGACTGACTATTCCTCACCCTCTCCTTTACCCAGCTTACAATATTGACTGGCCATTCTGTTTTCACCCATTTTGGGCCCATTTTAAACATTTCAGCCCTCTTCCCCCCCCCCCCCCCGAACCCCCGCCAGAAAAAAATCCCATCCCTGGAGCAATACTTCTTCTTCTTCTTCAGCTTTCCGAGCCATTAAGACTCATTGCTGCAGATAAAGTTCGCCTCCATTCCTAATCTTCTCTCTCTGTTTGGCGACATCAATTTCTTTTATATTCTCTTCTATGTTGTCTTTCCATCTCTGTCTTGGTCTACCCCTTGGTCTTGTTTCCCTCATCTCTTGTGCATACATAATTTTTGTTTGTTTGTTCTCTTCCTTTCTTTCTACATGCCCCAGCCAGCGTAGTCTGTTCAGTTTCAAGACATTTATAATTCGCTGGGATTTAAATAAGCTGTTTAATTCAGTGTTCTTTCTAGCTCTCCATTCTCCACTGTTGCAACAAAAAAAGGCTGAAAACACATACACATGCACGCACACCCACACACAATTTTGACCTGAAAACATGTATTATAATAGGGATAACCAAACTGCTATGAGGTTAAGATTTCTGAAAGTCGCAAGCAAGGGGGTAGGGGTGGAAGGAGCCGGGGTTGTACCCTTGGGGGTTGGGTTATCTCAATTTATATATGTCAAAGAGTCTCATGTGACTTGCAAGCCACGGTTTGGCAGCCCCTGTATTATAATACAAAACGCTTGGGCCACAGACTCGCTGTGTGGTATGTCACAAAATCTTTATTTTTCAAACTGAGGCGCCTCAGACGTAAAGGCTGTGTGCTTCACCAGCACCTAGTAAAGGCTTTGTGCTTCACCAGCACCTAGTAAAGGCTTTGTGCTTCACCAGCACCTAGTAAAGGCTTTGTGCTTCACCAGCACCTAGTAAAGGCTTTGTGCTTCACCAGCACCTAGTAAAGGCTGTGTGCTTCACCAGCACCTAGTAAAGGCTTTGTGCTTCACCAGCACCTAGTAAAGGCTTTGTGCTTCACCAGCACCTAGTAAAGGCTTTGTGCTTCACCAGCACCTAGTAAAGGCTTTGTGCTTCACCAGCACCTAGTAAAGGCTTTGTGCTTCACCAGCACCTAGTAAAGGCTTTGTGCTTCACCAGCACCTACGTGGTAAATAATCATATCAAAGGTCAGCGACTTAACGCAAAAGGTGTGGGGGGGGGGTGTGTTCAACATCACGCAAGGTGTAAATGAGGGCGAAACTTTTGAAGACGGAATGAATGCAAGCATTAATGAGACTGAGTCTCTCGCTTGTGTTCTGTGCTGGGGGCTGGAAGTCCTTTTGGCTTTCACGATATAACCATCTGTGACGTGAAATGTTTGCCAACTTTGAAGACATAATGACTAACAAGTGAGAGAGAGAGAGAGAGAGAGAGAGAGAGAGAGAGAGAGGAGAGTGATAGAGAGGATGGTTCACATTTCTGTGTTCTGTACTTCTAAAATCAAATTTCCTGCAAAAAGCTGATGCTGACTCGATAACCCGAGAAAAAACAGCTTTGCCTTGAAGGGATATTTAGAATAGACAAAAGGTACAAATATATGAAGTAGTAATAGCACACTAATTGTTCTGAGGAAACACTGTCCTGATAGGGGCAAACATATTTTAGTAACACAAGCCAAATAATCGCACGGCACAGAAAAGATTTCCAAGCAGAAAGAAAAAAAAAAGCCAGGGAGAAAAATGAATGAGGATTTTTATAGTTAATTTCATGCAGATGAAGAAGAAGAACACAAAATACAAAAACAAGGAAGAATGAGGAGAAATGTGCTTCAAGAAAAGGATAAAACAAATATTTTCTCAAATAGTAAAGTGCTTCAATGAATTCAGCACAAAAGAAATCAATACTCAAACTGTTAAAGGCCTGTAGTTCCAATAAATGTTTATTTTTATATGCATAACTGCCTCCATTAAACACAATCTACCACCAATTATAAGTATATATGTATAGAAAAATCCCATTATCCATATATAAAAATAAAATGCCAACAGTACTGGTAACTGACACAACAAAATAAAAAAAAAACATATTGTCAGTATACATGTCAATACTAACTGATAACACACTGGAACAAGTACAAAAATTTCGTACTCTTGGTACAAATTAAAATAAATACAAGAAAATTTTTTTTAAAATGAAAATCTAAACGTGACCTGAGCACTTTCCACACACCAGAGACAAAATCTAACTCTTAGTAAATGGAAACTTACAACTAATAATTTACACAAGTATTATAAAATCATTTAACATCAGTCAACATGAAAGAAGCAAGAACAGTAATGATAATAACAGATAAACAATCACAGTGTTCTGTTTCTAGAAACTCTGAACAGGACTTTCTTGCTATTTATTTTATTATCACCATTTTAACATTTCCATTCTTTACAGAAGAACCATTCTGTAACATAAAATCTGAGTAAAATTTCATATATGACATACCTGAAAATTTTTTATATTACGAAGGTTGACAGAGTATGAGATTTCAATTCACACAGTCTGAGCAGCACCTCTGCTAATTGTAGAACAGACTGGGAGTCAAATATGCTAATGCTGAATCAGAAAATTATGCTAAAGACATTAGACAAAGTATTGTATTGTGGTGTCAGTCAGCCAAGAACTTTACACTGAAGGATTCTGAGATGGAGATTGCTGTACATATTAATTTGTCCAGATTTTGTACTCTTTTTCTGAGTTAAGTTACTGCAATGTCTGAGTTTCATGTATGAACTGTTATCATCATCATCTATGACTGGTCTGAAGCTTTCACCTCTGATTTAATTGTTTTCTCTTACTTTCATTACCTTACAGAAAACTGTGGCACTGTAGGCAGAATTTCATTAAGATATCACAAGATTAAAAAAAAATATTGTGTGTTGGGGCACATTATTGCTGGCTGTAACTATTGGAATGTTATATGACATCCACTTGATATACTGGTTTTCAGAGGTGACACAAGTGGTGACTGATAAGTTCTCTGCATAAGGTACAAAAGATTATTTGTGGACATCTTTTTTGGGTTATTTCTCAACATAGTCCCAGTGCAAGTTTATGTACTTAGTCCAGTGATCCGGGAGCATATGTATCTCTTCTTTGTAAAAGTCAGCATAGTGTGCCAGTAGAAAGTGGTCTACAACATGAATGACGTCATCATCTGAAGCAAATCTGCCACCACTGAGCTCCTTTTTTTGAGTTTGGTAAACAAGTAATAGTCCAAAGGGGCCAAATCTGGGGAATAAGGAGGATGTTCAAGAAGCTGGAAGCCGCATTCATGAATGGCAGCCATTGCCACTGCCAACCTGTGAACTGGAGCATTATCTTGATGAAAGATGACTCCTCTTGTCAATTTCCCTTGAAACTTTTCCGTCAATTTGACCTGTAGCGGCTTCACAAGATTAATGTAACAGGCTCCGGTGACCGTTCTGCCCTTTTGAAGATAGTCTACCAATAGCACACCTTCTGAATCCCAAAAGACGGAAGCCCTCAATCCGCCTCAGACAGAATCACCTTTGCTTTCTTTGGAGGTGAGTATCCATGATGTTTCCACTGCTTTGTTCTTTGGTTTCTGGCTGAAAATAATGAACTCAAGTCTCATCTACAGTCACAAAATGATGAAGAAATTTTTCAGGATCTTCAGAAAAATGGCCAAGATTGTCTCTTGATATGTTGAGATGCTGCCGTTTGTGATCAGCTCCAAGTAGTTCCGGAACCCATCGAGCAGAGACCTTTGTCATTTGAAGATCACTGTAAATAATGGCATGAACACATTCCTGGGAGATGCCCAACTCAGTAGCAATGTACCGTTCAGTTAGTCGTCGATCCTCCATTATCATGTCATGGATTCTGCCGGTGGTTTCCACTCTTGGTTTTCCTGGACGGGGATCATCTTCCAGACTCTCCCTTCCATGTTTGAATTGAGCTGCCCATTTCTTCATTGTGCTGTAAGAAGGGGCACTCTCCTCTAGAGTCTCTACCATATTCTCATGGATCTCCTTCGATGATGAGCCCTTGATGCAGAGGTAGCGAATGACTGGTCGATGAGAAATTTTATCCATTTTCTCAATTTCTGCCACCCTTTACCACTTCAGTAGCCTGCAAAAAAAAAAAAAATTGGTTGCAGTTAAATTTTGTAAAACTTGATTTTTAGTCTTACATTAACCTGATCTACAAATACATTTCAAGTATTTGTACCTTATGCTGAGAATTTATCAATCACCCCTCATAAATGCAGTAGAACAAAATACTGTGAATGCTGTGTAATTATACTATATTAATCACAGTACCTGCAAGTTATTGTGAACTGAACAAAAACTAGCTAAAACTGTAAGATACAGGTAACTCTCTGGAAATGATGTGATAAGATGGAAGTCAGAGGGAATAATGACCTAGTGGCATGAGAGAAAATAAAATGGCAAACAAACTGACTGGAAACATCATATAGAACGATGAAATCTGAACAATAATACCAGTCAGCACAGCATGTAATGAATGGACAAGACCTGGCCTCACCATATTTTAGTGCTCCAGCACTATTGATCCAACAACAAAATAACACACGGGGAATTAACAAATTATAACAATGAGTGGTCCAACAACAAAATAACACATGGGGAATTAACAGATTATAACAATGAGTGATCCAACAACAAAATAACACATGGGGAATTAACAAATTATAACAATGAGTGGTCCAACAACAAAATAACACATGGGGAATTAACAAATTATAACAATCAGCAGTCCAACAACAAAATAACACATGGGGAATTAACAAATTATAACAATGAGTGGTCCAACAACAAAATAACACATGGGGAATTAACAAATTATAACAATCAGCAGTCCAACAACAAAATAACACATGGGGAATTAACAAATTATAACAATGAGTGGTCCAAGAGCAAAATAACACGTGGGGAATTAACAAATTATAACAATGAAAAAGTAATAGATGAAATGAAGCAGAACACACCCCCCACCCCCACACACACAAAAAAAAAATCTGCTCTCCATGATCATTTGTAAATAAGAAGAAAGTTTTACATAAGTATTCCACCAAGTGAATTCTGCCTTTATCAGTTGTGACAGATAAGGTTCTTATTATATTTGTGCTGTTTTAGTCCCCAAAAACAATGGATATCCTGTCATTATGTCTTGTTAAGCTCTCATATCTTAACTCGCTCTTAATTATCTTAATATACTTAACTTACAGCAAAACAGTGTTGTACAAATAAAAATATAATAAATATATATTGTGCCCATAGATTAAAAAAATAATTGGAATGCTCTTTATTCCATGACAAAGTGACATAATGGATTGTTATTGTCCAAAGAAGTCATCTTAAGATGAACATTTAAATGTTACATTATGAAAAATGTGGTATATCAGAATATTACACATCATGATGCAGTAAAATAAAACATAATAGGAGTTCTGAATTATAACTTTTGATTCTGACAAAATGGTATTCTGAACAACAGTTCTGATCTACTGTAGTGTCACAAATCAAATACAGTCTGGGACTAAGTAATAAAATAATACCAAAATCACTCAATCAAATAAAATCTGGGACTAAGTGATAAAATAATACTGAAATCACTCAGTCAAATAAAATCTAGTACTAAGTGATAAAATAATACCAGAATCACTCAATCAAATAAAATCTGGGACTAAGTGATAAAATAATACCGAAATCACTTAATCAAATAAAATCTAGGACTAAGTGATAAAACAGTACTGAAATCACAATATAGTAATGTAAAAAAAATACTCACTTATACAAAAGGACTCGTTGATAAAATAATGACTGGTTTTGAAAATATGCATGATGAAATCTAATCCACTTTAGTGAAACAATCGTGTGCAATTAGCAAATGCATTGCTCAACACGTAGATGTCAACATACCAACAAAGAATATGATCTAATGGTAAACAGAAAAATACAATACTGTTATCTCCCCTGTAAATACAGATTTGAGAATCTTGGAAGCTGTAATGGAGATCCATTTTTTTGCTAATGCAGGTATCAAGCTGGATAGTGACTTTTCTTTTTCCTCTCCTTTTTAACTTCATGAAGTGGACCTATGAAGCAGGCTTCACAGCAAACTCTGTCAACAAGAAACATGATCCCAACCCAACAGGCATGGCTGTGTACTACATAACAGCTTGCTTCTAGGTTTGAGGTAGATTATGGTTTTGAAGCAAAATCAGAAGTAAACTGAACCACAAGACACACAGCATCATGAGAAAGGACCACATTAGGCATACACTCCCAGACAAAGTGCTCTCATCTATCAAACACTAATGACGATGCTCTCGTCAAGATATTTTGATTCTCAGTTCTTTACCTCCTCAAAAATTGCTAAATAAACTCTCACATTAAAAAAAAAATCTTCATCCTGCTGCTCATTTTGGCAACCATTACTTTCAGAAGACATTTTTTATGCATTAACCATAAATCTTCTGTCCAAAATTTATCAGACAAATTGGTTTTGACAATCCATTCCTGTATTATATTGTATGCAGAAAAACAAATGAGATTTTAAAATGCTCCATTTAAATCATACAGGAAACAATGATTTATTCCAAGCTAATTATTAGTTGGTGGCTTAGCTGAATGGTTAGGCACTCAGTTTACTAACCTGGTAGTATCGGGTTGAAGTCCCAGCCGTGGGATTTTTTCTGCTACACACCAAAAAGGCCCCTGGGTTCACCTAGGCTCTAAAGATGGGAACCAGAGAAATCTGGGAAGGTAAATGCAGCCAGGCTGAAAATGACATCACACTTTCATGTTCCAAAGGTCATGGAAATTACGGACTTAATACCGTATCACCAGTTGCCTTAATGGCGTAGAAATGGGACTTTTACTTTTTAATTATTAGTTAACCTTAAAAAAATTTGAAAAATTATTTCTTCATGTTTTCACATAGCAAAATGCAAGAGAGGCAAAACAAATAAAGCTAAATAAAATAAACCAGGCAATTAGTTATAAATTTAATGGCACATCTTGGATTTTTTTTTTAATGGTTGAAACAGAGTTAAAGTTCACTGTTAAGTAATTTGTTCTCCAAAAATAAAATGAGTTCTGGCAATGGGAACTAAAATGACATAAAGTGTAAACTGTATAGCTATTTTAAAGTATTATCATGTGAGAAAAATTTGATATGATTTTAAAAGGAAATGGTGTTTGTATAAAAATTTTTTTCATTTTGGATATATTGGACAGTGGATTAACTTGTGGGGTAAATGTACCAGAAAAAAATCCCACTGCTGGGACTGAACTCGGTACCACCTGATTAGTAAACCGAGCGCCTAACCACTCAGCTAACCAGCCTTATGTAGTGAGAGTTAATAAAAATAATTTTAAATCCATGTTAATTATTCAGCACAGTCCCTTCATTTGAATGAACTCACAGATGTATATGGGAGAAAACTGACTGATTTTCCTTCAATACTGTATCCTCAATACAATATGCCTTTATGGCATGGTAATGGTAATGGGAATGTTACCTTTACCTTACCCTCAGTATACTTAACAACCAGGAATAAACATAATCTAGAGCTATTCTGACATTCGCAGGCTCCTGAAGTTAAATATTTTATGTAATCTTACATGCTTCCCATGCCGTTAAACATCACATAGAGCTCGCATGGCGGTTTGCCAAGTTTTCCTGTTTTCGGTGAGCTTTTCAACCTCATCAAGGGATGTTATGCGCAATAAACTGGCCTCTCTTAACAATGTCTTCTTTAGAGTTTCGCGTGGTTGGCCTTTTTTTTTTCTTCGGCCTGTTATGTTCCACTTGATAGCTTGTTTTGGGATTCTCTGGTTGTTTCTTCTCATCACATGACCGACATATATCCATCTTCTTTTTCTGATCACCCATGAGACAAGTTGTTTTACAGTCAACAAAAAAATAGTAGAAAATATTTACTACAATCATACAGATACAGATCTTTTGCAGGGCACTGTCTGTCACAGTCTTGTGGTTATATATTTAAAATACTGAAGCAAATTGTACATGAAAATCTCTAAATAAAGCAACTTTTGTGATTTATCTTCAGCCATAAGAAAAAAGGGGGAAAAAAAGACATGAGACCTCAAAAAAGAGTCAGAGATGAATCACTTATTGCCTCTTTAAGTACTCTTAAGGCACACAACAATGTAGTAAGTTATCAAGTGAGAATAAATTGAGTTCATTAATCTCAACAATGAGTATGATACAAAATTAAAAGATAAATACATTATCATAGTACAGCTCAGAAAAAAGGTCAAGAAAAACATAAGCAAATATGATAAAATTAGGAAGCATACAAAAAATATATCAGATTCTGCATAAATATATTGGATGATATGAAGCATTACTCTATAACCATTAACAATATTATCACAATTACTGTATTACCGTACTAAAATTATATAGAAAACAATCAATATGGCATAATATAATGATTTAATTCACAATATTTTATATAGTCCCACAAAGGCCCGACACTGGAGATCAGTTATCAGATAAATACAGTTTTGATTTATAAAATATAAGAAGAATCTTGAAAGAAAAAAAAACAAGAAATCAACAGAATTATAAAAAGCTGCCAAACATGAGAGTTTGCAAGAACCATCTTGCTTACACAATGGTAAATATAAAGTGCACATACCAACCAACCTCACTTCATCTTACTACACAGAACTGACTAAACACAAACAGATCATTAGTTCTGGTGCCTACATGGTTAAACAAGTATATAAGACCAAAACTCCTCCTCTGTACTCTTATTAAAAGAAGACAACTGCATCCTCTTTCATAAACTTCACTGAAATATTTAGATCCATTATATCTTCACATTATTCAGTTCACAGGTCTCTGTCAGAAAGCTGAAGTGTCCATACAAGATCAGAGCTCTTCCCTTTTACCCTTTCCAAATGAAACAACAGCATTCTCTCTCAAAAACTTCTCTATATCATCTACAGCCATGGGACCTTCATACTTCACTGGTGAGTTCTTGTTACCAACTGTGGCAAAGTATATGGTTGGATAAACAGGAGCAGTGTAGTTTGCTGGCAGGTCATTTGCTGAAGCATCCATCTTGGCTATGATTAAGTTGTGTTCATTCTTCATTTTTTTAGCCAAGGCTTCAAGATTTGCTTCTATTTGCTTGCAGTGTACACACCATGGGGCATAAAGTTCTATCAAAACATCCCTGACAGTGTCCTTGACAATCTGATCAAACGTCTCCCCAACAACAAGTGTCAAAGGTCCAATCTGTTTCTTAGGTGGTCGCTGAGATTTGATGTACGGCTTCAACTTCCCTGGGTAAAACAAGATAAATCTAATGTTAGAAATAATGAGATCGCTATTGTGCACCATCAAATTTTTCAGTTATCCTGTGCAACAGATCTTTAAAAGGGAAAAAAAAACTTGTACATCTAAGTAACTAAACAAGATCTAGTAGCAAAGTTCTGAGGGAAAAGGTGGTCTTTGACCTCTTTCATCAGCAAGTGTGACCGATGCAGAACACTTTACAGTATGATGACAATCAGAACATTTATATGATGACTCCTTTCAATACAAGAGCTCGCTTTTCTGACATTCTTACTGAATAAGGATGTTCTGTTCCACAAATGCAAGAAGAATAATACAATTTTTTTTCTTCCCAATATTTCTATACAAGATTATGAGATCTTTGGGGGGGGGGGAAGGGGGGGAGGGGAAGAATTAATATTCACAATATTTAAAAAAAATTTTTCATTTCTTCTATTACTCTTATTTGAAATCAATAATGCTTACCTACATAAAAAACAAAAGACAAGAGTGTATGTTCAGTACTTACCCACTCTGTAACTATTTAGGAAGTCAATGACAGCATCACTGCTAAACTCATCCATTGGTTCCATAGCATACTTCCTGCCATCAGCACCAAACAGACCAATGTTAAGCTCTTCTCCAGACTCCTCCAGGCCAAACTGCTGTAAGAGGTTGTGATGTTCTTCATCATCAGCTATAGCAAATGTTATATCTGGGTACTTGGAGGCAATATCTGCAATTTTGTGTCTCCAGAATTGAGTTGCTGAATGATTCCAGTAAAGAAATGACAAGAGTCTGTTGCAATATGACACCAATATATAGCAAGTACAAGAATGCATAAAAGAAATCTCAACAATACTGAATTATTATTTCTGAATGTGTCTTGAAAAATAAGAAATATAGTAAAGAAACATGTTAACCATTTTCTGCTCATTAACCCATTTAGCGTTACTTTTAAAAAATTGGGTCACTCTACCAACGGTAAATTATTTTCATAAAAACAAAAAAACTCAAGTGGGATGCACAACAGTTATAAATACAAAGTAAATATTTATTATGACAGAGGAAAAAAAATTTCTTGACATAGACTGACGATGATGATGATGATGGTGAAGGCAGTGGCAATGATGATGGTGGTTATGGTGGTATAATGCTGTTGAGATTAACAGTGGTCACAAATGATAATGATTATGCTCATGGTAATGGCAATTATAATCTGACATGGGCTCATGATGATGAAAAAAGTGGTAGCAGTGAAGATGGAATGATGATGCTGATGTCCACATGAATAGTTTTTCTTTATCTGATAAACTACGAAGCAATGTAACTTTGCCCCTCGCAGAAATATTGTTTCCCTGTGAATCTGAATGCTGACCTGGAATGTTGCTGTTGACCATCTCACACAAATTCAATTTCAACAGTTGTCATCATTATCATAAACATCACTCTCACTCAAAGAATCTAAGCTGTCTGCTGTCCATATAAGAAGAAATATCAGTATCACTGTGTAATAAGGCATCATCATCTCTGAAACATGTTTACTACAACTGATCATTGTTCTCAAAGTGTGTAGCATATAAAACACAGCTTCATCCACTTGCTGAATTTGCTTTTCCATCAGCCTCCCATGTTATCTGGTAATTAGATCAACCACTGTTTATGATACAGTGAGAAAAGTCAGGGATAATGTTATGAAGTATGTTTGCACTAACTTGGGGAGAATGCTGTAAGAGACACAAAGCAGCATTAGTTAACTCAGGCAGAAAGCTAAAGGAGTTAATAAATTAATACAATTATAATTGGACTAAATGAAGAATTATCTCCACATTAACAGTAAAAAAAATATATTACCATCCTTATGATCAAAGTCAAAGTCAACGGTATAGAAAACCAGACAGAGCGGCCTTGTCTTGTCATAGTGATTAATACGAGGTTGAGCATAATGGCCTACGAGTGGCAAATGGTGATTCTTCACAAAATCAAAGATGTCTTCTGAAGTTGTTTCATCCTGAATGAAATAAAAACATGCACGATTTTAGGAAAGTAACCGTAAACAGCTCAGTCTGTTTTACCCACAAACAAAACAAGGGGTCTGCCACAGATACTGGGAAAAAAAATGTGTACAAATTTGACAAAACGAAATATGATGCAAACCTGTAAGTCATGGATGAGGGTATTAAAATTACAGCTACTACTTGCTGTAACTTGGTTGACATATGGGTGGGGAAAAAAATGTAAACATGAACTCTTGCTAACTTTGTGACCCTCTCAACTGAAAAAAAAAACAACAAAAAACATACTTAATATCCTTAAGAACAATGTAATAAATTATGAACTTTCAATAAAGAAAAAAAAAGAATATGCATAGTTTTAGTGACTCAAAACAAAAACCAAATTATCTCACTTAGGACAGAACTTACATCAAAGATGAAACAGCAGTTTCAGGAAGACAAACCAAATCACTGAAAACTGGAAATTGCTCAAGCTCATAAACTTATGTTACCTGTTATTCCTTTATATACATCAAGGGACCTACAGACAGGAGATATGAATTGTCTATTTTACAGTTTGTTAAGAATAAACTTTCAAAGAGAACAAAAAAACTACAGTGGAGAATGGAGGCAAGTACTTAAATGGAACATGAATCATACAGGAAATGAATGGCCATGTTTATTAATAAGTACAATAATCAAAGCTGAACATAATGAAAGACATATAGAACATTCATATTTTTATCACAAATATGTTAAAAATGTTCAACTCTAGTCCAAGTTGTTCAGCTCTGCAGAAATCTTAAAGGCAACATATTTGTTTAAAATCAACATCTTGGTATCTCAAACTATTAATGATTGGCAGATTTTACTATGTTGATTAGTAAACATGTAATGTGATAACAATGACTGTGTTAACTGGCAATTACCATTAATCACCAATTAAAAAAGAGAAAAACCAAAACTTCTGAAGGTTGTCGGTTGCTTTAACCAGTTTATATTATCAAAAACCTAGTGAAAAGCACCTAGCAAATTTGGTTGGAGGATAATCAGACCAGTAGGTTAATGCTGAATCTGCGTGGAGTATAATCAGACCAGTAGGCTGATGCTGAATCTGTTCGGAAGATAATCAGACCAGTAGGTTGATGCTGAATCTGTGTGGAGGAGAATCAGACCAGTAGATTGATGCTGAATCTGCATGGAGGAGAATCAGACTAGTAGATTGATGCTGAATCTGCATGGAGGATAATCAGACCAGTAGATTGATGCTGAATCTGCATAGAGGATAATCAGACTAGTAGGTTGATGTTGAATCTGTGTGGAAGATAATCAGACCAGTAGATTGATGCTGAATCTGTGTGGAAGATAATCAGACCAGTAGATTGATACTGAATCTGCATAGAGGATAATCAGACCAGTAGGCTGATGCTGAATCTGCATAAAGGATAATCAGACCAGCAAGGTGATGCTGAATCTGCATGGAGGATAATCAGACCAGTAGATTGATGCTGAATCTGCATAGAGGATAATCAGACCAGTAGGCTGATGCTGAATCTGCATAGAGGATAATCAGACCAGAAGGCTGATGCTGAATCTGCAGAGAGGATAATCAGACCAGTAGGTTGATGCTGAACCTGCATAGAGGATAATCAGACCAGTAGGCTGATGCTGAATCTGCATAGAGGATAATCAGACCAGTAGGCTGATGCTGAACCTGCATAGAGGAGATTCAGACCAGTAGGCTGATGCTGAATATGTATGGAGGATATTCAGACCAGTAGACTGATGCTGAATCTGCATGGAGGATAATCAGACCAGTAGGCTGATGCTGAATATGTATGGAGGATATCCAGACCAGTAGACTGATGCTGAATCTGTATAGAGGATATTCAGACCAGTAGGCTGATGCTGAATATGTATGGAGGATATTCAGACCAATAGGCTGATGCTGAATATGTATGGAGGATATTCAGACCAGTAGGCTGATGCTGAATCTGCATGGAGGATATTCAGACCAGTAGGCTGATGCTGAATCTGCATGGAGGATAATCAGACCAGTAGATTGATGCTGAATATGTATGGAGGATAATCAGACCAGTAGGCTGATGCTGAATCTGTATGGAGGATATTCAGACCAGTAGGCTGATACTGAATCTGTATGGAGGATATTCAGACCAGTAGGCTGATGCTGAATCTGCATAGAGGATAATCAGACTAGTAGGCTGATGCTGAATCTGCATGGAGGATATTCAGACCAGCAGGCTGATGCTGAATATGTATGGAGGATAGTTAGACCAGTAGGCTGATGCTGAATCTGCATGGAGGATAATCAGACCAGTAGGTTGATGCTGAATCTGCATAGAGGATAATCAGACCAGTAGGTTGATGCTGAATCTGCATAGAGGATAATCAGACCAGTAGGTTGATGCTGAATCTGCATAGAGGATAATCAGACCAGTAGGCTGATGCTGAATCTGCATAAAGGATAATCAGACCAGTAGGCTGATGCTGAATCTGCATAGAGGATAATCAGACCAGTAGGCTGATGCTGAATCTGCATAGAGGATAATCAGACCAGTAAGGTGATGCTGAATCTGCATGGAGGATAATCAGACCAGTAGATTGATGCTGAATCTGCATAGAGGATAATCAGACCAGTAGGCTGATGCTGAATCTGCATAGAGGATAATCAGACCAGAAGGCTGATGCTGAATCTGCAGAGAGGATAATCAGACCAGTAGGATGATGCTGAACCTGCATAGAGGATAATCAGACCAGTAGGCTGATGCTGAATCTGCATAGAGGATAATCAGACCAGTAGGCTGATGCTGAACCTGCATGGATCAGCTAGTTTTGATTTTGGTTCGGCATGTGAGTATTTTGTAAAATCTTGCTGCAAATAAGATACCAAAAACAAAAAACAAAAATTCACATGAACTGTTAATTCCTGCTGATGTTTGTAAAGTTTGTTTAATTTTACATTACAAAAGAAAATGTACCAAATTTTGTATTGAGAAACCTGGTATTTCAGAAAGTACCTCACGCAAGTATCAATTTTTAAAAATATTACAGCATGATTACTGGTGTGATAAGCAGATTGGAACACAAAAAACTCAGATAACTTCATCCATATATGACTCAATATCTCACGTAAAAGTTAACAAAATGCTCAGTAGAATTACTCTGACAACAGAGCACTGAAATCCCCACTCTGACAACAGAGCACCGAAATCCCCACTTTGACAACAGAGCACTGAAATCCCCACTTTGACAACAGAGTACTGAAATCCCCACCTGAATTTCTAAGCTGTACCACCGTGGTTCATACTGGGTGTGGAACCTTTCAGCAGTAAATACCACAACAGAGTCTGGATTTATATTATAAGCCTTCCGGAGAGACTCATCAAACACAACACCAAAATTAAAATCATCTCGGATCTCTATAGCTGTAGAAAGAGAAAAAAAAATTATATATATATATATATAAAACCAGCTATGCCACAAAGACATATTTAAAAAGTGTACTCCATGTGAATGGTACAGAACCAATATAATTAGACTTATGCATGCTCTCAGGCACATCATACACGTACGAGGGGTGATTGATAAGTTCTAGACACAAGGTACAATGGATTATTTGTGGACAACTTTTTTTGGGTTATTTCTCAACATAGTCCCCTTGCAAGTTTATGCACTTAGTCCAGTGATCCTGGAGCATACGAATCCCTTCTTTGTAAAAGTCAACATATTGTGCCAGTAGAAAGTGGTCTACAGCATGAATGACGTCATCATCTGAAGCAAATTTGCAACCGCTGAGCTCATTTTCGAGTCTGGTAAACAGGTAATAGTCCGAAGGGGCAAAATCTGGGGAATAAGGAGGATGTTCAAGAAGCTGGAGGCCACATTCATGAATAGAGCCATTGCCACTGCTGATTTGTGAACTGGAGCATTGTCTTGCTGAAAGATAACTCCTCTATTCAATTTCCCTCAACACTTTTCCTTCAATGTGACCCGCAGTTGCTTCACAAGATTAGTGTAATAGGCTCCGGTGACTGTTCTGCCCTTTTGAAGATAGTCTACCAACAGCACACTTTCTGAATTCCAAAAGATGGAAGCCATCACTTTGCCTGCAGACAGAACTACTCTTGCTTTCTTTGGAGGTGGGGATCCACGAAGTTTCCACTGCTTTGATTGTTCTTTGGTTTCTGGCTGAAAATGATGAACCAAAGTCTCATCCATAGTCACAAATTTGCTGAAGAAACTTTTCAGGATCTGCAGAAAAATGGCCAAGATTGTCTCTTGATATGTTGAGATGCTGTCGTTTGTGATCAGCTCCAAGAAGTTTCGGGACCCATCGAGCAGAGACCTTTGTCATTTGAGGATCATTGTGAATAATGGTATGAACACGTTCCTGGGAGATGCCAAACTGAGTAGCAATGTACAGTTCAGTTAGTCGTCTATCCTCCATTATCATGTCATGGATTCTGCCGGTGGTTTCATCAGTGGTTACTGTTCTTGGTCTTCCTGGACGGGGATCATCTTCCAGACTCTCCCTTCCATGTTTGAACTGAGCTACCCGTTTCTTCACTGTGCTGTAAGAAGGGGCGGTCTCCTCTAGAGTCTCTACCATATTCTCATGGATCTCCTTCGATGATAAGCTCTTGATGCAAAAGTAGCAAATGACTGGTTGATGAGAAATTTTATCCACTTTCTCAATTTCTGCCACCCCTTTCCACTTCAGTAGCCTGTAAAAAAAAAAATTGGTTGCAGTTAAATTTCTTGAAACTTGGTGTTTAATCTTATATTAACCTGAACTACAAATGCGCCTAATATCAACTGTGTGTTTCAAGTTTGCCGAGAACTTATCAATCACCCCTCGTATATACACATAGCCACTGTTGCAAAGCTGTGGAGAGTATAATCATAAAATGGTAGGAAAAGTACTTTAGTAACAAATCAAATAAAATACATTACCTGAAGCAGCTGACAATTTCTACGCAGTCTCCACTGAGAGATACATGAAATGATATGCTGTCATCCACTAGAAACAAGTTTTACAGTTGGACAAGTGGTAATGTCATGTTGGTAAAATGTTAATAACTGGTACAAGAAGGACAAATAAGACTAATTATGATCTGATAACAGAATCTGAAAAAAGAATTTCTGGTCCCATCAGAGAATATAAAGAATTTCTGGTCCAGTCAGAGAATATAAAGAATTTCTGGTCCAATCAGAGAATATAAAGAATTTCTGGTCCAATCAGAGAATATAAAGAAGTTCTGGTCCAATCAGAGAATATAAAGAATTTCTGGTCCAATCAGAGAATATAAAGAATTTCTGGTCCAATCAGAGAATATAACAATGAAGTCTGGAGGGTCAGAACCAACAAAGAAATCCATACTTTCTAGAAAGAGGCACAAATCTTCTCCACTATTAAAAGCTAACAGACTATGATGGTTAATGGGGGCAAGGAGGGAATGAGGGAGGGAGGGATGGGGAGAGAAAGGGTTCGCAGGTTAAACCTAACAGAATAATTCATAAGGAAAATCTAAACCTTGTGAAGAACATTGGTTCTTTGTTCACAAGGTCTTAGCTTTTTGTCCCTATACATCTTTAATGGTGGAGACAATCTGAGGAAATCAATATACCCAACACTTCATCTTAATGTTCATTTTGTTCAGCCTCTGGGATTATAATGTGGCAGAGAAGTGATTACAAGGCTCACTAGGTCTCCTAGCTTCTCCTGCCAAGCCTACCTCACCTATCAGATGATGAACCCTGTTATACTCACCAATTTGCCCACACTGGGACAACCCATTAGGCAGTCAGCAGGGATAGCAAATGAGGTAAAAATGAAATAAACACTTCAAGCTAAAAATAAGTGGTTCCCATCAAAGTTGGAGATATGCCGACTAAGACTGCTCAGAGCACAGTGTGATAACATCAGCAAATGGACACATATGAAACCTTCAGATAAACCATGCCTCTGTCTCACAGTCCTCATACTTTGGTTACTATATATAAGAAATAATTTTTTTTTAAATTGGTAAAAAAATAGTATATGTAATTAACAGTCATTTTTAAAATGTTAATCACTTATCTATGTAAGCTTTGGCAATGAACTGACTCTTTAACTCTTCCCATGCCTAATGATTAAAAATGGTCACTTCCAATTTGTGTCAATAGTGCTACATGCTTTGTTTCAATAAAAACCTGGTGTAACATTTAGATTGTAAATTTTTAGTGTGCATGCCCCATGAGTTTTTTCAAAATGGTTGAAGAGTGCCTAGTTACGAGGGAGAAAATTGAAGTTTTCTGTGGGAAATTAAAATTTTTGGTGATGTAGATAAGGATATGGACATATCCTGTGACTAGATCACTGTTCTTGAACGTATCCCAAGTAGACCTAGACATATTAGATGACTGGAGAAATAGTTAGAAGGTTATTTCAGACATTATTTTAGGGAGAAAGGCACATACAATCACAGGACCAGATCGACAGGTAGTTCTAGGCATCTCAGATGGTACGTACTGTACCCTAGACCCAGCTGATGGTAAGAAGAACACAATTATTATCTAAAAACATTACATTACTTCTTTTTTCCTAATGCATTTATGAAATCTTCCTACATTTTTAGTTATTTTGAAACATAATAAGTACACATAACATGGAAATACTGTATTTCATTCACTTTTCCAACTATACACCCGATACATATCAAGACCCGCGCTTTTACTCCGACACCAAACGGAATGTCCGTGTTTCTTCCTGCGGCACGGGAAGAGTTAATGAATGTCTTCACAAGGAAGGATAGCTTCACATGGTACTGAATTATACTACATAAATACAAGTAATTTCTGCATTCTGCGCTACACACCTCTACTTCAGATCATGGAATAAAAAACAAAAGCCAGGCTGGCCAACTTACACAGATCTTTGTATGGCCAAATCTTGTGGTTGTCAGGGGAATCAAAGAAACCCACTATGCTTATCTCATTAGGAAACTGAAATTCCTTCAACATCTTTGCATTCTTGATCTCTCTTGCTCCAGCTCCTGTTAATCTCTTCATCTGATAAACAATATCTGTGAACACAGGAAACAAACTTATCAGCTTAACAATGTATGCAACACTGTCACAAAGGAAGCTGATGATGGAATTTGAAAAGTAAACACCATGCTCTATCCATCAACGACTTTTTTGCTGATTATCTTTAGTGGCAAACCTAAATTCTTCGCACCGACATCTTGGTACATATCTTGATGAACAGGGGACATCAAGATGGATAGGCAATGAATGGTTCACAGTGGTTTGCTTGAATCCCAGGAATGTAAGGAAAAAAAATAGACTTCTTGGCAGGCTCCACCACCCTTTCCACATCATTTCCTATGTCATAAGTCAGGCTGAAGAATCATAAAAGTCTGCTTTCTGAAGCACAAAAAAGTAGCAGACTAGTATCTTGGCCAGCTCTGGTTTGCTGGTGTTGGTAACTGAACAGATCCTGTAACAGTTATCTTAGTTCCCATCCATCCCTGTAGCACAGTCATCTTAGCTTCCATTCATCCTTGTAACACAGTTATCTTGGCTCCCATAACGCAGTCATCTTGACTCCCACATTCATCCCTGCAATAAAAACATCATGACACCCACCCCTCCTGTAATAAAGTCATCTTATCTTCTACAAATCCCTGCAACAGTCATCTTGGGTTCCATCCATCCCTGTAACACAGTCCTTTTTGGCTCCCATCCAACTCTGTAACATAATCATCTTGGCTTCATCGTGTAACACAGTCCTTTTTGGCTCCCATCCAACTCTGTAACATAATCATCTTGGATCCCGCACATATCTGTAACACAGTCATCTTTTATCTATCTTCAGTATTTATCAATAAACTCTTAAATTTAAATTCTCACCATATGCACCATCAAACTGTCCTCTGAAATCAACCGCTCTGCCATTTCTGAAAACTTTTAGTGTTGGGTAGCTAGTTATCTTGTATTTGGCAGTTAGTTCTTTTTCTTCAGCTGCATCAATTTTGGCCACTAGGATGGGAGGGACCTCCTGCTTCAACATCTTTGCTGCCTTTTCAAAAGCAATAACCAACTTTGTGCAGCGATCACACCTGACAAATCAAAATAAAAGTTTGCTGTTGACAATGTACTTTCTGGCTTAACCATTTTCATTAAGCAGAAGTTTGTGATACGAAAAGTTCAGAGTGTAAAGTGTAAAAAAAATATGTAGCCATTTTAAGATACTCAATTATTTTATCAATTTAATCTGTTTAACTTACTCTAAAACAAAGAAAACACCCCTGACTCACCAAACGATAAATATCTGGCATTATCTAAAAAAATGTAGATGTGCAAGAAAGCAGTTTTCTCAGACAACTATAACCTCTAATATAACAGAGATAAACAGGTACAGATAAAATCTTCATCTCCATGCCACTAAGGCACACTAGGGATACAGTGTTAGGTCTGTACTTCCAAAACCTTCAGCACATGAAATAATGTAAGAGAAATAGAGAGAATAAAAGAGTCAAAACAACACTCAAAATTTGGTGTATAAGGTCATCAAGCAAAGCCTGCCAGTTCTTAACTTCATTCTCAAAGCCTTCTAGTACCATTGAAGCACAGCCAAGATTTTGGTAACAAGGAAACAATGTCAGAAACAGCAGTCAGGATGACAATATAAGAAAATCTGGCACTGTATGAGCAATCTTTGAGATCTTACATCCTTCCTGTGCCGTTAAATGTTACAATAGGACTCACACGGTAGTTTGCCAAGTTTTTCTGTTTTCAGCGAGCTTTTCAACCTCATCAAGGGATTTTGTGCCTATTAATTTGGCTTCTCTTAACAGTGCCCTTTTTAGAATTTCACGTGGTTGACCTCTTTTTCTTCAGCTTGTTGTGTTCCACTTGATAGCTTGTTTTGGGATTCTCTGATTGTTTCTTCTCATTACATGGCCAATATATGTCCATATCATTTTTCTGATCAAAACATTTCTTCTCATTACATGGCCGATATACGTTCATCTCTTTTCCAGACCAAAATGTTTCTTCTCATCACGTGACTGACATATGTCCATCTCTTTTTTTCTGATCGCCAATGAGACAGGTTGCTGTTCACTCATCTGCCTTATCTCTGCATTACTCTTGAATTCATTCTACTTTATATAGAGTATAAAAAAGTCTAAAAACATGACATTACTTCTTTTTTTCCTAAAAAAACTCTGCATTTATGAAATCTTCTTACATTTTTAGTTATTTTGAAACATAATAAGTACACATATCATGGAATTACTGTATTTCATTCACTTTTCCAACTATACACTCGATACATATCAAGACCCACGCTTTTACTCCGGCACCAAATGGAATGTCCGTGTTTTTTCCTGCAGCACAGGAAGAGTTAATGAATGTCTTCACAAGGAAGGATAACTTCACATGGTAACGAGTTATACTACATAAATACAAGTAATTTCTGCATTTGTTTCAAAATAGTCTAACTTGTTTTCTGTTTCTTCAGTTGTTTTCCAGCTTTTGCATGCATAAATAAGGGGGGATATTTGAACTGAATAGTCTTAGCTTTGTTTTTGTGTTTATGACTTTTAACTGCCATATTTTCAAGATGTCTGAACTTCCTGCTTGATGTCATCATCCTGGTCTATGTAGCTGCTGAGGTACGGAAATTGGTTTACTTCTTCAATGGCTTTTCCTTCTTTTTCCTTCTTGATTAATGGAAAGTTTCATTATTTTTGTTTTTTTCCTCATTAACTTCAAGTCCTATTTTGCTAGCCAGTGAAGACGGGGTATCTATTTTTTCTTGCACTGAATTCACATTGTCACTGATGAGAGCTATGTCATGTGCAAAATCAGCATCTTCTAGCTGAGTCTCAAGTACAATGCCTGTTTTACCGGTAAAACATTTCTTCATTATGAAGTCTATAGCAATTCCAAAATGTTTGAGATACTGAATAACAATACTTAGTGGACAATGCTGTTTTTTACTGTTCATTTTTTTACTATTTTCAATAAAGGAGAAGAAAAGGAATTTACAATATGATCAGTTCACTAAACACTTTAACCTAGTACTTAATATGATGTATATGAAGTACACAGAAGACTGCATATTTCAGTTTAACTTTTCTGTGTTGATTCTGCTGAAGATAAGAAACTTAAAAATGTGTTACAGATTACACAAAGGATCAGATGTCAATTCTTTCTTTCACTATACAGTTTTTCTTCTATATACTTTTGTACACACTACACAAATTTTTGTATTAACAGGTATTAATAACCAAGGCTAGTGCACTAGTAACTTTCCTGGAACTGAAGTATCACTTTAAATGTAAGATATAGTAGAGTAGAATTAGATGGAGGTGTATGGTACAGTTTTACGAAAATAGGATGTTCGAGGAAAGAACAAAAGTTATCAATAAGGAGCAGGAACAATGAAATGGCTATAAAAAAACAACAATAACATCAATATTTCAGCAAAAATGCCTTTATCAAGTACAACAGAAAAGACAAAACAAATAGATTAAAAAAAGACAAAAAACATGTGAAGAAACACATGCATAAGAATGGTCCCAAAGGATTATGAACACATTCCATATTTTGCTTGTTTTCAACCAGCAACCATGGTTTTAGTCAGAAAGGAAGAATAAATTTACACAATCTTGCTTACAGGAGTTATGATACAGTTATGTTTTTACTTATTACTCAGTCTAGACCATATGATACAGTTATGTTTTTAATTATTACTCAGTCTAGACCATATGCTGGTTACAGAAAATAGAATGGTTACCAAACATTCTGTACAAGAAAGTCCACTACACGTATACTATGCTTACGTTGGTGTATAAAACTCCACAAGCATAAGTTCTTCTTTGTTTACAACATCATCAAAGTTGTCTTTGTTCAGACTGATAACAGCAGCAGCAGGAGCTTGCCAATCCAGGCTGGCAACTTTTTTCATGTATTCAATAATACCTGGAACAAAAGATGAAAAAAAAAGAGTGAAGATCACCACTAACAGAACAAAAGCGCATATGCACTGCTCTGCAAATAGCATGAAGACTACTGAAAAAAAAACATAAGTTTCATTGAGAGCCTTTGTGGCCTATGCTCTGGCATATGTATTACACTTAATTCCTCTGCCAGTCTTCCTGAGTGATGATGTAATCACTGACCAACACAAGTGGCAGGATGTGTGGAGTTAGATTTGGACCGAGTTGGAAACAATGCTGGGTGGAAGCTGAGTCAATAGGAATGTACGGCTTATGAAGAAGTCATTCTGAGCCTCAGTCAGGGCCACACAATAGAAAAAATAGAGGAGCTGGAATCTACATCCTTGATGAGAGTTGCTTCATAAAGAATCGATGTTGTACCCTTCTCCCCCCCCCAGCACTAACTGTCTCTTACATGATTTTACTCTTACATGAGAAATACAGAAACAATTAACTTTTGACTTAAATAATACCTAACCATAAACTCATGATTATATACATTTTTGCTGCACTTAATAATCAACATCATGGAAACATTATGCTTCCTGCAAGAAATAAGCAGAGGGCCCAACTAGTATGGAAAAATATGCAAATGGTGCAAACACCTTAAAACTCAATGCCTTTATAAAAAAAAATACACACAACAATCATCATGTGTGTACTGTCCATCTCTTAATCAAATGAACTGCCAAATGTGCTCTTGTTTCTACATATGGCTTTAGTCATCTACGGGGTCTCTGAGAGAAATTTTGTAAGCTTGTACAACCAACCAACATACCTCCCTCCCCAAATTATTTTTCATCAACTCCAGGCCCATTGCTAAAACAGGGAAAGAAAATCCTCTGGGCCTCAGTGCAAAGTACTAGCTGGAACCCCCCCCCACCCCCCACTCAAGTCATCCAATTACCTGTTGTTGCCCTAAAGTTTGGTACCTTCTAACTGGCACTGATAATCAATTATTTGAATTAATGTTTACTTACTGCTGTTTTGCCAGTTGTGCCAGCAGCATCCCTTCTAACCTCATGCCAGTCACTGTAAATTTTATTTCTGTATACTTATTGCAGTGGGGACAGAAAAATGACCAAGTGGTGTTCGTGCCAGGAAATGAAACATTTGACTTAGAAATGAAGAATTTTAAGAACAAAATCCTAGACACTGTTTGACATCTAATGTGCTGTCAACATAACTATTGTGTTCCTCATAATACTTTTGACTTTAAGGCATTAAGACTTTTATTGTCCTTTGTCTTAATCTATTTCTTGTATATTCATAATCTATCATAATATTAGAAAAGAAAAGGAATAATTCTTTTCATGTTTTCATCAAACAAGTCTTTCTTGTTCTTCAGTTTATTTCAGCATGAGCAGTTTGCAGGTACTGAGAACACTTGGGGAGATTCTGATTACTTCACCTTACACAAAGCTCCACTAAATGCAACTACATACACTAAGGAGTGGCTGACTGGTTGCTTTCTTTACCTTCTTTGTTTATGGGTCCATCATACTCATAATGCTTTCCATTTCTGAAAAACCTGAGTGTTGGGAAAGCAGTCACGTCAAACCTAGGAAACAGAATAAGAAAATAATTATTGTCAAAAAACAGATCAAACATGGGAGTTGAAAGTCTTTTTTTTTTTCATGCTCAGTTACAAACTATAGGAAGGTTTATAAGCTATATAAACCAAAACTCTGAACTGTAACTGTAAAAAAAAAAGGGCCTAGCTCTGTTGCTGGTCCTGGGGAACAGCCTCATTACACTCAGGACATGCCCATATGTGTTCAGTCTTTGACATCAGGATGTCCCTCAGTGTTTTAATTCTCTGAATTATGTCTTTCTGTTACATACTGGTAACACACACTGAGAAAACAGAGACACCACTAAAAGACAGGCTTTGACATGGAACCCTCAAGGGAAGTAAAAATGGGGAAGACCAAAGAATGGATGGAGATGGGATAGTTCTAAAAGTAGGAGGACTCACATGGAGTGACTTGGAAAGCAAGGCCAAAAACAGAAATGACTGAAAAGCTTTTGTGGCTTATGCTCTGGAGGATTTCGTTTGACTGAACACACACCTCCTTCAGCATTTAAATGCTAGGTCATGGTAAACTTGAGTTCTGCTGCTGGGTCAAACTTTACAGTTTTCTCTGCACTCTGGTGACAAACTCAAAGATTCTACCTTGTATCTACACACTACAGACAGGTTTGGTTGCAAACAGCACACATTTGGGAACAAAGAGTCTCAGAGTACCTGAGAGTTACGGTTTAGTTTATCGCAGCACAGAAGCCAAGCATTACAACTTCCACATTTATTGTTTTTGCTGACAATTCAGTACTATACTCTATGCCTGGTACTATCGACAGATTCAAAACTGAACCAAACTGAAGTTCACGGGATACTTCTGAGTAAATGTTCTGTCATTTTCTGATTATAACTATCCCAATAAGAAGAGCAGATAATACACATTCTTAACACTGAGTGAAAATATTAGGTCACTTTGTCCTATGCTGTATGCACAACTGATATTCTAAACAAATATAATACTGCATCATCTTTTAGCAAAGAAAGCATTTTTTTTTTCCTAAAGAGGTATGAATTGTGAACCAGCATCACTGCACATGGTCAAACTATAAGTACTCTGCTGCTTAGTCAGCAGCTGACCAGAAACTGCAGTCTATTGTCACCATCAGCACAACTCCATAGCTAATGGCATCATTCCTCTTCCTTACCAGAGTGTTGACCCTGTTTCCCATTTTTTCTTGAGGCTGGGTGAACCCCAGAAGTTTTATTGCGAGCCATGGTCTGACTGCCACTGTTGTGAGAGGAAATTTTTGGAAACGAGTTGAGTGGCTAGCGAACAAGTGATTAATCCATGGGCTAACGCGGCTCCCTTCTTCTTTTTTTTTTACATTTAAATTATCATATCAGTATCTTCAATCAAACTCAACATTTCTGTAGAATATGAAGATGGATTCCTTAATCTCAGAAATGCATATCCACAAAGTTTGATGACAAACAGCTGATATTTCATAAATATAACATTAAGCTAAGTCTTTATTCTTCACTTAATGGTTACAGATCCATCTCTTACAATGAAGTTTTGTTTGATCCTAGATGACAACATAGCAGTCATTCCAGCTGTAAAAGCAGGTTCCTGCCTCCTGCTTAAGCTGGGGAAGGAAAGACAGCATGTGTATCTCAAATCCTACATCAACAGAAGTTTACAAAAACTAAAGTACAACCATTATTATGTCTTCACATATTCATCATTCTGTCAGAGTACCTTTCAGCAATTTCCTTTTGAACAGATACATCAACCTTGCCCAAAACCACTGGTGGATCATTCTGTGCAAGCTCTTCTGCAATAGCTGCATACACAGGTGTGAAGGTTTTGCAATTCTGACACCTGAAAGACACACAGGAAAAGCAAACAAAAATCTAATTTCATGTATATTTTGTTTATGTCAGAAACATGTTTCACTTTATTCTCTGTTACCAACACTCTTCTGATGGTGTCTGTGTAGTGAAGTGATTAGTGTGCTAGTCTCCCCTTGGTAAATGTTGTTAGTTTGGTCCCACTCAGATGTGGCCCAGTCAAACTAGCTGTATAAATACAGGTATACACCTGGCATGTCTTAAGAGTTGAGAGAAGATGACCAGGTATGATACAACCACATCACCCTCTGGTGTGCCACATTTCAAGGAGAATATTAATACCAAATCCTATATATGCTTCAAATGACACAAACAGAATTATGCCAGGTATCAATTTTTTTAACAATTAGGTTGACTTGAGCTTAACATCAGCTTATTCACCAATTTAATTTTCTTTATAAGATACAAACTATAAGCTGTCTTAATCACTGTGCAGACAGCCCTCATTTTCACAGATTCTATATATATGTATACTTGGTGGATCTATGACTTCCAAGAAAAACTATGGAATGCTACGGATCAAAGTGAATACCATTATAATGCAGAAATACTGGAGAAAGTTTGGAAATGCATCGAGTGGTAACCTGAGTCAGGCATACGTTTATTCTTTAATATGTTCCAGTGTTTTGACTTACAGAGTTTTATGAATGATCCATCTACTCAAGTATTTGATTATAGTATACAAACAGCAGGATTTAAAATTTGCTTAATCATTATATTTAAATATAAAATACAAACCATGTGTGAAATTTCTGTTTAATAATTATATTACAAAGATACAAAACATGGGGGTGTAAAATATGTTTAATCATTCTAATTGATAATATGATACACACTATGGTGTGTGAAATTTCTGTTTGATCATAACTTATTACAATATACAAATATGGTGTGTAAAATTTCTGTTTAATCATTATATCTGATTATAAGATACAAACCAAGGGGTGTAAAATTACTGTTTAATCAGTATATATGATTATAATATACAAACAAGGATGAAAATTTGTTTAATCATTATATATGATTATAAGATACAAACCATGGAGTGTAAAATTCAACCAGAATGGTTGGATTCTTGTCGACAGCTTCATAAAATTTCTCAGCAGTCAAAACTTGTACAAAATCTTCATTAACCACAGAACCTGAGTCATTTTCTGTCTCATCCACTGAAATATAACAGTAAACATAAAGCTTATTCAGTATGTCAAAGCTAACCACTGACAGTATGAAGACCACACACATATTAGATGCAGCAGTGATATACCATATTTTCTATTAATTCAGCAAACACATATTTGTGGTTGGTTCATATGTTATTCATATATAAATAACCTATATAAGGGAACAGAGATACAGCATTTGGCCCACATTTTCCTTAGTCGGTCAACACACTGGAGGATGATGTGGTCATTAATCATGCCTAGCCTTTTTTTTTCCACTTCCCCTATATCCAAGAGGAGCCTATGTGTCATTTCTACTGAAAAATGATAGTGCCTCTGCAGGGCTAGAAAATTTTGTTACTGGACATATCAAAGTTGGTGGAACATAATGAAAAACAATTGTTTTGTTTTCATGTACCCCACTGTTGGCTATATTGAGCCAGTATTAATATATGGCAGTGAATCATGGTCAATGAGAGCATTAGAAGGAAATGAAATGTGGTTCCTATGAAGAATGTTAAGAATAGTATGGATAGCTAAAACAAAAAATGAAGAATGCCTATGAAAAGCCAATGAGAAATGAACCTTAATGAATACACCATAGGGAGACAAGTCTTGGTGCACTGGCTATATAATGAGAAGAGTAATCGAAAATATCATGACAAACGTGACAATAGGAAAATGGGAAAGGGAGAGGTAGACCAAGTGAGAAAAATCTTGAATGACTTGACGAAATGGCACGGGAGATGCACAACAATCGAACCGACCGATAATATGAAAGATCGAAAACTGTGAAGAGGCATGGCACATGATAATAATTTATCTGACACTAAACTCCATGCGTCTAGTACTGTTCTCATACCACACCTACCCACCTATAACCTATCTTCAAACTGGTTTACATCGTTCTGAAATTTGTTTGCACGTTATATGAAGTCCTTGCGCTAATGACGATTTACATGGACAAATTCCTCCTACAAATATGCTCCAGGTTCCATTCTATAATATTTCTTGTTTCGTGAAAAAAAAAAAGTTTTCTGTCAATCTTTCAACGCGTGCAGATGAGGTTTTGTAAAATTTGAGACATGTTTTTGAACAATGTCGAGAAATGTGAAGAAAAATATACATTAAAGACACGCACGCACCGATTTCCACCAAATCAGATTCTTCATCTTCGCAATGAGCAGGAGAAAATGCAGCTAGAAAAATACTAATAAGAACCAAACACAGCCTTGTTCTTGTCATCTTCGCAATGTTGCAGACGATCACACCGGTACAATAACAACTTCCGGGTCAGTTATATGTCGTCTGTCAAAGTTCACTCTAGCGACGAAAGCTACATACACTCGGTGAATTCTATTACATTCCAACATCTAATACTGACAATGAATTAAAGAGAAATTGAAACCAACCATTATTTATCAAGCTGAAGTATTAATAGACACTGTTTTGCTCTTGAACTCTTTTTGGGGGAAAAGGGGGGCGCATTAATACAAGTATATATCTATTGCAGCCAGTCATAAGCCGACAGGTATGAGCCACGTTGGAAGTGAGAAAGATAAAGATCCATTTCTCCGACTTTTCTGTTACACTTGAAAGTCACGATTTGCTCTTATCTAGAGAAATGGTCATTCTAGTTTCACTGGTGTCGCCGCAAGTCCGGAATATTGTAAGGTTATGAGTTTTTTGGTTTTTTTTTCTGATCAGCTAGAAATCATTCTCTCCCAAGTTAATTATATACTCAGCAATATCACAGAATAATAAAGCAATAAAAAATAGAGGATGAGGAGGGGGTTGTAGACGATGTGACAGGTATGTGGTCCAAGTGATTCCCTCCCCCCCCCCGCAAAAAAATTCAAAGAAAAATAGAGTATTATATATATATATATATATATATATATATATATATATATATATATACTCAAAGATATAGTGGATACTGCAATGAGAGAAGAACAAGCAGGATTTCGAAAAGGGAGAAGCTGTCTCCACCAGATCTTTACTCTCAGAATAATACTTGAAGAACATATTGAAAAGCAGAAACCATTAATACTGAACTTCATAGATTTTAAAAAGGCAGAGATTCATTATGGAGAATTTTATGTCTATATGGAATACCATCTAAAATTGTCAACATCATTAAGGACTTATACAATGGATATGGTTGTGCAGTCAAGACAGAAGAAGGGTTGAGTGAATGGTTCCAGATTGAAACAGGCGTGAAACAAGGATGTATACTGTCTCCTTTACTTTTTGGGATTACAATAGACTTCATAATGAAAAAATGCTGCACAGGTAACACAGGTATTGACTGGGTACATGGGACACAACTAGAAGATCTTGATTTTGCTGATGACATAACTCTTATCAGTAATAATGTGAATTCCATGCAAGAAAAAACAGATAGCCTGTCTTCACTGGCTAGCAAAATAGGACTTGAAATTAACAAGGACAAAACAAAAATAATGAAAATTCCCATCAATCAAAATGGAAAAATACACGTAGAAGGGACAGATATTGAAGAAGTCAATCAATTTGCATACCTTGGCAGCTACATAGACCAGGATGGTGACACTAGAAAGGAAGTTAGGATCAGAATTGCAAAAGCAGCATCAATCTTCAAGAATCTTGAGAACATATGGAATTCAAAAGTTATAAGCACAAAAACCAAGTTAAGACTATTCAATTCAAATGTAATATCCACTCTCATTTATGCATGCGAAAGCTGGAAAACAACTAAAGAAATAGAAAAGAAATTAGACTCTTTTGAAAACAAATGCCTAAAGAAAATACTCGGCATCAAGTGGAATGAATTCAAGAACAATGCAGAGATAAGACAGATGACTGAACAACAACCAGTCTCATGGGTGATCAGGAAAAGGAGATGGACATATGTTGGTCACTTGATGAGAAGAAATGATCAGAGAATCCCAAAACAAGCTATCAAGTGGAACACAACAGGCCGAAGAAAAAGGGGCAGACCGCGGGAAACTCTGAAGAGGACATTATTAAGAGAGGCCAAGTTAACAGGCATAAAATCCTTTGATGAGGTTGAAAGACTCGCCGAAGACAGGAAAAATTGGCGAACTACTTTGCGAGCCCTATGTGACGTTTAACGGCACGGGAAGGATATATATATATATATATATATATTATATATATATATATATATATATATAAGCCCTGAAAAATATCAACACACTGAACCAGAATTTTTTAAAAATTCACTGGAACTGGAATAAAGCATATCTGCATATTGGAATATCAAATGTTAGAAAACAGAATGCAGCTTCGCATTCTAGACTTAATCTCACTGGAAGGTCGGAGTAAAACCACGACACAAAAGATCAGATAACAAACAGTTAATCAAGACTCTTGCTGATGCTAACAGTTATTGACCTCTCTCTATATATATATATAAGATACATATATTAAGATTTATATATATAAATAATGAAAGAAGCCGCAAAAAGACTGCAGCACACGTGCAACGTCCTGAACGTGCACATTTCTAAAAAAAAAAAAACTACTGAGAGTCAGAATGAAACAAGAGAGACAAGAATCACTAAATTATTGCACACAAATATGGGACTTACTGTCACCTTGACCGACATGGGCGGAGCCAGTGACGGATTACCAGTTAGGCTTAAAGCCTATTCAGAAAGAACAAGGAACTAGGGGGAGAGTGAGAGAGAAACTCTAAAACTCATTCATTCATTCATTTGCATGTCCCTTGCGGAACTTTGCCTCCCAAACAGCACTCCTGTAGGCCTCTCGGTTGTGAGCAAGATGGCCTGCTGCTGATGCATCCATTTCCAGATCGTCAACGATGTCTTGCAGCCATCTTCGTTTCGGTCTTCCTCTTTTTCTTTTTCCCATTATGTATCCTTCCAGTACGGTCTTCTCTAGATTATCATGACGCTTAATGTGTCCAAAATATTTAAGTTTTCTCTCTTTAATCCTCTTTATTAGCCAGCCTTCTTCAATATTAAGCTCTTGTAGTATAGATATATTTGTTCTTTTTTGTGTCCACGATATTTGGAGAACTCTTCTGTAGCGTTTACATTCAAAGGCATTTATGTGTTTCTCAGCTGTTTTGTTAAGTGTCCAGCGAAACTAAAGATGATTATTTCACATGACAATCATTGATAACTATTATTTTTGCATCAGCATTACAACGATGTAGTGTAAAATATTGCTATACATCATATGTTTATTTTCTTATGTCAATTGTATTTCTTTACCTTATAACTGACAGTTACTGTGTCGTGTCTATTTAATTCATTAATTCTTTACTTGTATTTCTACAAGGAGAATTTAGTTCGTCGGGTAATGACATTAGTATCCCCGTTCCTTGGTACAACAGTACGAACGGGACCTGGCTTCCCTTTATGGTCTGTCCCGGGTTCTCCCCCACTATATCTATGTATATATGCTAAATTCCTACCCCGGGCTATCCGCACGCTTAAAGCTGTGCAATCAACACTAAATGCATGTTTACCATCAACAGACACTAATGCCAACAGAGTTAAACTGGTACTTCCGCACCACTCTCATAGTTTGGCAGTTAAGAACATACTGTTTCGCCGTCTTCATTTCCATCTCCTCCAAACAGAGACTGATAAACGTTAACTTTTTGGGGGAACCTGGTGGCCTACAGACGGGACAAGAACCTCAGTTCGAAGTCGCCTTAAGACAGATGACACTTTTTATGGTACAAGACGTTGCGGACGCCGTAGATGCAACACTTACCCGTTTGTTGTCGAGGCTAGCCAGATTTCCTTCCCTAAGTCCACGTTATCAGTTCAGGAGGGCTTCAACTGCACTTCACCCAATGTTATTTATGCTATTATGTGCAAACGTTGTGATATGAAGTATATAGGGAGACCCGTGTACGCTTAGGAGATCGTTTTCGCCAACATCATAACGATATTTCTAAGAGGGCTTGGACACCTGTGGCTAAACATTTTTGCCTTAGCAACCACAAGGAAAAACAGGACATTTCTGTTAATGCAATCCGCTCTTGTTCTGCTGTTATACGATCTCGGAGGGTCCTAGAACAGCGTCTTATTTTCCAGGCTGGCTGTCTCCACCCAGCTGGAATTAACAATGTCTTCAGTTTCCTTTAACTTCTTTAGTTTTCCACATTTTTCTGCGATTTATATTCTACTTTCTTGTTTCTTTCTCATAGCTTCCCTCCCCTTCCTTACCGCCACCTTCTTTTCTGGCGGCCTATAGGTGTTTTTGCCCCTCCTGGTCTTGTCCTATTCACCAGTTTCATATTATCTCCCTACTTCCCTGCCTCTCTACACCCCCCCCCCCTTGACACCTGTTTCTCTAGCAGGTTACAGGTGTCTATTGCCCTCCCCCCCCCTCACCTGTTTTTCTCAGCATCTTCTTTCCGATTTGCTTCATCCGCTTTCCTCTGTGGCCCACGTGGTTTCTGTGCCTAGTCTGGTCTGAGGGACACGCATTCTTGTATTTCATACTCCCTGGAGGATGCCACATAGATAAGTTTTTCTTTTAGTTATATATTTTGTCTTGTTTTGTGTATGTAATCCTCGAAAAAAGGCTCAAGCCGAAATATTGGATGTTGTATGTTTTTCATTTATACATTCTCATCTTACTCCCATATTTTCTATTCGCGTTTTCTCACTTACTCACTCCTTCTGCCGCCTTGTTAAACTGCACCATACACCTCTATCTACATTTATTATTTGAACCAGTTTTACTGTAGTCGCCATCCCTTTTATCTAATGCCAACACAACATTTACTTTTATAGAGAACATACAATTCTGCCATTTCATATCTGGATTCCAGTTTATTACACTTATCACACAACACCAAAAAGGGTGAACATACTTCACATGAACATGTAGAAAATGCACATTTATAACACATAAACATTTCATTACTCTCTTTCTGTCTCTCTGTGTCTCTCTGTGTCTCTCTCTCTGAACCTTAAGTGCCCAGGGCACATGGGGCTTCTGCAAGGGTTTTCCACGAATGCCTGTCTTTTGCCTTTTTTTTTGCTCTTGCCCAGGTGAGCCCTCTATTGCTCAACATCTTCTCTGTTGTTCTTCTCCATGTCTCCTTTGGTCTACCCTTACTTCTGTTCCCCTGTGGTGTCCATCTTAGTGCTGTTTTTGGTAGTGAGTTGTCAGTCATTCGGAGCACATGTCCCAACCATCGCCAGCGTCTTTCCTCAATAATTGCTGTCTACTACATTAAGTCAAATTTCATCATACTAATGAGCTGTACCAACAGCACGGTCTAGACATTCAATATTGTAAACAATATTGATAATTATTGGATTACATAATGTAATCTTTTCATATATGGTATTACGTTAGTTTATATATATTTTTTTTTACTGATTCTCTTTTTTGTTCTTGTGATGTAATAAGGTACATCGCTATTGTGTAGGTCCTCTCTCTCTCTACCTCTGTCAGACTTGCCATATTGGGATGGCAGTCATAATTTAAGATGTTAATTATCCACGTACACCACACATACAAAGACACATAGAAACATACATAGAAACACACATAGAAACACACATAGAAACACACATAGAAACACAGCCAATATATATCAAACGAAAACACCGAACTAAAAGTTTCAAAACAAGTTCCAGCTCCCGCTGTTTAATAAACGAGAATGACAGAACAGTTCTACAACACAGAGTACATGACACAACATAACTGCCAATGATCAATACCAATAATAGCAAGGTTCATTAATATTAATTGTCTGATTGTCTCAATCATGAGTTCCATTTCTACTAGTCCCCTATATACATCAGCTGTTTCTTGGGTTCCTACCTTTCTTCTAGTCCCACCTCTTCTCCCTCTCTATCCTCTACCTTATGACTTTGGTCATCGGTGCCCATGCACCTGGTAGCTTATTCTGTCTCTCCTTTCTTTACTTTGCCTCCGCACACTCTACTATAAGACTTTGGTCGTCGGTGCATTCTGCACCTGGTAGCCTCCTATCTTAATTCAATACTATTCTGTTGCCTACACAATCGTCTCCTTTCTTCCCTAATTCCTTCCTCCCTTCTTCCATAGCTTCTTGCCACGCTCAACCTCACTATACTTGCATGTAATCAACAGTGTAATCATCATGTAATCAATACAATAAAAAATGATACTCACATAATCAATGAACATACGCAGTGCCCCTCTAAGTGTACTCGATACCTCTAATGAAGGAATACAATTCTAACTAACAATCGCTATCCATTTCCTATTACTCATGTGCATAATTATAATACCCTTCATTTACACACAGAAACCTTACGAAAACAACATTACAGAGGAGGCGCCATACTTTGATTTATAACACAAAACTAAAACTCTATCCCGATTAGGCACATATACACAATATATACTAAGAACGGCACACATTTTAAATTCGCGCACTGCCTCACACAAACAAATCACAAGACTCAAGTGAAATCGTTCACTCCTTTTTTCTTCCATGCTTGCTCTCTATCTATCTATCTATCTATCTATCTATCTATCTATCTATCTATCTATCTATCTATATCTATACTCGTGTCTCTCTCTCTATCTCTCTCTCTACTCGTCTCTCTCTCTCTATCTCTATCTCTCTCTACTCGTGTCTCTCTCTATCTATCTATCTCTATCTCTCTCTACTCGTGTCTATCTATCTATCTATCTATCTATCTATCTATCTATCTATCTATCTATCTATCTATCTATCTATCTATCTATCTATCTATATCTCTCTCTACTCGTGTGTCTCTCTCTATCTATCTATCTCTATCTCTCTCTACTCATGTCTCTCTCTCTATCTATTTTTCTCTCTCTCTCTACTCGTGTCTCTCTATCTATCTATCTATCTCTATATCTATCTATCTATCTATCTATCTATCTATCTATCTATCTATCTATCTATCTATCTATCTATCTATCTATCTATCTATCGTGTCTCTCTATCTATCTATCTCTATCTATCTATCTATCTATCTATCTATCTATCTATCTATCTATCTATCTATCTATCTATCTCTCTATCTATCTATCTCTATCTCTCTCTAATCGTGTCTCTCTCTCTCTATTCGTGTCTCTCTCTATCTATCTCTATCTCTCTCTACTCGTGTCTCTCTCTCTCTATCATCTATCTCTATTTCTCTCTACTCCTCTCTCTCTCTCTCTCTCTCTCTACTCGCGATGCGTTAGAACCCGCTCACTGGCTGGCCAGCGGTGCCTCCTTCTCACAATATCAACACTTACATTATCTTATTAGCCATTGTCTAGAAAAACCTAAACATAACATGGAGAACTTGTGGTCCTCGTGGCGCCTTTTAATAACACAAAATTAGCGCCCCAATCTCTGGACTCACATACATAAATATCAACATTTATCAACATGAATGATGAGAAACAAAACATGGTAATGACTGCAAGTTACAATGTCGAATATGATTTTGCATAGTATAGGACAGCGTAAGCCATCGAACACTTGACCACACGCCATACGAAACATCATAAGCCCCGTGACTCATTTCACGTCACTTAACCTCACAGAGCTCCACCGATAACATATAAATAACAGTATTACAATTATGAATCATTAGTTCATCATCAATCTCTCAACAACTTGGTAATTCTCCCAACATGTATGATGTATCACAACTTATGTTATTTTACACTTACACTCCTAGTCGTGATGAAAACAGCTCATAGACTAAGACCTTTAACAGAAAGAATTTAAAACACTTACCACAATTACAAACCATAGAAGCCTCACTTCACATATGTTGAAAACTTCACATAGGACAACTGACGATACTGGAACAAACTACGGATGGCACGGGGTAGACTTTCATCAAGAACGCATCACGAACAGTCTCTACGAATACATTCCAGCACAGGACAACACAACCCCCGGCCATGCCAGCAGACACAGAACAAACTGATCCGCTGGACAACACACGCCCACTTATATACCCCACACGCCTGATGCCCCATGAAGCGGTCCGTCTAATTTTGATCGGCCGTAACCAAAACGAAACTGAGCGCTTCACAGTATCAGTAGTATATAGTCTGTTTAGTACAAAACTATATAGTAATTAATAGTAGAGATCGCAATTAGAGGGGAACCATGCCACATATCATGAGATAGTCGATGTGGGTCGAAAGGGACCGATGGTCCTTACGTAAGTTCAGCCTAAGGATGGTGGTCAGTTTGCGAATGGGCGGAGTGTCACACTCATGTCACACTCACCCAACTGTGTGCATGTTTATACCAGTATCTGTAACTCTTAATTTTTCTCTTATACATGTTTTTTTTTTCCCCAGTCTTCAGTTAATTCTAAATTTCCTGCCATGATTTTCGTGTACCCACCAAAAGAAGAAATCATTGTGAGTTTTATCCCAAACAGGAATATTTTCCTTTTTTTTTTTAGTGTGAAGATACGCTTGCATGCGTGCGTACATCCGTGCTGTACTTGTGTGCATGTTTAAGATGTTATTATTTTAATAATGTTCACAAAGGTTTATTAAGGTTTTGCGTTTTAAAATAATTTTTCGTGAAAAAAATTGCTTTTTAGTTCAGTGTGGAGTATTAAAAAGTAAGTAGGAGTAAAATTCGTATTTTCTTTTCTTTTCCCTATATTTTTTTAAAACGGGTAGTTACTAATATAATAGTAGACTAAGCTTTGAGAGAAATAGCTGAGCAAAATTATCGCCATTGGCATCTTCAGTGGATCAATCTCAATATAGTCTGCAAATATATAGGACAATATATGCTTTGTTTTATGTTTGTGGAACATGCATTATAAGTTTACAAGGAGACTTGAAATAAGAAGCTTCAGTCGTAACTATGGTGCACCATGTGAGATCGACGCCAAATTTATGGCGCCTCCATTTTTTTAAGACGAAAAGTTGAAACATTTATTTCTCTTTATGGAATGTGATATCTTATGCTCTTCACATTTTTCAAAAGCACCTTTTTTTCTTGTTGGCACTGTGAAGCATAGCTGCATTTCTGATTCTGATTTATCAGAAATATATCTAAACACTGTAATGTACACCTGAAAAAAGCAATCTTGAGAGAAGCAGAAAGCTTTCTCGGAGAATAAAAACGTATTGCTTTATTACCATAGACTGAATGTTCTTTTCTATAGTAAAAAGTACTTAGCTAGTACTTTTAGGTAGTACTGCTAGCTTTATTTTTCAATAGAAAATCAATGAAGGGACTCCGTATATACTTTATACTGAATTATAAAGGTATTCACTTTGCCCCGAAGTTACAAAGCATGCAATTTTTGCTAGATGGAATTTCAGGTCATGAAACTAACAAACAGCATTGGAGAGAATTGTATCACTCAATTATATATTTCAGGTCAAGTTATATATTTCAGGTCAAGTTATATATTTCAGATCAAGTTATATATTTCAGATCAAGTTATAAGGAACAAGAATTAGTGGGAAGGAATGTAAAGGAGAAACATAAAACATCACGGGAGCTGCAGACACCAAACTCATCACGAACAGTCTCTACGAATACATTCCAGCACAGGACATCACAACCCCCGGCCATGCCAGCAGACACAGAACAAACTGACCCGCTGGACAACACACGCCCACTTATATACCCCACACGCCTGATGCCCCATGAAGCGGTCCGTCTAATTTTGATCGGCCGTAACCAAAACGAAACTGAGCGCTTCACAGTATCAGTAGTATATAGTCTGTTTAGTACAAAACTATATAGTAATTAATAGTAGAGATCGCAATTAGAGGGGAACCATGCCACATATCATGAGATGGTCGATGTAGGTCGAAAGGGACCGATGGTCCTTACGTAAGTTCAGCCTAAGGATGGTGGTCAGTTTGCGAATGGGCGGAGTGTCACACTCATGTCACACTCACCCAACTGTGTGCATGTTTATACCAGTATTTGTAACTCTTAATTTTTCTCTTATACATGTTTTTTTTTTCCCCAGTCTTCAGTTAATTCTAAATTTCCTGCTATGATTTTCGTGTACGCACCAAAAGAAGAAATCATTGTGAGTTTTATCCCAAACAGGAATATTTTCCTTTTTTTTTTAGTGTGAAGATACGCTTGCATGCGTGCGTACATCCGTGCTGTACTTGTGTGCATGTTTAAGATGTTATTATTTTAATAATGTTCACAAAGGTTTATTAAGGTTTTGCGTTTTAAAATAATTTTTCGTGAAAAAAATTGCTTTTTAGTTCAGTGTGGAGTATTAAAAAGTAAGTAGGAGTAAAATTCGTATTTTCTTTTCTTTTCCCTATATTTTTTTAAAACGGGTAGTTACTAATATAATAGTAGACTAAGCTTTGAGAGAAATAGCTGAGCAAAATGATCGCCATTGGCATCTTCAGTGAATCAATCTCAGCATAGTCTGCAAATATATAGGACAATATATGCTTTGTTTTATGTTTGTGGAACATGCATTATAAGTTTACAAGGAGACTTGAAATAAGAAGCTTCAGTCGTAACTATGGTGCACCATGTGAGATCGACGCCAAATTTATGGCGCCTCCATTTTTTTAAGACGAAAAGTTGAAACATTTATTTCTCTTTATGGAATGTGATATCTTATGCTCTTCACATTTTTCAAAAGCACCTTTTTTTCTTGTTGGCACTGTGAAGCATAGCTGCATTTCTGATTCTGATTTATCAGAAATATATCTAAACACTGTAATGTACACCTGAAAAAAGCAATCTTGAGAGAAGCAGAAAGCTTTCTCGGAGAATAAAAACGTATTGCTTTATTACCATAGACTGAATGTTCTTTTCTATAGTAAAAAGTACTTAGCTAGTACTTTTAGGTAGTACTGCTAGCTTTATTTTTCAATAGAAAATCAATGAAGGGACTCCGTATATACTTTATACTGAATTATAAAGGTATTCACTTTGCCCCGAAGTTACAAAGCATGCAATTTTTGCTAGATGGAATTTCAGGTCATGAAACTAACAAACAGCATTGGAGAGAATTGTATCACTCAATTATATATTTCAGGTCAAGTTATATATTTCAGGTCAAGTTATATATTTCAGATCAAGTTATATATTTCAGATCAAGTTATAAGGAACAAGAATTAGTGGGAAGGAATGTAAAGGAGAAACATAAAACATCACGGGAGCTGCAGACACCAAACTCATCAAGGCTGTAAACAAATACATCAGAATATGTATTCCTATACTTGGGAGTAAGTGAAGAAGGAAAAAAAAGAGCAAAACAGGGTGTCAGAATGATCATAGAACCAAAGAGTGATGGCAAAATCTTGGAAACAAAATATAGATCAGAAAAAAATATAAATGTCCAAATAAAAGAAAATGAGGAGACCGAAACTTATGTCCAGATATGTGCCCCTTCCAATGCATCAGAAATGGAGGAAAAATGTGACAAGTTTTTTTGATAACCTCCATGGCCACTAAACAATATATGTAAAAGATAAAAAAGGTAAAATTCCCATTTCCATGCCATTTAGGCATATTGGGGAATGCGGTGTTAGGCCAGTATTTTCCATGACCTTCGGCACATGAAAGTATGATGTGGTCAGTATCACGACTGGGCGCTTTACTTTCCCAGATTTCTCTGGTACCCGTTTTTAGAGGCTGAATGAACCCCGAGACCTTTTTCGTGTACAAGGTCCGACAATTAAGCAATGAGACCAATTACTTAAAAAAATAAAATAAACAGCAGTTGAAGATTTAACCTGTATTAACCAAAGCAAGCCCCTTGTGCACTGATACAGCGAGTGGCACGATCTAACAAACACTGGAACAACTTCTGCAGTTCTTCTTTTGGTATAACTCGATGTTACGGCCCTTTGGATGTCATCAGTATTGTCACAGAAGCGTCCTTTCAATGGTAACTTTAGTTTTGGGAATAGAAAATAATCGCCGGGAGACAAATCTGGGGAATAGGGCGGATGGTTGAGAACACACACTTGTTTTGGGGGCCAAAAATTCCTGTGCAGCTATCGCCCGGTGAGCCGGTGCATTATCATGAAGAAGGAAAAAACTGCCAGGTGTTGAATAGTCGGGTCGGATTCGGAGAATCCTTTTCAATAGGCGTTTCAAAATACTTAAATAAACTTTGGCAGTGACAGTCTGTCCCTCTGGGGTAAATTCTTTATGAATAACTCCTTTGCTGTCATAGAAGCACACCAACATTGTCTTCACTTTCGACTTTTGAAGATGAAATTTTTGCCTTTTGGTGATGATGATGACTTCCATTGAGCACTTTGACTTTTAGCTGTGGGATCATAGCGGAAAATCCATGTTTCATCCTCTTAAATTAAATTTAAGAAATGTTTATTTCTGCGACACGTTTTGATGATGTCTTTTGCGTTTTCAACACGTTGATGTTTTTGGTCATCAGACAACGAATGTGGTACAAACCGGCAAGCAACTTTTTTCTTGCCCAAATCTTCCACTAAAATTTTACGAATGGTTTCTCGGTTAACACCAAAGTCATCTCCCATCATCCTCACAATCAAACGATTTCTTGTATCTGTTCTCTAACTTTTGCAACGAGTTCCTCATTACAAACAGAAATTGGGCGTCCATGTCTAGTTGCATTTTTATTCGTTTCCATACCATTTTTGAATCGTGAATACCACCTGAATATCTGTGAACGAGATAAACAATTATCCCCATAAACTTGTCGCATCAATTCAACAATCTCAATGGCGCTTTTTCCTAGTTTTTAATAGAATTTAACATTAGTTTTTTGCTCCATGCTGATTACGTAATAATGCATCTCGGACTAGGTCAACACAATGGTGGCTTGCTTGTCGTCTGCTTATCTGGCGGCGATGAAAAGTTGCCAGATCATAGGCGAAGGTTGCCTCTTTGGATTCCACGCTTTGCTTCATAGATTGCATTTTTGTCTTGGCCATAATAAATTCAATCTTATTACTTAATTGTCGGACCTTGTATACCATAAAAAACCCCAATTGCTGGAACTGAACCCGGTACCACCTGATTAGTAAACCGAGGGCCTAACCACTCAGCTAACCTGGCCGCCATAGCAGTATATGTAAAGAGGAAAATATTATAATCATGGAGGACTTCAGTGCAAGACTAGTCAACAAATAGAGCAGATGTGGTAGTCCCCATGGGTGCCTTCGGTGACCAGCAGTGAGTTAGAGATGAAAATGGTAGCAGACTCCTAGAACTGTGCAGCCAGCATGATCTTTTTTATCACAAACACATTCTTTAAACACACATAGTCCCAAATATATACCTGGTACAGATGGAATGATTTGACATACAGAACCCAAACTGATTTCATACTACCAAGGAACAACAAGAAAAGGGCAGTCATGGATGAAAGAGCAGTACCCAACCTAAGTTCAAGTAAGAATCATTAAGCAGTAATAGCGATTATCAGAACACACAGGAAAAGCCATATCAGAACTTACAAGAAGAATATAAGTGAAATAATAAAACTAACAAAGCTCAAGAAAGAGAATGTGAAAGAAGAATATGAGAAGAAAATAAGAGAATTGTTCATAAACTTACTAACAGAAACAAAATCAATGGAAGAGGAAAGGGCCTTGTTCAAAACCAACATTTTGCAAGCAGCAAGGGAAACATGTGATACATTAAAAAAAAAGGAGAGAAATGAAAATAACAGAATAGTGAAATGATGAGGTGAAAGAGGCTGTAAAAGAAAAGAAGAACAAATAAAAAGAGTGAATGAGAAGTAAACAGGAGCAAGACTACATTGAGTATCGAATCGCAAGAAGACACTCCAGGCGGGTAATAAAAGAAGTAAAAGTAAAATCATGGCAGGAATACAGTGAATTACTAAGCCACAATCACAAAGAAGCTGCGAAAATCTTTTATAAAAAGATCAGTGCAATGAGAAAGCGGGAAGAGCCCTTCGACCCAAAAGAGACCATGAACCATGTTAATGGTGAACCAATATGTGAACCAAAGATGGCACTACAAAGATGGAGACAGTATTTCGACAAGCTACTCAATATACCGTCAGAGGCATGCCAAACCCATGACAACAATACAGCTGCCCCCGTAGAACTGGAACCTAACAAATTGAAATCAGAGAAAGCATCAGAAAAGCCTTATTGAACAAGTCCCCAGAATGTGATGGAATACCCAATGAGCTGATCAAATGTGCGAAAGAAAGTGGAATAGCTTTGCTTCACAGACTCTACACCTTGGTATGGGAAAAACAAGAAACACCACAGGACTGGAGAAACAAGAAACACCACAGGACTGGAGAAACAAGAAACACCACAGGACTGGAGAAACGCTGTAATTATTCTAATATGGAAGAAAAGAGGCAGTAAAAGGGACTGCAACCAATATAGAGGCATTTCACTGTTAAGCCATACTGGGAAAAGGTTCTTAGAGACCGGACTGCGACCAGTGATTGACCCACAGTTAAACGAAACTCAGATGGGATTTTGAAACAGGAGAACCTGTACAGATGCCATCTTTTTTCTAAGAGATAACAGAGAAATCAGTTGAACACAGTCAGATACTACATAGCCTACGTAGATTCAGAAAAAACATTCGATAGAGTAGATAGATATAACTGTGGGAAATCTTACAGTATTATGAAGTTAGTATATATCTGATCAACTTATGAACCTATACAAAAACATTCAGTGTACAGTTAGAACAAATGTGGGACACTCTAAAATGTTCATCATAAAATCTGGAGTGAGGCAGGGCTGTATACTATCTCTCGTACTATTACATAAACTACATTGATATCTGCAAAAGAAGCTAACATACATAGTAAAAATTCTACCCCAAAACTGTCAACAGCCCAACCCCAGAAACACACAATAATTAGTATATAAGTATACAACTCTACACGAGGCCGAAATGTCACATGGTTGTAAACGTTAAGTAATAAAGCTGTTCCTACTTTTTTCCCAGTTTATACAACCCCAGAAACAATACCAATAAACTCACAACACCTTCCAGAAAACGTAACCAATAGGTGGACCATAAACGAACTCCTTTTTGCTGATAATCAAAGCACTTATAGTTACATTAGAAAAAGACCTACAGTGGAACATGGATAATTTAGCAAGGGCGTGTAAAAGCCTAAACATGAAGATCATTGTACAGCACAATCTGAAAAACAGAAAAATCATCACGACAGAAATGAGATGTTTAAGGAGAATACTAAATGTGATAAGAAGAGACCAAATAAGAAATGACAGTATTACATTACTTCCAGAAACAGCAAATCAATGGTTTGGCCATGTTACACACGTTACCACCAGACAGTATATCACAGAAAACATTCACACTAAGATTTGAAGGTACCGCCCACGCAGGGGATGGAGAGAGGAAATTACAGAAGCATTAAATATCCCATTATATGAAGCAAATCGGCGAGCACTATCAAGACATCCATTTGTCCCCTTAACACCGAAAGGTATATGAGGAAAGAGACAAGACAAGGCAAGAAAGAAAAAAAAAGAACGAGCGAACAATCTTTTTTTTTTTCCCAATGGTACGGATAATGACAGCTCAATACATCAGAAACTGTTGAACTGGATATATGTGATTATGTAAAAGAAAAGCCACTAATAATGACGATTTAAACGGCTCGCAGTTCAAAAGTGTTTAACGGTTTTATTTCTCTTTTCCCTTCTTCTACATGTGGCAGCCACATGGATAGAAATAATATTTGACTTTGGTCAGGTTTCTTAATTTACTACAGCTGCTAATAATTTGCGTAGATGAACTTCCTATGGTGTTAAAGCTCAGTAGTTTTCGGAAAGGGAGCTTCAGTTTTGAGGTTTATTGAATTATTTATTTGATTTTGTTCTCCCGCAGCCGAATTTCGGTCAAAATTTAATGTGTATCTATGCTATCCGAGCACACATGTGACGTCACCAGCGTATCCCTGACAACGGTCCATGTCATCGGAAGTACAACTACCGACGCTATTGGGCATTACATGGTGGTAAGCAGTTTTGAGAGGGTTCCAACTCTTCGCGCCGGCCTGCCTCCTCTACCACCATGACGAACCCATGCCCCGCTAAAACTTTTGGTGAGTGTGAACAAAAATGTCCACAGCAGGATGCCTTAGAGGAACCTCCGCTGGAGGAGTACGTTAGACCACCATGTGTCCCGCTGCTACCGCCCTGCCCAATGAAAGAACCCGTCAAGCCTCCAACACCTGAGCCAGAACCAACGATGCCAGCATGCCCGTGTCCAGTTCCTCTAAAACCGCCTTGTCCACGGAAATGTGATGACCAAGAAGCCGAGAAAACATGTTGAAAGTAAGAGTACATCATGATGCAGAATATGAGTTTGTGCAGTTGCGTCATAATAGCAATATTATTGATCCTCAAGTTTAGCAGTCTCTAAACCTAGTAACGAAAATCTTCAATGTTGTCATCAAAACACGCGGTCGTGACGCCATCAGTATGTGAGTAATACGTCTTCCCCTTACACTCTGCATCATGGCCTGGACTAACTGACAACCTGCAGGACCTTTAAACAGCACTATGTTTACAAAGGAACGAAACATAATCTTCCAAGCTCTTGAATGACAGCCTAGTAACATGGCTTGCAACAAAGAAAGTGGCGAGCGCGAGACTAAATGTGGAGAACAGCAACCGTTGGAGCTGCCGCCTTTAGAGCCCTATCAAAGACCACCATGTGTTGTTAATCTCCCACCATGCGCTCATATTGCTGCAAAAGAGCAGGCCGCCAAAGCTAAAGAAAAAGAAACTAAAACAGGCGGTCCATGTCCTCCTGTTAGCGCTCCATGCAAGCGAGATACAATTGTGTAAGCAGAAGCGGCACTGGATCTCCTGCTCATAGCGTTGTTAAACCTGTTTTCAGCTTACTACGCCAGTCAAGCCAAGTCTGAAGAACATGTCTTATATTTCAATTTACCAATCTTCTGTCTCTGTGATTCTCTCCGGTTTTTTTCCAAGAAGAGCACCGCAATGCAGGTAATTACTTGAATGTGCGCTTGTTAATTTGTAGAATACCTTCATAAGCAACCGATTCTTGCTGGACTCACATGAACCCTGTGGATTCGGAATTGCTTACGTCACCAGCCCAAGTCTGAACTGATTTCATCGGCAACCCATATCTAAAGTGCATTCATCAGCAGCCCATATCTGAAGCGCTTTCATCAGATGTCATAATCCGAACTGCTGCATTTGTGAAAATGGCGTGCGAAGACAAGAGCGCCAAGAAATGTGAGACCAAGTGCTCGGAGGAAGAACCGCTGCCTGAGCCAGAACTAATGCCCTACATAAGACCGCCCTGCTTCAGACTGAAAATGACACTGTCTTTGAAAAAACCGAGACCACCGACCCCTATCCCGGAGCCAGATATGCCGGAAAACGTGTGTCCTTTTCGAAATCAGACACTCAATCCTTGTATGAACAGAAAATAAAGCACATATGAATTTAAAATGGCTCCATATTACGGAGATATCAATATGGCTCATTTATGTCAATGAAAGGCTGAAGAAAATAGCATAGGACAAGCCCGCATAATCTCATCCTCAATATGCTACACGTCGAAACTTAATGACGTCACAAGCGGCGTTTCCTGGGCAACGAATTTGCGTACCCACGCTATTTTGTGGCAGGAAAAGAAGCTGTTGGTAGCTGGGGGTGTATACATCTGAGGATCAGCATCTCTTTTCCTTCATAATTAACAGCAGCCGGGCGCAACTTATAGGCATTTCGATGGCCAGTGAAAATAAAACTGCAGAGACGTGCCCACAGAAAGAATCTTTAGTTCAGGGAAATTCTCAGGCGTCTCCAGCGCCTTCAGCGCCACCACCACCTCCAGCGTCTCAAGCGCCACAGGCAGAAGTTCAGAGCGAAGATAAAATAGAATGTAATAGATGTAGACAAAACAAAACCGAACCTAGTAAAGAAGCTGACACTCCTGAGTCTCGATCTTCGGACCCGCAGTGCCCAGAAGACCCGTGTCCTTGCAGAGATCCGAAGTAACTGAACACAGTGTCTGCACCAGACTTGAAGCAGTCTCAAGACGTGACCTTTCAGTGGTGAGCAACGTTCATTTCATTTTAAAGAACAAGCTATATTGTCATTGGAGCTCGGCATTTTGAACCCTAGGATACAGAAAACACCAACGACTGCGTTTATTTTCCAGCGCTTTTTTTAACATGAAACCTATCAGTAGAAGCTCCTAGTCGCCATGGCATTTCCGTGCCATAAGGGGAAAAAACCCCCGCCTTGTGCGAAACCCAAACCCCCGCCTTGTGCGAAACCCAAACTCGCAGTTGAGGAGAGTTGTCTCGACAGCGATCCGACAACGTCACACATCGTTAAAGAAGTTGTGTTTTATGTGGAAGCTCCACGCCCTCCCGTCTTTCCGCCGCCATGCGTGTGCGAGGGACCGCCCCCGTGTTCTCGTGTGACCGAGTGTCTGGTCTGTCCTGAAAAGGCTCCCTGCAGGGATACAAAAAAGGCAGTTAAACTGTGTCGGTAGAATCCAGACCGACATTCTCAAACGAAGGTAAGAAAACTGCCGCATTTGCTTTTTAAACCTTTATAAGTGTCACTCACGTAATCACATTGTACTTTCTTATCCTCCACCCCCCCCCCCCCACCTCCATAGTATATAATTTTAGTAGTTTAGCGTTTACTTATCTTGATTTCGTTAAATTTTTTTTCTTTACGCTTCCATTAAAGCACGGAGTGTGTGGTAGGTAATGCATAATCTGTACAACAGTAGTTCCCATCTGTTCTGATTCCGCCTTAATAGTATCAGTGAAGTTAACTGCTTTTTAACATGAAAATGATCAGTAGGAGCTGATAGTCGTTGTGGCATTTTAGTGCCATGCTGGGAAGATTCTCCCGCTTTGTGCAAAACCCAAACCCACAGAAGCATTAGAACAATCAGTGAAGTTAACAGTTCTAGTTCTGATTTAGGAGCATCAGTGAAGTTAACAGTTCTAGTTCTGATTTAGGAGCATCAGTGAAGTTAACAGTTCTAGTTCTGATTTAGGAGCATCAGTGAAGTTAACAGTTCTAGTTCTGATTTAGGAGCATCAGTGCAGTTAACAGTTCTAGTTCTGATTTAGGAGCATCAGTGAAGTTAACTGTCCTAGTTCCGACTTAGTAGCAACAGTGAAGTTAACTGTCCTAGTTCCGACTTAGTAGCAACAGTGAGGTTAACTGTTCTAGTTCCGACTTAGTAGCAACAGTGAAGTTAACTGTCCTAGTTCCGACTTAGTAGCAACAGTGACCTTAACTGTTCTAGTTAACTGTTGTCACAGTCTTCCTCTTCACATCTGTTGTTTTATTTCACTTTTCCATGGATCTGAAGCAGAATATGCAATGCTAGTTGTGTCCTGGCATAGATAGAGAACCCGTCGCGGTAGTTTTTGGAGAAATAATTACTAGCAACAGTAATACTAATGCAGAATCTTGTCATTGTTCGTAGCAGTAGTGAAGAACTAGACACAAAAGAAATAGGTAAAATCAAATATGATTTTTAAAAATCTATGCCTTGTAGCATTTAAATGCCATAGGGATGTGACAGGTTCGCGCCTTTCACATTTCCAGGCCACTGCAGCATTTGAGGTAGGGCTGCCAGTACCTGTCCTCGCTGAATTTGTTTTTTCTAAGGACCCCCCCCCCCCCCCAGGTTCCCGTTTTATGGAGATTGGGTTGACCCCGGTGCCGGTAGGTCCGAAAAAAATAAATCCCACCAGAGTTTGAAATCGAAACGGGGATCTTCTGATCGGCAAGCGAACTCGCTAACCACTCCACCACCGTGATACCTTCAGAAAAGGCATAAACTCCCGTTATGTAGGATGTTTTAAGCAAAGAAAACCAGTGGGGCATTAGCTATTAAGCTGATCATGTTTAAGCATAAAGCCCCAGAAGTGCAGCCCCACCCCACCTCCCTTTTGCGTCGAGGAAAAGACAAAAGAAAAATGATGGGAATAGCAGATTATTATTGTTTCATGTAACAGTCATGTCAAACTGTTATTGCTGAACTAGCATGTACTGTTGTCCAGAGGACTTTGATGTATCAGTTATGTTTGATCTGCGTTGTCCTGGTCGTAGAGAAACACAACCTGAGGGAATCGGAACGTGTATCAGGAGGTACGTGAATCATGGACAACAAGTAAGTCTGCACAAAGATCACTGGAAGAAGTAGAAATGTGGTTTATTGAAGGAATGTTGCGAATTCCCTGGACAGCAAAAATAACTAATGGAGAATGTATGAGAAGACCTGGAGAGACAAACAAATCTTATTTAAAAAAATAAGAGAGAGACAATGTACTTTCATAGGACATGCAATGAGAAGAGGGGGCACTGAAAATATTATAGGGACAGGAAAAAATAGAAGGAAGAAGAAGCAGGGGAAGACCGAGAGAAATGATACTGGACAGTCTGACGAGATGGTGCGAGAGGAATGATACTGGACAGTCTGACGAGACGGTGTGAGAGGAATGATACTGGACATTCTGACGAGACGGTGTGAGAGAAATGATACTGGACAGTCTGACGAGACAGTGTGAGAGGAATGATACTGGACAGTCTGACGAGACGGTGTGAGAGGAAAGGGAGCAGAGGTTCTTAAAGTTTAGCATAAAGGCCTGGGTGGTGCTTAACCTGTCAGTGGGGAAGACATCTCGCAAAACCGGCTCAGTGTCCTCAAAATATGCTCATTATTAAATTTGGATATCACAGCCTGATTCATTCATTCATTTGCATGTCCCTTGCGGAACTTTGCCTCCCAAACAGCACTCCTGTAGGCCTCCGGTTGTAAACAAGATGGCCTGCTGCTGATGCATCCATTTGCAGATCATCAACGATGTCTTGCAGCCATCTTCGCCTTGGTCTTCCTCTCTTTCCTTTTCCTAATATGTACCCTTCCAAGACGCTTTTCTTTAGATTATCATGACGGTTCGATTACATTTTCAAAGAATCCTCGGCCTGTACTCTGTTTTTTATTCGTTTTTTTTTCACTTTCACACCTCCAAGTTATAATGCTTGGTGATTTATGATGATGATGATAGTGGTGGTGGTGGTAGTTCTGATAGTGGTAGTGGTGGTGATAAAATGGATGACCTGTTTGATCACTACTTGTAGATGCTTGCTGTGGTTCTTCTGACTTTCCGTAGCATGCACAAGAAGGCGGGGTAGAACTATTCCAGTGAGACATAATGCCAGGGTACTCCGTAGCTCAGCCTTGAGGGGAGCTCGTCCATCCCTAATCTTTTGGCTGTAGATTTTGTTGTAGAGCACTGCGATGTGGTGTCTTGATCAGTTGAAAAAGAAAACAAGTACGATATGGTAAAAGTTTTGCTGATTCGTAAATATCAACAACATTTAGTCTCGTGTTGGATGTTGCTGGCATGTTAGGTGGAGGCCTTAGAAACAGTGGCTTAATATCTTCATTTGATCATGGCATAGGCGACCTTTCAGTAACATCCAGGCAGATACTTACATAGTTTCTGTATCTTCCTTGACCTGTTGGCACGCTAGAGTCTGACATGGGCAGCACCGCGCCAGGCAGTCTTTAACTCCCCAACTACAGAAGGAACCAAGTACCCATTTATACAGCTAGGAGCGACCGGTGCGTCTCTGGCCGAACTTGATTGACCGTGCGAGAGACGAGAGTTCTAATCACTGCGCCATTCATGCAGAAAATGGAGTTAGCTTACTTTTTCCCTGCAGTTTACTTCTGTAATCAAATAAAAAAAATATTTGACTACATAAAAAACTCGCTTATTTTACATTCCATAAAGAAACATCCTGTATTTGAACTAGATTTGTCCACAGATAATCAAGTGCCGTGCCGCATGGCGTAGGCGATCATTTCTCTCCACAATTCCCTGTCTTTGGAATTGATTATGAAATCCTCCGGTGACTTTCTTCCTAGCCACACTGACAGCCCATCCAGACTTCTCTCTGTCTTCCTCTGTCTCTTCTTCCCTCAATTTTTCCAGTTGCCACAATGTGTTCAAATTTTTCTCTTCTCAGAAAATGTCCTACAAATCTCGCTTGTCTGCCTCTGATCTTTGCTGTAAATTTGCCTTTTAACTCCAGCCGTTCTTAAGACTTCTTCGTTGGTTTTCTTGGCTGTCCATGGTACCTTCAACATCCTTCTTATGAACCACATTTCCATGGCCTCCATTTCTCGCTGTACTCTCTTATTCATGGACCATGCTTCACATCCATAAAACAAAATAGGCTCGATGTAACATTTAAGTAATCGGAATCTTGTTTCCATTGATATGGATCTGTTAAACAAGATGTTTCTTATTTTCTAGAATGTTGACTTGGCCTGAGCACATTTGCTTTTTTTTCGTTGTGACATTTCCCGTCAGGTGTTATAATTGTTCCTAAGTACTTGAATCTATCAACTTGTTTCAGTTAGGTGCCATCGATGGTAATGCTACATTTTGGTGGTAATCTTTTCTTTGAGATGACTATCACTTCAGTCTTCTTTTTATTCAGGCTGAGACCTTTACTTTTACTTTCACGAACCACGATGTCCAGAAAGGCCTGTAGCTACCCTTCACTTTTAGCAATCAGAATTGTGTTGTCTGCATATCTTAAGTTGTTAAAGTTGGTCCCGCCAATTGATATTCCTGGCAAACTCTCTATGTTCCTCATTTTTTTCGCTGTACAAGGAGAAAAAGTCGGGAGACAGAACACATCCTTGTCTCATTCCCAGTTTTATGTCTTGGAATGCTCCTATTTGGTTCTCAACGTTCATTGCTGCTGATTGCTGCCAGTATGTGTTTTTGATGAGTTTCAGATCTTTCCCATCTATGTTGATGTCTTATAATTTCTATGTATCTCATTCTATCGAATGCTTTACTGTAGTCTATGAAGAATAGGTCCGTCTGCTTCTATTGTTCTTTCCATCAGTGTTATATATATATATATATATATATATGACATTACTTGTGCCTTTTCTTTCGACGAAGCCGCACTGTTCTTCAACGATTTTGCCCCTGACTCCTCATGACAATATGAATCAGTATTTTGGTAACATGGGTCATAAGACTAATGGTTCGATGGTCTTCACATTCAACTGCACCTTGTTTCTTTGATAGGGCAATGAAAACTGATTGCAAAAGGTCTGATGGAACATAGTTACTGTTATAGATGTCATTCACCAATCTGGTAATTATTTCTGTGCCAAGCTATCCTAATGCTTCCAATTCTTCCTTGGTGATTTTATCTGGTACTGGTGCTTTGTTGTTCTTCATGTGTTTGATGGCTTCTTCCACTTCTGCTTTTAATATGGGAGGCCCTTCATTATTATTTCGTATATCTATGTCGCTTCTATTGTCCCCATAGATTTCTCTAATGTATTCACACCATCGTGCCATTATTTCATCTCTGTCCATTATTGTATGCCCTTCCTTTGACTTCAGGCAACCAGTCTTGTGGTATGCCCTTTTGTTTAAAACTCCTTTATTTGTTTGTACATATTTCTTGTGTTTCCATGATGGTGTGTCTCTATTTCATTACATTTCTTATTTAGCCACTCTTCTTTAGCTTTATTGCGTTTGTGTCTTATTTCTTTATTTTGTCATATTCATCTTTATCTTCCTTAAGCTTCTTCTCCGATCCATTATTTGCAAAATTTTTTTTGTCATCCACCCCTGTTTAGCGTGTCGTTTATTTGGAGGTAGGATTTCGATAGATGTTTGCTGAATAGGGTCTTTAAGCATATTCCATTGTTCATCAATCGTTTCAGTCTTCTCTATAGCATCATACCTATTATGTACTATGGTCCTATATTGTTCTTGCATTGCCCTATCTTTCCGTAGCAGCTCTCTAACTAGTTCGTTTTTAGCTCCTACCTTTAAACTATTTAGCCTGATTCTCACTTTTCCTACAACTGAGATGTGGTCACTGTTGCAGTCTGCGCTTGGTCTTGTTTTCATGTATGTTATTATTTGGGCTTTTCCATGCCAATAGTCGCCTTGGGTGTTGTTGAAACCAAGTATTTCCTATTATCATTTTATTCTTTTCTGCCCACTCAATCGACATCTCGCCTCTTGTATTTCTGATACCTAGTCCATACTTGCCAGTAGCTTCATTGTCTTGTTCAGTCCATATTTTCACATTTAAATCACCCAGCACAAAGTTTACTTCCCATGGTTTGCACTGTTTCATTGCCATGTCCAGACTGTTATAGCATTCTTTTATCTCATCATCAGAGTTTTCTAAAGTTGGTGCGTATACTTGGATGAGATTTGTGTTTATTGTGTGGCCCTATAATTTAACCATTAACACTCTGTCCGATATGCACCAGAAACCTTTCACAGTTCTTGCTTGTCTTCTTATCCAATATTATGCCAACACTGGTTTCCCCCGGAATATATATATATATAAGTATTATAACTATCAGACTGCTACAGAAACAGAAGCAAGGGAAAAACAAATACAGGTGGAAGGAGAAATGTTTATCAGGAAACTGAGCCCATGAAGGTTGTGGATGAAAGCCATTCAGCAATTATTGAGGAAAGACGCTGGCGATGGTTGGGACATGTGCTCCGAATGACTGACAACTCACTATCAAAAATAGCACTAAGATGGACACCACAGGGGAACAGAAGTAAGGGTAGACCAAAAGAGACATGGAGAAGAACAACAGAGAGGATGTTGAGCAATAGAGGCTCACTTGGGGAAGAGCAGAAAAAAAGGCAAAGGACAGGCATATGTGGAAAAACTCTTTCGGAAGCCCTATGTGCCTTGGGCACTTAAGGTTCAGAGAGAGAGAGAGAGAGAGAGAGAGAGAGAATGCCCAATGCAACATCAGTAACATGAATTTACGTGCAGCTAGGACCATATTTCCCACACACGAGGGAATATCAGTCTCACATTGAAACATCTGCACATCTGTACTGAGTCTCTCTCTCTCTCTCTCGCTCTCTCTCTCACTCACTCTCACACACACACACCACACACACACACATATATCTTACCAGTAGATTGTGTGTTTACACTCAGAGCTGAACCCATATTGTTTAAGGAAATCATTTAATGATTTGATAATACATATCAGCATGATATTTAACATCACATACATAAGATTCATTTGATTTTCGCTATCTTGTAAATCGACATTGTGTAAATACAAAGATCATGATATATGAAGGATTGTTTATTTTGTGTTTCTATTCATTGGTGTAAAGTGTCAATACGTAATGTGTGAATGTATTGTATAATCACCCTTCCAACCTTACTAATAAAATAGACGGTACAACGTCAATATAAAATGTAGGAATAACATTCTCTCTATCAATTTCGTATCTTATTTTCCTACACAAGTTTATGCACTTAGTCCAGCGACCTGGAGCATACGGATCCCTTCTTTGTCAAAGTAAGCATCTTGTACCAGTAGAAAGTGGTTTACAGCATGAATGACGTCATCATCTGAAGCAAATTTGCCACCACTGAGCTCCTTTTTTAGTTTGGTAAACAGGTAATAGTCCGAAGGGGCCAAATCTGGGGAATAAGGAGGATGTTCAAGAAGCTGGAGCCCGCATTCATGAATGGCAGCCATTGCCACCGCCGACTTGTGAACTGGAGCATTGTCTTGCTGAAAGATGACTCCTCTCGTCAATTTCCCTCGACGCTTTTCCTTCAATTTGACCCGCAGTTGCTTCACAAGATTAGCGTAATAGGCCCCAGTGACCGTTCTGCCCTTTTGAAGATAGTCTACCAACACCTTCAGAATCCCAAAAGATGGAAGCCATCACTTTGCCTGCAGACAGAACCTCCCTTACTTTCTTTGAAGGAGTGGATCCATGATGTTTCCACTGCTTTGACTTTGCTAGTCTATGTATGTACTGTGATACCTTCTGATATCTTGCTAGTCTATGTATGTACTGTGATACCTTCTGATGTCTTGCTAGTCTATGTATGTACTATGATACCTTTTGATGTCTTGTTAGTCTGTGTATGTACTTTGATACTTTCTGTCGTCTTGCTATTTTGTGTATGTACTGTGATACCTTTTAATGCCTCGCTGTAACTGACGTTTGTTTATGTGCATTAGTGATATTACACATCTTAGTAAGAATTTCACTTTTCTAAATCCTTTTTTTTCTGATTCTAAATACGTGTGCACAATTTTCTGGCTGTATTTTGTTTTCACTCTGCTGTTATTTTGGTCTTATTTCACAGACAGAAGAAGGAAGTAAACCAATAACGTCAGAAAACGAGAAACTGAAGTCATCTCAAGTACAAGTATGCTCTTAAAAAAAAAAAAGAAGAAAAAAAAAGTGAGTGACTTTTTAGTTCTCTAAAACTGTCGCAGACTCTGGCCTAAAAGATCCAAGTTTGTTCTAAACAGAACATGTGAAAGCTAAAACATCGAAATACAGCACCACATTTTAGTAAACATTTGGTTCTTGTGTTTTTTTTTTTCATTCTTGTGCATTTTTTTTTCTTAAAGCAGGTGTGTTTAAACGAGTTTGTATGTGAATTTTCGGCGTTTTGTTTTAGTTAACGGCCTTGTTAGCTGAGTGGTTAGGGGGTCGGCTTAACTGATCTGGTGGTACCGGGATTTTTTTTCTGGTTCACACCAACAAGGCCCCTGGGTCCACCCAGCCTCTAGAAATGGGCAGCAAGGAAATCTGGGAAAATACATGCAGCCTGGAATGATACTGCTCAGATTAGTTTTATGTGCCGAAAGTCTTGGAAATACAGCCATAACACTGTATCCCCAATATTTTAGAAATTTTTTTGCGAGAATGTAAGAAAATCCGATTAACTGGTTGAAAAGTTAAGTCATCAGTTCATGTGATTAGTCACTGACGGGTCTTAGGACAAACAGCGACTGAGATTACAAGTAATGAGAGGAGAACACTTGAAACAAACTTTAGACATGTAGCCATCTGTAACTGAGAGCTTGCATATCTTGGTAAATGATGCTTTGTTAAAGGTCTTGAAATTTAACAAAAAAAAAAAAAAAAACTATTTCGGATGGGGAACGAGCAAGAGTACTTTTCGTTTGTTCCTGGTCGGACTTGGGAAGTTGGGAAGCAGGTTTATTTCACAATAAAGAATACATCAATACACTCCCACTCCCCTGGGCAAGAGTTTTCTTTCCCCTCACACTTGACAAGACAAGATTATTGCGCAAAATTTATTGTGTATAAAATGACCAAACATGATCTTGTTATTCAATGTGTTCTAGAGATTATTAGTCTTACATCTTACATCCTTCCCGTGCCATTAAACATGACATAGGGCTAGCATGGTATTTCACCAGGTTTTCCTGTTTTCAGCGAGCTTTTTAACCTCATCAAGGGATTTTATGTCTACTAAACTGGCCTCTCTTAACAAGATCCTCTTTGGAGTTTCACATGGTTAACCTTTTTCTTCGGCCTATTGTGTTCCACTTGATAGCTTTTTTTTTATTTTTATACTGTGATTATTATTATGCTATGATTATTATTTTTATGATATGATTATTTTTTTTTATGCTAGTCTAATCAACATCAGAATGAAAGCAGTTGTGCGTATATACTAAATATATAATCCTGTCCATAATTTTCCATTTATCTGAGAATGAGGTTTTTCTTTCAAGACTCCATTGCTGCGAAAATCACATGGAGCCTGAAGTCGTTGGTCGGACCGCAGCAGCAGTTCCCCATATTATCATACAGATAAGACAGTTTTTAGCCACTTTGAACACAAAAAAGCTGCTTAGCGGCCGACCAGTTTGGCTTCCGTTGTTCGGAGGTTTAGCTGCAACATAAGCATGGTTGTCAATCGGCCAGGCAAATCTCAGGAACTGTAGATCTCTCTCCTTTTCTTGTAAGCATATCTGCAGTGATTATGTTACGGCAGTTAGCCTGGAATTAATGTGTGAGAGCAAAGAAAAAAAAATGTCTGTATTAAGTAACTTTCATATCATTGAATCTGAATTTTGTTTTAATGCAGGAATGGAAATATGTCATCAGTTTTATTTTATGTATGATTATTCTGAAGATTATTATAGAAAAAGCAAAATCAGAAATGACACCGTCAGGGCACAAGTATTACACTAATGTCCAGAAACAGCAAGTCTTCGGTCATGCTACACAGCTACCGCCAGACAGTGTAGAACAGAAACACATTCCTGCTAAGAATTGAAGGAAACAGAGGGGGAGGCCGCCTTTGCAGAAGGTGGATGGATGAGATAACAGATTCATTAAATATCCCCTTATATGAAGCAAACTGCCGAGCTCTATCAAGAAGTCTTGTCTCCTCGGTACTGAAAGGTACATGAGGAAGAAAAGACAAGATTATTATTTATAACATGACCCAGCATGAACTTGTTACTGAATGCGTTCTAGAGATTTTAAAGACAAAGTTCAGAATTCCTGACAGGGCTAGAGTACACAGTTTTGTTTTTTTTTTGTCTTTGGGGAAAAAAAAAGAATTCGTTCGTTCATTTATTCATTCTTTTTATCTCTGTCCAGTTCTTTCCCCTGATAGTTGTTTTCTTTTTAAATTTATACTTGTAGTTTTGTCTAATTCTCTTGTTGTTAATAAACAAATTTTTAAAAATAAATAGCTATCAATGAGGCTTTCGTACGGTAAATTAAGAGAACACAGTTTGGAGGGGGGGACGTAGACAAAGCACTTTAGTGAGACGTGAGAGAAAGAAAAATCACAAGAGAATTACTTGGGATTCGAACCACGGACGAGCAGTCACCTAGCAACGAGAGAACAGCGTACTAACGAACTGTGCTGCGCTATAGCGAAGTTCGTTAGTACGCTATTCTCTCGTGGCTAGAGAATGTTCTCATACTGGTTCTTAATGACTGCTACAACAGCAATGCATTTTGTCTTCAGTCTCAGAGTCAGTCTAATAAAATGCATAACTGGGTGTTTGCTGCAAGAACTTAATAATGAAGAAGGCTGGCTAGTAAAGAGGATTAAACAGAGAAAACTGAAATATTTCGGACACATTAAACGTCATGATAATCTAGAGAAGGCCGTCTTGGAAGGGTACATAATGGGAAAAAGAAAAAGAGGAAAACCAAGGCGAAGATGGCTGCAAGACACCGTTGACGGTCTGCAAATGAATTCATCAGCAGCAGGCCATCTTGCTCACAACCGAGAGGCCTACAGGAGTGCTGTAAGGGAGGCAAAGTTCCGCAATGGACATTCAAATAAATGAATGAATGAATGGGTGTTTGCTAAGGATCCTTGTTACTTAATTTAAACATTAATTCAGAAGTGCCCTCCAGCTCCTTGTCATCCACCACCTGGTCCAGGTTGTACAACCACCTAGCGAAGGGGAAGAACAGGCGTGCATCAGAAGAATGTTTCCGTTTTTGGAATGACCCTGTTTATAAACAAAGTGAACACAAGTTAACTTCCATCTGATTGTGTGCTAATTTCACAAAATGCTGCAATGTTCTTAAGAGAAGCAGTGAAAATAAATTATTTACATGGTTTAATAGTAGTAGTAGTAGTAGTAGTAGTAGTAGTAGTAGTAGCAGTTGCAGTAGTAGTAGTAGCAGCAGCAGCAGCAGCAGCAGCAGTAGTAGTAGTAGTAGTAGTAGTAGTAGTAGTAGCAGTAGCAATAGTAGTTGTAATAGTAATAGTAGCAGCAGTAGTAGTAGTAGCAGTAGTAGAAGTAGTAGTAGTAGCAGTAGTAGTAGTAGTAGTAGTAGCAGTAGTACTAGTAGCAACAGCAGCAATAGTAGTAGTAATAGCAGTAGTAGTAGTAGTAATAGTAGTAGTAGCAGTAGCAGTAGTAGTAGTAGCAGTAACAGAAGTAGTAGTAGTAGCAGTAGTAGTAGTAGCAGTAGCAGTAGCAGTAGCAGTAGTGGCAGTAACCAGACCCAATGAGAAGCTGGTGTATCCTTCTGGGACCTGGAGGATTTCCCTTGCTACGAAAAGGGATCCCTCTGCCCGTCCCCTCACCACAGTCGATGAAAACAGAATGGGTAATAATTAGTGTAAGCTGCGGAAAGGAGGAGGGGGGAGGGAAAAAGCGTTAGGGGGAGCGAATGAGAATAGTTTTGTAAGTTACAAAACTCCTCTAGTAGGCTCTAGTAGTAGTAGTAGTAGTAGTAGTAGTAGTAGTAGTAGTAGTAGTAGTAGTAATTGTAATAATATTAGTTGTTGTAATAATAGTAGTAGTAGTAGTAGTAATAGTAGTAGTAATAGTAGTAGTAGTAATTGTAGTAGTTGTAGTAATAATAACAGTAGTAGTAGTAGCAGCATCAGCAGCAGTAATAGTAGTAGTAATAGTAGTAGTAGTAGTAGTAAATGTAGTAGTAATTGCTGTTGCTCATGTTACTGTTTTAAGAGAAACCTTAGTAGCTACAGATGTAGTGATGATGGTGATAGTAATAAAACCAGCTGAGGTGATGAAGTGAAGCAAGCCATCATTTTCTGCTGTAGATTCACCACTTTTATACACAATATAATAACCAACCCAAAGAATTCGTTATTTCTGAAACCATTGAAATCATGACGGCTGTCTCATGTTTAGTGTTTTTGTCCCATCTGGACATGTTTATGTCTATGTGCATACGTATATTTAGTCCAAGAGTAAGTACTAGCGACGGAATCACTGCAATTATGTGACCTCTTTCTAATTCCAGGCGTCACGAGATAAGACGGCTGCATGAATATTTGGTTTTAAGGGCATCTTTCCACGAAACACCTAGTATACGAGTAGCTGTGGACAAGATAATTGGTCCACGGAAAACTTAGTAAACGAGAAGTTGTGGACAAGATTATTGGTCCACGGAAAACTTAGTAAACGAGAAGTTGTGGACAAGATGATTGGTCCACGGAAAACTTAGTAAACGAGAAGTTGTGGACAAGATGATTGGTCCTTCGAGTTGAGAAAACTGGTGGTTGCATGCTTGCGATATCTTGAAAGTTGATAGATAAATGTCAGATATCAGACCACCTTAGCTGTCCAATACTTTACAAGCTGGGAAATGTAGTTTGTTATTTCGTTCATTCTTCTCGCCAACTAGATTTCTTCTACTAGTCACCCATGCTTTGATATATTTTCATTCTAATCAAGGTTTATCCTATCTTCTTCAGTCTTTCACTCCATCATCGTTGTTGTTGTTCTTCTACTTCTACTTCTCTGGAACTACGAGCTTCATGTTCTTTGCAGCCGATGGGTGAAGCTGTAGAAGCACATCATCGTGTAGGGCCATGAGCGGGCCACAGGGGCCCATTTTGTTCAGTTCCTAAATGGAGCTAAATGGGGGTGGGGGGGTATGCAATACTTCATTTAGCAGACTACCTCCATAGGGACAATGGTGATCCCTGGGCTGTTAGCCATGCTAGGCCTGTTAGCCAGGCTAGGCCTGCTAGCCATGCTAGTCATGCTAGGCCTGTTACTGGGGGTACCAATGGAGAGGTGAGTTAAAAGTCTTGGCCAGCTATGGTTCGCCAGCCCCAACAATAGCATGTGAACTATGGGTCACTGATTGCAAAACTGGACAGCAACTTCGCCCTTCGTCATTGTTGTCACAGTACAGATATGCGCTGACTTAGACCTGGTTGCGTTATGACCAGGCGGTTGATTAAGTCTGTACTCAGACTAATATTTTGCTGTTGGTCGGGGCGGGAAAGAAAGAAATAGTATTGGCGATCGTTGTAGTAGTGGTAGTAATCTTACTGGTAGTATTATCGGTGGATATAATGGTGATAGGAATTGTGAATTCATGTGATAGTGGCAACGGTGATAGTAGCGTTGTGAAATGGTTGTGAACGAACGAACGAACGAACAAGCTTTATTTGTAAAGGCGATCAAAGTAATCATGGCAGTTGTAGTAGTTATGGCTGGAATAGCATCCTTAGCACCAGAAGCAGTAGTATTTGCTATGTTAGTATTCACGGTAGCAAACAAACAAAAAATTACCAGAAATGAGGCTAGCCACGAATCCACATACAACGCTTGCTACTAGTCCAAACAAAGGGGACCATACATATGATATGTCATATACAGAAAACTCGCCCAAAGCGTGTCTGTATGGAATACAATAATATATTTACAGTAGTATAGTGCATCCCAATTAAATTATCCATCAATTATCGAGCTGTACATGTTTGAGAATTAGTGGAATTAACTCTTTCAATCCGGGCACATTTTCCACGATTGCCAGAATAAATTTTGATGGGAAATTTCGGTAAAAAGAAACTAGAAGGAAATTACTCCATAATATTAGAACTTGTGTTGGATCAGAAATGTGCTACTTTCCGTTTTATTTAGACGTTGCCTAAATATCTCTCTGAACATTAATTAGCACAAGTGTGCAAGACCTACTTAGACTGCCGATGTTGTTTTTTTAAGAAAAACAGTTTTATATACGACAACAACAACAACAACAACAAAAGGAAATGAAAACTGACAAAATTACCAAAGTAGCACCGACAGGTTCTTCCATTTCTTGCTAGACAGGTCCTGCGGGTCGAGTTGTAGTTTCTTCAAGTAAAGTTCAAATGATAAAATGAGCTTCCTCTAAAGTTGCTTTTGAGAAATGATGCACGTCGTCTGTGTTGCAGCTGTGAACATTACACTGCGCCGAATATTCTTTCATTCAAGCTATCGGAGCTAATAGAGATTAAGCTGCATCCTTCTTGAATCTTAATTGTAATCAAATGAAATTAGCCCATAAGTCTCCACGTTATAACGTTGAAACTTATAATGTTATAGGCAGAAACTTGTGGAAGCCCGTGAAAATCTATTTCACTATGCTCGCTGGCGATGTTCTATCAATGACAGCGAAGTTCTTATATAGCATAGCCAATTTTTCCTTTGTGAATTGTGGACGCTAGGAATTTGATTCCATTTGTTCCAAAAACGGGCTATGTGGCAGCATTTAAAAAAGAATAATACAAACCACACACAGGGTGTGTATTATTACACATAATAAATAAGAGTGTTTGTCAAGTATTAACAGTAATGTGACAAACGTATTCAACAGTAGAGAATAAGAATGTGTTAGTGAAATGAAGACTCAAGAAGAATATAATGAAACACTGATTATGGACTGTCTAACCTTCTTGGGGTTGTTGTCGTTAAAGTGAATCCTATAAAACTACAGGGAAAGAGCTCTTATACAAATATAACTGTAAAAGAAAGCTCGCTGTAGTTTAAACGAAATTACTCTCTATATCAACATTTGCAGATACACCTCTGACTCTCTTGCGCATCGTTCGAAAAACTCTGAGTTACGCCATCTTAGATGATGAAAGTGTTTCAAGATTTTCCCTGCAACCTTAACTGTCAGGGGCTTTAGTTTAGCGACAGAAATCACACAAATATGAGAACATTCATGTGCAGACCCCCATGAGATGGAGATCCAGCCGGTGCACTATTTTAAAGGGCGGGCCTGGGGGGGGGGGCTTCCACTAGTCTCTCATGGTGAAGGTCGGGTGTACGAATCCGGCCGGAAGCTCCACAGTCAACCCAGCTGTAGAAATGGGTACCCGACTTTTTCTGGAGCTGGGGAATAAAAGGCAACCGGGGGGTGATGCTGACCATATCGTCCGACAGGTCAAGGAAAATATGGGCACTAACACCATATGCCAGTGTGCCTCTAAGGCATAACAGGCTTGGAAAACTGAAGAAGAAGAAGAACAAGAAGAAGAAGAAAAAGAAGAAGAAGAAGAGGAATGCCCAGCTACCTGGAAGGCTTCGGAGGACCGATGGTGAATGGGAAGAAGAGAAGGGAGTTTTGTACCAGCTTACAAAATTTATCTTTGAGGCCATGTTCACGGACATGAAAGTGTACTTCTGTACGCATACCTTCACGCCCCAGAGAGGTTTAATATTCCTACCTCTGAGAGTCTGTGTAATTTGTGGGTGCCGTACTGACAGATAGTCCACCGGAGAGTGAAACAGCGGGTGATAGCTCGGGCATTTGACCGGAGAATGATGAATTCCATTTAACAGCAGATGTAGATGTATTCCCAAAACCGCATTTATCGATTGGACCGTATGGCAGCTGAGGGGTGGGAGTTCCGTACAAAAACGAGCCAATACTTAACCACAAGCCGGCAGTGAGACCTCCAACAAGACCACAGATTGTGCCCTGTGTAATTAATGACAAAGAAGATGGCGAGAATTATAACAATGCCAGATAACGGCCTCTGTCAAATGGTGACGGCTATATTTTATAAACTGGTGAATAAAGTGTAAGCGAATAATTTGATGAAGTAAATTAAGTGAATCATTTGATGAACTAAATATAAGCTAACAATTTGGTGAACTAAGTGTAAGCGAATAGCTCGATGAACTAAATGTAAACGAATAAATTGATAAACTTAGGTGTAAAGGAATACTTACCACAGCATTTGCCTGTGGGAATGTGGCTCCAAGAATGAAAAGTCCAACCTGAGGCCCTACGGTGGCGCCTAGTACTGTGTATGTTGTCTGCAAAGATTGGAAATGACAGCCAATCTCTTATGTACTGGATGACAACTAGGCTTTCAAAAGATGAATGAAAGTAAGTTTAAACTTGCAGAGCTTTACTTAAAATTTTTTTAAAAAGCAGAGCTTTACTTAAAATTTTAAACAAAACGGGCGTAGCCTATCTAACACTCTTTGTTAAACATCCTCACAAGAATCAACCCATGACCTTTTAGGGGGGAAACTGATTTCTATAAGTGTGTACTGCGTGATAGAAAGAAGTCATAATTTTACTTACCTGAGTAACGGGTCCTGACATTTCCCGGGCAAGATACGCCAATCCTATGATCAGAGCGCCATACACACAAACTAGACAAAATAAGGAAGGCTATCGTACATGGTGCAAGGTGCACAGAAACTTAGTTATAATATTTTGCATCTAAATAAAGAGTATCTTATCTTATCTTATATCCTTCCCGTGCCGTTAAACGTCACATAGAACTCGCAAAGTAGTTCGCCAATTTTTCCTGTCTTTGGCGAGTCTTTCAACCTCATCAAAAGATTTTATGCCTGTTAATTTGGCCTCTCTTAACAATGTCCTCTTCAGAGTATAAAAAAGAGTATAAAAGTATAAAAGAGTATAAAAACTGTTAATGATTAAAAGCAATATAAACTATTATAAACATTGAATTAGGTGCTGAAATTACGACTCAGAACCTCTATCTTAATGCAAAGAAAACTAAAGTGATGACAACTGACAAAACAAACAAGGCAACTGAAATATGTATCAATGAGGAAAAACTGGAAGAAGTGGAGAGTTTTGAATATCTTGGATCACTACTAACTAATAATGGAGATACAATGAGGGAAATTAAAAGGAGGACATCTATTGCTCTTCAGAAAGTAAAACAAATAAAGAATCTGTGGAGAGGGGCAGACAGAACCACAAAAATAAGATTTTTAAGGGCATGCATCTTTCCCATCGCAACATATGCCTGTGAGACCTGGACACTTAACAAAACAGCTGAGAAGCACATAAATGCCTTTGAATGTAAATGCTATAGAAGAGTTCTCCAAATATCGTGGACACAAAAAAGAACAAATATATCTATACTACAAGAGCTTAATATCGAAGAAGGCTGGCTAGTAAAGAGGATTAAAGAGAGAAAACTTAAATATTTTGGCCACATTAAACGTCATGATAATTTAGAGAAGACCGTATTGGAAGGATACATAATGGGAAAAAGAAAAAGAGGAAGACCGAAACGAAGATGGCTGCAAGACATCGTTGATGATCTGGAAATGGATGCAGCAGCAGTAGGCCATCTTGCTCACAACCGAGAGGCCTACAGGAGTGCTGTTTGGGAGGCAAAGTTCCGCAAGGGACATGCAAAGGAATGAATGAATGAACTTCATATAGGGGATGCATAACAGAGGTAATATAATATATATGTATGAGTGACGAAGTGGTTAGTGCACTGGTCTCTCATGGCGAAGGTTGGGGGTTCGAATCCGGCCGGAGGCACCCCAGGTGTAGAAATAGGTACCCGACTTCTTCTGGAGTTGAGGAAGGAAAGGCGGCCAGGCGTGGTACTGATCATATCACCCTCTAGTGTGCTGACAGGTCAAGGAAAATATGGGCACTAACACCATATCTCTATGTGCCTCTAAGGCACGACAGGATTACCTTTACCTTTTTTTAAAATAATAAATGGGTGGGTGCCACTCAAAACTTCGACACCACATGTAATCTTTATATGGTGCACAAACATGTATGTACATATACAGCCATATAAGGCGCAAAAACCACAATATGTACATTAATTCTTCATCATGAGATGTTTCTTTAGTGCAGTCATATCTCCGTACCGCAATATTAGTCAACTTTTTATGACATGAAGATGATACTAACAAATAAGAAAATGTACATGAAAAAAGGAAAGGAGTACTGCATAAAGCCAATATTACTACATGGAGCTGAAACTAGGACAGTCAACAGAAAAGATGACAAAGAAACAGATATGTTGCTTTTGGGGAAAGGTGCAACAAATACCTGGGACAAAACAAGAAAGATGACGAGGTCCTGAGAGAAGTTTCATAACAAGGAAAATTATTTAAAATGATAAGAGGAAGACCATCAAAGTTCTACAAGGGACATGCAAATGAATGAATGAATGCCATGAAAAGACAGAGAACTTGGTAATGACTGGAAAATTCAAGGGGAAAAGGAAGAGAGGAAGACAAAGAGAAAAATATCTCAGTGGAATGACAAATGGCATGGGAACAGAAAACCATCAGAACTAATCGGGAACACCAATGACTGTGCAAGATGGAGAAGCAAGATTGAAAACGTTATTCGGCACGTCATAGAATAATTATAATAATAATAATAAGTCAACAAAACCACGCCCGTCACTGATACTCTGTCTTTAGAGAAAGAAAAATCGTAGTTATTTTTATTAACCATAGAGATTATGCTGAAGGCAACTTGTCATCAAAATATAGCTGGATATGTAAGAAAGAAATTATGCAAATAACAATAGAAATGATAGTACAAATAATTACTAAAAAAATTTGTTAGGTTTAAAAAAACTTTAATGTTAAAAAAAACAACATACGTACCAATTATCTTTGAAATAGCTGTGACCGTTGATTCTCGTTTGTTCGCCAAGACACCACCAAAGATATCTTCGACTGTGTTGGCTGTCAGAGAGTTGATGCCAGATGACAGTGTGCTGAGGATGGCCAAATTAGAAAAAAAAAGGTTTCGGCAAAGCAATTTACTTAGAAAGAATCTCATTTTCTAGTGTAAACTTTTCCTTTGAATTTTGTCTTAATGTTTATAAATTTTTTCCAAAAAAAATCACACTTTGTTGACAGAATGGGCATTATTAACTCTTTAACTCAAAACAACACTATTAGTCTTGGTAGGTCTTGCAAACCTATGAAATCAATTTTTAAAAAAAATTTTGGCAAAGTACAAATAAAATAAAAAAATTGAATATTTCTAACCTAGTCCATATTTTAAAATTATAGAGTAACTTCCTTCCAGTTTCTGTGTACCAAAATTTGTCATCAAAATTTATTCTGTCAGTGCATGGAAATGAATTTGTGAGTGAAAGAGTTAAAGCAGTTTCCTGTATGGCTAATAAAGTCTGTGTGTTTCCCTAGCAACAGTAAATAAATGCAGAGAGTCCACACAAGATTACAGACAGCTCACCTTAAAGCGCCGGAGAAGATCGTTGACATGTAGAGTCCAGGCAGGCCCGGTAGAAAACTCAAAGAGTGCATGACGAAGTAAGGCATCAGCTGAAATGAGAGTCGAGTTTGGTCTCGGCTTCTTCATTCACGAAAAGTATCGAAGGTTAACAGTTTTAACGATTAGTTTAATGTTAAGCCGATGTTAAAAAGCGTTAATGATCTCTGCTCGTATTTGGCTTCCTTTTCCATTACAAATAAAAATAGCATCTTTTTCCGATTTTTTATATGGGGGGGGGGGGGGGGGGAGGTAGGACAGAAGACAGAACAGCCAGAAAGGCACAAATCAATTCGAGTTCAAGGCCGATTATCGTGGGTTTGTACTTCCGGTTTTATCCACGGTTTGGCCCGTGTGACGTGAGCGCAGTGCATGACCTAGCCATGGCGGACGGTAACGGGGAATCACCGTTTGTTTCAAAACGGCGTCTGCACGCCAAAGTTGTCCGTTTGATTGTTTGATTGTTCGACTGTTTGAGTGTTTGATTGTTTGATTGTTTATTTGTTCTTCCCCCCCCCCAAAAAAAAAAAAACAACAACAGAAAAAAGACCTGAATGGTTACAAAAAAGCGGTTGCTTAACGGAAAGCAATTTTATGCAAACTAATCTACTGGAAGAACAGAGACATTTTCATAATTATTTACGTGTAGATGAGGAAATATATCTGCACATACTTCGCTTTGCCAGACCACTGGTAGAAAAATAGGACACTGTTAGGTCAGCTGCAGGAACACTCTACAAACGGTTGACAGCGATGATGAAGTTACTTGTCTTGTCTTATATTTCCTTGTAGCTGCGAGCTGGTGTTCTTTGCAGCCGATGCTGCGAAGATGTTGAGGCACAACATCGTATCGGCTTGGGAGCGGGTTATAGCAGCTATCGTTTCAGTCCCGGAGCGCAGCTAAAAAGCAGGGCGTGCAATACTTCTTTAGCAGACTCCACCGACATGGGGACTAAGCGATCACTGCCCCGTTAACGAGGCTGGGCCTGTTACTGGAGGTACCAACGGAGAGGTGGGACAGCCGTGGTTCACTAACCTTGACGAAAGAATATAAGCTATGGGTCGCTGGTTGCCTAATCAGACAGCGTTTTGAAGTTCCTTAGAGAACATAGAAGTTACTAAAATAACCACTTGTCATTTCTACTTCTCGACATACTAGACTAGGTCTACCTGGCCTTAGTGTGTACATGATTTGAAGTAAATTTAGGTGTCTTTATGAAACAAATAATGTAATGATGTCTCCTATCAGAGCGGACTAGAATTCAGTGCTCGTTTACTTTCTGGAGTCAGATTTTGCTACTTTTAATTTTAAACCCAGCAGTTTTCTCCCACGGTTACTCTGGCCGTGGGTCTCAGTGACACAGAATCATGCGCTGATGGCCGCGGGTCTCAGTGACACAGAATCAGGCGCTGATGGCCGCGGGTCTGGCCGTGGGTCTCAGGGACACAGAATCATGCGCTGATGGCCGCGGGTCTGGCCGTGGGTCTCAGGGACACAGAATCATGCGCTGATGGCCGCGGGTCTGGCCGTGGGTCTCAGTGACACAGAATCAGGCGCTGATGGCCGCGGGTCTGGCCGTGGGTCTCAGTGACACAGAATCATGCGCTGATGGCCGCGGGTCTGGCCGTGGGTTTACCACACACACTCTCCTGTCCTCCATGGGAGTGGCTACTTTCCTGCCCTCCCTTAGCTTGCGTGACCCCCTTTAGATTCCTCAGACGCAGCCCATGCTTCTGGTTCCTGTGGGAAGCTGCGTCACAGAACTCAGGAAACAATTCTGTGGTCCGTTTTGAAAGAAGCAGCGATATCCACTTTATAGCAAACATTGTGAGATCTCCATACTTGGCAGCTGAATTCGTAGTGGGACAGGCTACGGTGGCATTCGTACTCTCTTAAGACTGTGCGTAAGAAGCAGTTTTCAGCCACTGTGTTTAAACCATAGCTCAGAACTAACACATGTCAATCCTAACGACCCCACTGGTTGCTCTGATTAATAATATCGTCAGGAACGCGGTAAATAAGGAGAAGAGACTCTTGACCAACTGCACGCTACAACTGTGCCCTTTTTTTTTAACAAAGAAAACTAGATGTAACCCATCACAAAAATGACGAGAAAAAGATCTTTTTAAAAATTGATACTCGTAGTTTTGTCTAATTCTCTTGTTGTTAATGAACAATTTTTTTTTATAAATAAGCAACCAGCGAGGATTTCGTACGAAAATCCTAATTTCCTCAAGCTAAAAAAAACAAAACAAAACGCCATTGACATTTTCCGCAATTCATTACATGTATTTTAAAATTAACTAAACATAACTAACAGGGGAAGGTCTGAGCACAAAATCAGTGGAAAATAGCTGTTTAAAATTTTCCTTGCGTGGACAAATAAAAATCTGATAACATCGCTCTAGCTTCCATCATTTCCATGGTCTGTCCTTTTTAATCAATGTCTCTCGCCCACGAAATTTTATCCTTCAGTCCTGCAAAGGATAAGCACTAATTAATCCTATAGACTTTTATTTTAAAAGTAGAACTGCTGAATACATACTACAGCGAAAAGCTTTATAGGAATCATTACTATCTCACTAGTGTTTTAAAAAAGACAATCCCAGGAAGATGTGCGTATCACCTGGTTTCTGTTCGTGATGTGCTTCGCTCTTAATGGGTCACATTTCAGGCTAAAGAAGTACGCCACCAGGACCAAGCCAGTCAAGACCATTATAAGCCCATACAGTATTCCAAGCGGTATAGCCAGCATGAATGTCCTTTTGAAAACATATATTACTAACGTTGTTATGAATGTTATTATTGTTATTAGTGTTGGTATTATTATTAGCAGTACTAGTGCTAGTGCTAGTAGTAGTATACTGTAATAGTAGTAGTAGCAACAGCGGTGGTAGTAACAGTAGTAGTAGTGGTAGCAGCAGCAGCAGCAGCAGCAGCAGCAGCAGTAGCAGCAGTAGTAGTAGTAGTAGTAGTAGTAGCAGCAGCAGCAGCAGCAGCAGTAGTAGTAGTGGTAGTGACGGCAGTATTTGTTGCTGTAATAACAGTAGCAGTTGAAGTTACTATTATTATTATCTGAAATAAACTCCATCTTTCATCACCCTGGTTTATCACTTACTACAGAAAGGACACATGTATTGCCATGTTAATATATTATAACATTCATTTTCTTAACGCATTTTTCATACGGCACAGAAACACTTTTGGATGATAGTAGTTTTCCAAGAATGTACTTTCTTATCTCCTTTCCTTTCCAGGGTTTGTAAGAAAATGAAAGTGCAGTGAAGTAAATCTACTTGTTAACCCTATTCAGCTCTTTTTCGCTCAAAGGTGAGACCCTCGTTATTGGTTGTTTCTTTATTTACTCTCTTTGACGCGTAATGATTCAGTTTTACAGTGGGCTGCTCAGTGATCCAAGTGGGCGCTGACATGTTCTGCTGCTATAAGACAGTCTATGTAAACATGGGTTTCTCAGAATCCTAGTGAGAGGTTGCTTGATGTTCCCCAAGAGAAGTGGTTAAAAAAATAAGACTTCCATATAAAAATCCATAGAAAAATATCGTTTTCAAACAACAACCTATATATATTGGTGAACTACCTTGCGAGCCCTATGTAACGTTTAGCGGCACGGGAAGGATATAAGATATACTAAGAAATATTTGATTATTATATCATCAGCTTTGAGTGGTTAGGCGCTCGGTTTACTAATCCGGTGGTACCAGGTTCATGTCCCAGCAGTGGGACTTTTTTTTCTGGTGCCACCGCAACAAAAAGGCCCTGGGGTCCACCCAACCTCTAAAAAAGTGGGTAGCAGAGAAATCTGGGAAGGTAAATGCTGCCAGGCGTGATACTAACCACATCACACTTTCGTGTCTTGGAAATACGGGCCTAACACTGTATCCCCAATATGCCTTGGTGGCATGGAAAAAGGGAATATCATCAGCTTACAAAACACGCTTACAAATCGCAAGTTATAGATACAGTATACATCTTTGTGGAGGCGTGCTCTTCTATTTGAACACTATTTTAAAGGTTTCATCAGGAGGGAAAAAAAGGTTAGGAGGACCTGCTTTAAAGTGTAAGCAAATTACCTCCAAGCATCTGGCGGAAAATTATTTAATAAGCAAGCATCGTGTCGACCAGGAAGTCTGTTAAGGTGACTATACTGCAGGGCCAGGGTGCGGCTAAAAAACCTGGAGGAACATATAGTGCTTCTTGGAGGAGTCAGCCGTTATGTGGGCCACAACAATCCCTGTCTTGTTAGCCGGGCTGCTTCTGTTACTGGGAGTACCAACAGGGAGGTGGGGCAGGGTCTTGTCTGAGTTTAGCCTTGACAAAGACACTGTCACTCCAAAAAAGTCCTCTTTACTCCCTTCTTCTTCTTCTTCTTCTTCCTGAAAATGCTAGTTGGTATTCTTTACAGCCGATGCGGTGAAGATGATGAGTACAGCGTCTTGTCAGCTTGGGAGCCGGTTACGGTGGCTATTTTTTCAGTAGTCCCTGGATGGAATTAACAAGCAGGAGTTATGCAATATTTCTTTAGCAGACTCCACCACCAGAAGGACTATGGTAATCCCTGCCTGGTTAGTCAGACTAGCCCTGTTGCTGAAGGCATCAACGGAGAAGTGAAACAGGGTTTAGGTCGACTGTAGTTACTAACCCTGACGCCAGCGTGTCAGCTACGGATTGCCAATTCGGACAGCATCTCCCCCCACCCCTCTTAATTTTTCTAACACAGAAAAGAACTCTAAGACCTTCGGCTATTACTTCTGATGGAGATTCGCTGCCGTTCATACTGGGTGTCTTTGATTCTTCATAAAGAAGTTTATTCACAGATCTAGAAAAAAAATTTCATAAAATGATCAGTTTCTACTCCATTGTCTCATTCTCCAGGTTAGAAGTGATACTTACATCCTCCAGGTTAGAAGTGATACTTACATTCGAGCGTGCTCTTTTGACTTGGTGGCTACAAGTCTCTGGACAGTGGACTGAGAAAAGTGAGCGCTCATCCAATACACAGTTCCCGCAATGACCAAGCCCCACACCGTATGGCGAACTCTAGGATCTGGATTCACGCTGCAGTTTAACATTTACAGTTACGGCAAATCAGTTAGTTATCGTGAGGATAGCTGTCAAAATTACCGTGATAGTTTCTATTAACTCTTGCATTCCAAAACAACACAGGCAGATGAGAATCAATGTCATTGAATCTTACACACCTATGCGAATCAATGTTCAGGGTGAGATTTTATAGACATGAAAATAAAGACTAAATCAAGTGAAAAACAGCACATTTCTAACACAATCAATATCTTTAGATTAAAGAGTAACTTCCTTCCACTCTCTTTCTACCAAAATTTCCCATCAAAGTTTATTCTAGCAGAGCTTGGAACTTAACTGGGATTTGAAAGAGTTAAAGAAGAAAGTTTGAAATATCTTTATAACCAGGAACTGAAATCTTTGGCGTTTTGAATCTATTAGTGCATTCTAAATGATCTTGTCTTCACGGCATGTAGAAATGCTAAAACTCTCCTGATTGTTTCGTCTCATATCTTCTTCATGGCCTGCTTACATAAACAGTCTTTGTTCTTTGGAAGATTGTCTTATATTATGATCGTAAAAGTTTTCTGTGCGTTTATACTGTTCACTTCGCTGACCTTTTCGTCTCTTGTGCTATGCATGGCTATCACTCCTAGCGCTTTCTGCACACGTTTCAAAACAATGAAGTTAGAGTTGGTCCACTATGATGTCTGTGATGTATTATGTCAAAATAGTCTTTCTAGTCTAGAACATATCTTAATGTGTCTTGATCAGTGTCTACCATTCATACTCGCACACTGGAAGATCAGTAATACGCAATCGCATGCCATTCTTTTCCTACTTCTTCTGCTCTATTACCTTTAATATCGGTAAATGAGAGCAACTGAGCATAAAGATTAAATTACTTCTCCACGTGGTCTCTCTGCAGGTCAATGCACTTCTTGTATCGTCCCACCGGCTTTTTTTTTTCATTCCTTGGGAAAATAAGCCTTTTTATCTGCTTTCAAATCCAGGTTTGCACCGTTTCCTTAACCTCGTCATCAAAGGTAGACATGCGACAGTTTAAGACAGGGAAGACGGTGTTTCTATGCCTGCTTTGTCTCCTGCTTTCCGGTTCATAGTTATGGAGTCGTGTCTGCTGAGTCCCCTTCTCTCCCCCCCCCCCCCCACACACACAAAGAATCTAAGGTATGTTGTTCAACAATGATGCAATCCAACAGTGGAGCGTTCATGACTATGAGCAGAGCACTGCGCTGTGCATGTTCGAACTACCCATTAGCCATTGCGAACGTATTGTAATATTTCTGCTTCTGTACGTTGCGGTCGCTATGTAATTTACAAATTGCTTCTACTTTTTGCTTTTCCCTAGTACACCCAGCTATTTTTTTTAAAAATTGGTTGTTCCTTCTACAAGTTTAGAATAGTTTAGAACTCTGGTACAGATGTATAAACAGTTCCATTTGAGGAACTGAAAAATTGTGAATCTGAACAAACCGCAAAGTTCATTTGCCCCAGATGGAAATAAACACAGAAATTGCTTAGATTTTTATTGTTAAAAACGCAAATAATATATCCCAGGGAGATTAATACAGTTATAGCATATACACAAAAACCTTTTTAAAAAAATCTTGAGTTGGAGACACATGGCTACTCTAAATCTTCCAGAGGGAAAAGAACTGGGAGAAGGCGACGGGGAGGAACATGAGGGAAGATTTGTAGAAAGAGAAATGACGAACTTGGAAAAAAAAGTGGAAGTAACTGGAATGGTTGGCCCAAATAAGAAGAATGAAGACACCCGTGTTGCCCGTAGAAAGAAGAGCATGCATTAGACAATCGTGGGATCCAACACACTATCGGGTCAGATTTAATCATAACTGCACATGTTCATAGAAAGAATAATAATAATAATAATAACAATAATGATGATGAATCCATAGTACTAAAATTACATTAACATTTGCTATAAATGTGCTACTATAATGTTCATGCTGGACTACTTATATATCAGGACCGTAATTTTTGTATAAAGGACCAGTCCAGAATCTCATTAAATCTACATAAATCCTGGATCTGTTCACACATTACAACATCAGAAAAAAGACCAGGACTTCGGCCGAGATTGCAATGACGATTTTGATGAGGATGATGATTAAATTACATTTCAAATCTCTTACTCATCGTAGATAATCCTTCCATTTTCCCATGCTATTTTCCACACATTGTCCATGCCGCCGACGTCAACAGATCCCTGAAAGGTGGGGGAAAATAGAAGTAAAAGACGATTTTAAAACGATCAGGTCGGCTCAGACCACAGCGAAAATTGCTCTAACAGTTTTGCTCTTTTAAGAAATTATAATTACTACGCGAGAACGAATATGTTACACTGGGTAGGAAAACTGTCATCGTGCTTTCTGGATACGAATGTTATTCCATGGTTCTCCGCCTGTAGATATAATCAGAAATAACATGGACTCTGACTCTCTCTCTATCTCTCTCTCTATCTCTCTCTCTCTCTCTCTTACACACTTTGTTTTATTTTAAGAATAAAAACTGATAATGTGATAGGAAAACCCTGGAATAATTTGCAGTTGTTGGCTCTGTGCCAGCATGAAAGGAGATCCGCTGTTCATCGGGAGCCTAAAAAGGCGTATACGGGTGTTGAGGGTGGCAGTGGAGGAATATACTACTCAACTACAGTGTCTTTCTTCCATTACTTAGGTCTGAGCAGGATTAATTGTAACGTAGACTCTCTGAAATCTGTCCTATGATTATTTATTATAAGGAATATTTGCATCTTTTTTTCCGTTTATTTTCACAGTGAAACTTTTTTTTTCATTTTGAATTAACATCCTAAGGCATCATTATTTTCTTTCTGTTCATGACGTTATTGTACTGCATCGTAAAATGATTTCTTAACGTTCAGAACTGAGTTTTAAATTACATAAAAAACCAATATTGCTCCACAATATTTAATGCGACAGATCAATAACAACTATTTCAACAGACTGTCACGGATAAACGTAGAGGAACCTTCCAATGTGTTTCCTTTCCCGCCTACTAAGATGGAATAAATCATTACTGGTGGCGTGACTTAGGAATCTACACCCTTTTCTGTCAACGTAACTTTCACTTAGGCAAACTGCAAGTGAACATAGGCAATAAAGTTGAATTGTCAGGCAAACTTGTCAATTATTGCTCAAAAGCTGCCCATCACTAAAGAGATAATTGTTGAAAAACAAAGGGTTAATATACGTTTACTTATATTTCAGAGGCTTTGTCTGCTAATAAAATGCTATACCTATTCTATACGGAGCAGAAAACTGGACCTGAAACCAAGTACAGAAAGTCAGAGAGAAAGATAAATGAAGTAGAAATGTGGAAAGTAGGCCGTATAATCACGAAGAATGACAAGAACAAATGCACAAGTATTAGAACAACTACACGTGCAACGTGAACTTCTCAAAGAAAAAAGGACCAAGAAAACACAATACTCGGACCACACCACAGGACACAGTAATGTACTAAAGACAATACTAGAAGGAAAGGTGGAAGGAAAAAGAGCGAGAGGTAGACAGAAATGTAGACGGGATGAAAACGTGTGAGAACGGACAAAACAGCCTGGCTAAGTGGACCAATATGGCAAGGGAGCGAGGAAATTAGAGATTCGCTACCACCAATCTTCGTACCAAAAGCCGCACACGACGACGATTTTAGAGGCCAACAAGAGTAGAGAGCTCTGCTTACCTTCACTAAAATAATAATGATGCCTCCAAATATGATTACTGTCTGGAAAACATCGGTCCATATCACACTCTTTATACCTCCCTGAAAGCAATATCGTTGTAAATTTTCAAGAATATATTACTAGCACTTCTGACATTACATGCTTTGAGGTAAAACACAACATATGACTGCAGTAAACTACGCCAAAACTTGCATTTCATAGTTATCCTTGACTAGAGTTTGACCACCAAACGAATACAAGTATTTACCTTTGTCTGTTCATTCAGAACCTTGTATTTTGTATTACCATTTACGAAGGTTTAATGGGAAAATACTTCTTTATTTTCTTACTTCGTTACTTCAATTTTCCTGTCACTTTGATATTTGCTTTCTTTATAAAAGCACGTCGCATACGTTAGTACAGTTTTCCTTAAATCGGATTAACAATAAAAGCGACACTAGCAAAAAATTAATATGGTTTTGTAAGGATTTCTTGGAATCTGCAAGTGATGTAAGTTCGGGATTCCTTATTCGAAATCGTTTTATCCGAAAAAAAAAAATTGCTTTCCTCTGTCTGTCTGTCTGTCTCTCTCTCTCTCTCTCGGCGACGAGATTTATCTTTCACGTCGGAGGAGTCTTTCAACCATGACCTAAGTGATTCTTTATCAAATCGATTATGACAACAAGTTTAAGGTAGACGTGGCATTGCTCATAAAATGAGGAAAACGTCCTGGGTAGTGTGGTAGACCTACAAGATTGTGCACCCTAGCACTTTTCTTTCCCACGTGGCCTTGAAATGCGCAGATCTTTTCTAGGACCCGGCTGTTTCTCTTCATTGCGTTGGTAGTCCATTCTCATTCACGCTGTACTAATTCTCTCACACAGACTTTTGGTATTCACACTACACTCAATCTCTCACACAAACATTTAGTATTCACACTCTACTCGTTCTCTCACACAAACTTTTGGTATTCATACTCTACTCATTCTCTCACACAAACTTTTGGTATTCACACTGAACTCATTCTCTCACACAAACTTTTGGTATTCATACTGAACTCAATCTCTCACACAAACTTTTGGTATTCACACTGAACTCATTCTCTCACACAAACTTTTGGTATTCATACTGAACTCAATCTCTCACACAAACTTTTTGTATTCACACTACACTCATTCTCTCACACAAACTTTTGGTATTCACACTCTACTCATTCTCTCACACAAACTTTTGATATTCACACTACACTCATTCTCTAACACAAACTTTTGGTATTCACACTCTACTCATTCTCTCACACAAACTTTTCATATTCACACTACACTCATTCTCTAACACAAACTTTTCATATTCACACTACACTCATTCTCTAACACAAACTTTTGGTATTCACACTACACTCATTCTCTCACACAAACTTTTCATATTCACACTACACTCATTCTCTAACACAAACTTTTCATATTCACACTACACTCATTCTCTAACACAAACTTTTGGTATTCACACTCTACTCATTCTCTCACACAAACTTTTCATATTCACACTACACTCATTCTCTCACACAAACTTTTGGTATTCACACTCTACTCATTCTCTGACACAAACTTTTAGTATTCACACTCTACTCATTCTCTAACACAAACTTTTGGTATCCACACTACACTCATTCTCTCACACAAACTTTTGGTATTCACACTACACTCATTCTCTCACATAAACTTTTGGTATTCACACTACACTCATTCTCTAACACAAACTTTTGGTATTCACACTCTACTCATTCTCTCACACAAACTTTTGGTATTCACACTCTACTCATTCTCTCACACAAACTTTTGGTATTCACACTGAACTCATCCTCTTACACAAACCGTTTGGAATTCACACCCAGCGAGTCCCTAGTCTGGATTAAATCGACTTCCTTTGTCCCAATGACTTCCATAATTTTTTTTTTTCAGTCTAAAAACTAAGAGACTGTTTCAACAACAACAACGACGACAGCAACTAGATGATGTAGAAAAGCTGAACAATCATCAAATACAGAAGCGGGCTGTGTAGACGCTGGCAGAGAAGAATGAAACTGAGACAAGTCATACGTAGGAACGGATTACGTGAGGGGTTTTCTCATAGAACTAGAAACAGATGAAGGCTTTATGATACAAGGAAAAGAGAACTAAAGTGAGAGAAAGATTTGAATAAATCACAACAAGATTTTTAACAATAAACATTAAAAAAATAAACTGAGATAAAACAACTACAAATATACGTACAAGAAAGGATATATACAGCTGTGGGTTAAATTTTTTTTAAAGCTACAGTTCCAAGTGACTGCTGCGCCATTTTATCAGATAAAGCTGCTGGGACTTACAATTGCCGTGTAAATAGTTCCAACTGCACCAATAACCACGATGGAAAGCCACAATGGAAAATCTACAGCTGAAATTTAAAATAATATAACATGTGAGAGGACAAGTTGCTGGATTTTTGTTTAAATAATTAGATATGCAAATATAACAGCGGGAAGAAACTGCTCCATTTCTTGAGTCCCAACATTCCTTCCTTGGTTTTCACGATTTGTCCCCCTTCTATCTCAGGGAGAATTACCTGTATTTGCTTATTTCTTGCAAAACCTGGTCAATTTGTGTGGAGAAAATGTCGTGATCAAACCTCCCTCACTCTCCCCCCCCCCCCCCCCACCTCATCTCTCTCTCAACTCTGATAATCAGCTTGAGAGAGAGAGAGAGGACAAGATTAATACGTTTGTGAATCTAGCAGAGTTAAGGGAGTGTTGCTAGAAGATGGGATTTAAAAAAGAACTTTTAAGCCATCTCCTTTATCGTCTTCTCTCCTCCTTGTGTGTGCATTGTGTGTGTATGCGTGTGAAAGAGAGAAAGAGGTGGAGGGGGGGGGGATATTTACTCCCGTAGCCTTTGACCCTCCTGTAACACTCACATGACAGCAGGTGTGACAATCGCAACATTTCTTCTGCTGCTTTACAACAGCAACTCAGTCTAACCTGTCTGAGACAAAGAATATTTGCATATAATACACTACAGACGTTTTTCTTTTCATCAACAATGAGGATTATGAAGAAGTGATAAGAAGCGAGGGGCACATGGAGAGCAACCCCGCATTAAGAGGCATGTGAAGAAGAAGAAGAAGCAGCGCAAGGGGGGGGGGGGAGGAATCACTGAAGGCAAAAGACGCAAGTCCAGGGAGACTAGACGAACAAATGCTCTATTTGTTGTTACCGTGGCCAGTTATGAAATTCAGTATTGACAGAATCACTCACGGGAAAAGCTGTCCAGATAAGAAGAAAAAAAAACTTCCGCATCAGAACTGTTTTCTAATATGATAAGTGCCATTATTTGTGACTTGACGACGAAGATTTATATGTATATAAAACATACTACAGGAGATTCTTATCGCTGTCTCTTTGCCAATACATGTCGGTAGTTCTATCCCTCACTTCGACGGCCTGTCTATGTAGTTCTCTTAAAGGAGGGTGCGTAAAATAAGTAACCTTTTAAAAAAAATGTATAAATTGTAAAAAAAATGTATAAATGAATAAATTGTATAAACATGATTGAAAACTCCTTTTTATTTATTTTCAACATAGTCTCCACAACGTTCAGTGCAAGTGTGCTACCGGTTCAATAATGTCTGGATTTCTGGACAAAAAAAAATTTAAAAAAAAACATCATACGACTGACTCTGTAGCCAACTATGTACTGCGACTTTAATTTCTTCCTCCATACTGAACTTCTTCCTACTTAGCACCTCCTCGGGGGATCCAAACATATGATAATCATATTGTGCAAGGTCAGGTGAGTATGTAGGATGCGGAAGACACTCCAAACACAGATTCGTAATTTCTTGGGCTATTGTAAGAGCTGTGTGAGACTGTGCCTTATCATGATGTAATAGCATATAAGAAATGACCAAACTGTGACATTCTGACTTGATTGCAGGTTTCAGGTTGTTCTCTAGCACATCAAAGAAAGAATGTTGTCACTCCTTGCTAGCTCACTTTGTCTTTGGCTGGAAGCAACCTTGTGAGTACAGAGTAATCATTTGTCTTCAGTGACTATACGTCGTAGAAAATCATCTTCCTCAGCCAGACAGCCAAGACACGAATAACTGCGCCTGCATGCTTCCATGAGAGCGACCATCTTTATTTGATCTGCTGGCGTCATATTTCCAAAACGACCGACCTGCCTCTGCACATATACATCCACAGTTGGGTGACATAGCAATCTGTAATACATCTGTCTAGTACTTTATTTAGAATTTTTACAGCAAAATTAAGTTACTCTTGACTCGTCCTTGTATATCCCTGTGTGCGTATCTGTTCCTGTATCCATGTAAATATCACATAAACATTAACAGTACTCCATGAAGACAGCAGTTTGATAACAACTTGAAAGAAATACAGTAATACACACGTATATTCTGTTTTATTGTTGTTAGCAAATGTTGAAAGTAAAATGCAGAGTTGCAGTACTGATCATAACTTTCAGCCTTGTCAGATTTCACCCGTGTTTGAATCTCATTTCCGTATTCTGAAAATCTTCTCTCATCCTTACATCCTTATCAGTCTCAGGACTGATTCGGTACAATCTCAGGACTGACTCGGTACAGTCTCAAAACTGACTCGGTACAGTCTCAGGACTGACTCGGTACAGTCGCACCACCCGATTCGGTACAGTCGCACCACCTGATTCGGTACAGTCGCACCACCTGATTCGGTACAGTCGCACCACTTGATTCGTACAGTCGCACCACCTGATTCGTACAGTCGCAGGACTGATTCGGTAGAAGGGAAAGAAAAAAATAAATTCTAACATGTTCCGCCTATGGGAGAAGGTGCAGGCGCTTATTATGGAAAATAAAAGTACTTTGTATATTTGTTTTCCCACGTCATTCTGGACAACTGGCATTTTAAAAAAAAATTTTTTTTTTTGGAGTCGCTCTAGAGAGTGGATTAGACACTCACTTGACGACCAGGCGACCCGGTTTTGATTTCCACTCACCACGTGGTTTTGGCCAGACTGGCTCGCAAAAACAAAAAAAAAATCCAGAGATTCACCGAGCCTCAAGAAAAAATGGGTACCAGGGTTAACGTTCTGTGAAGGAAAAAGGACTGACTCCGCTAGCTACGGAGTTCGTGCTGATGGCGACACTAGTCGACAGTTTCTGGTCAAGTGAGCGACAGCGGGTATCAGAACCAACTGAGTGAGAAACATTTTTTGGAGGGTGGGGGGAGTAAGGATGTGGCGTGGGAGACACGGGCCGGCTGACTAGGCAGCAGAGCAATTATGTCTGACCATGTGCAAAATGACGCCGGTTCACAACCTTTACCTTTAAATGGCACTTTTGTGGTTACAATTCCAAAAATATAACAGCATAACTTAATGTAGACTAAACAAGATAAAATGTTAGAAATATAATGTCAGCAGCAGTTGTGTACCGCCAATATCCGTGTCGCCCTGTTTAATCTAAAAGTCTTTGCCCTAGTGTGTTTGTGTTATCAAAAAAGTCCAAACATTCTTACCTGTCTGTAAGGCAAGAGCTGGAGACAACAAGGCTATAGTCATGTAGGAAATCTGTGAAGATTAGTCATATCTTGTGTGATATATTGCATGTTGAGATATCAGAGCGAGAAGTCCGTGCACTCTAGTCGGGAGCAGGCTATTGACCTTTCGCCTCGCGATGTATTATTTATGTTGCGGCCCAAATGTAAAGGTCAGTTAAGGTCATGAAAACCATGTCTACGCTTTTTTTAGTCGAACTGTCACTATTTCTTGGCGAGAGTGGAATGCCATGTCTTATTTATGAATAACAAGCTTCCTGCTAACTTGCACACGGACTTTTCGCTAGGTGTTTGTGGCCTCAGCTTGTTTGTATACTTGTTTTCGTGTGATAACTGCACATATGTTTATGTTGGAAAATGAATGTAATTGTGTTAGTCCACGCATGACATTTTTTTTTAGTTAACTCTTTCACTCTTGAATTAATTTCCATGCTCTGTCAGAAAAAAAAAATATGATGAGAAATTTTTGTAGAAAGAAACTGGAAGGAAGTTACTCTATATTTTAAAAATATGTATGTGCTTAAATGAGCTACTTTTCATTTTATTTACACTTTGGCATAAATATCGCTGTAAGCATTGATTCACATAGGCGTGTATAAGATCTGTCAGCACTACCAGTGTTGTTTTGGTGTTGCGCGGAACAGATGTTCCTGGCAGGCGATGCGATGATGAATCTCTTGGGATAATGGCGCACCAGTTCGTGTCGTGCAGCGGGTTTCGTTACATAAATGAGAGGACTGAAGATAGATACTTCTTAAAAGACTCCACCATTATTGAAACTACGTTGACCCCTCCCCCCTACTGGCTCAGGCTGTCGTATCAAACCAAGCTGTCGACAGGGTATTTGTATAGAACTAGTTTCTAGTTGCGAATCCCCTGGACAGCAAAAATAACTAATGAAGAATGTATGAGAAGAGCTGGAGAGACAAAAAACCTTGTCAGAAAGATAAGAGAGAGACAATGTACTTTCATAGGACATGCAATGAGAAGAGGGGGCATTGAAAATATTATAACAGGAAAAATAGAAGGAAGAAGATCAGGAGGAAGACCAAGAGAAATGATACTGGACAGTCTGACGGGATGGTGTGAGAGGAGATCACCAACTGAACTGATGGCCTGCATGAAGGATCGGGTACTCTGGAGAAGCATAATAGCCAACGCCAGTCGGCACGGCACCTGACGATGATGATGAGTTTCTAATGTTGGATCAGATTCTTGTTTTTGATATGCGTACTTAGTTGAAGTGTGTAAGTATGCGCTCATTGTGTGAACAAGTATTATAATGTATCTGCGTGTACATTTTACACACAACATATGGTAATTGTTTCGTGTATACGACCATGCCTGAATATGAATTTATAATTGTGAATAAAAAGCAAGGCAAGTTAACACTCATGTATCTGCCGTGTGTATATGTGCATGGTTGTTTTGAGCTTTTGGACAAATATCTATCCTTATATATTTGCCAAAATTTGTTTAATACGACCAAACATATTTAACTCTCTATCATAGCCATAATCATCTTACGGCGCCTGCACATGGGATGATTAGCTGCAGTGTCAGCTTGTCTTGTCCTCTGCTTGAACAATGCAACCAGCCAAGATGATGCTTGTCAATCTCTTCATGTTATCCATGTTATCTGCATCGTTGTCTTCCTTTCCTTTAACATTTCTCTTAAGTATATTCTTTTCAGTGGCTATTGTTTTCAAAAGTCTTCGCGTGTTTCAAATCTTCTCGCATTTGTGCTTCACAAATGGACTATAGCAGACTATACACGCCCGTCATGAAAATCAGTGTATCATTGGATGCGCCATTACTAGCATCTTACGCTTTGGATGTCATAGGATGAGGAAATTGACCATTATGATCATTATTTGATGATCTCACTTCGAGAAATCTACGCTTTGATATCGTTTGATTAGAAGAAAAGAATGGTCTACTTTTCATTCTAGAAATAAGAAGAACATCAAATTATATTTTTCATGTCACATGTTTACAAAAATAATCTGAGTATATTTTTCATATTAAAGATGAGCAGAAAATCAAATTATATTTTTCATGTTATAGATTAGCAAAAAAAGATCAACTTACGCTTGAAATAACACCAATTAGAGTCCCCAGGAGACGCACGGTGCGTGAGTGAAACCTCATTTCTAGATACTGTAAAACAGAAAGAAATACTCAAGGGGGGAAGAAATCGATCTCATAACAGTCTTCCATCTATCATGTGTTCATCTGGTAAACATTTCCAGCATCGATCTTCTTGTGCCGTTCATCCACATGCCTTTTCTTCGATTGCTCTGTGATTAATTTCAAATCAAGTTGTCGCACGTATCAGTCTGTATTTCCACACCGCATAAATCTGTTTGGTGAAAAGTATTTCAGATCGCCTACACTGCATTATGCACATGGCTGCTCCAGTCCCCCACTACCAACACACACAACTAAATTTATAACGTTTATTAAATTAAAAAACTTCCGAATATTCGCTTTTTGAGAAGTTATCGGCCCTGACTGTTTGTAATGTGCAAACGTAAGCTTTTCACCCCTAAATTAATTTCCATGCCCTGGTAAAATAAATTTTGATAATAAATTTCGGTGTAAAGAAAAAAAAGAAATTATTCTTTTATTTTAAAAATATAGGTTCGGCTAGAAATATGCTATTTTTCGTTTTATTTTTAGACTTCATTCTTATTGCTCTACGCATTGACTCACATACATATTTAAGATATATCAAACAGGCCAGTGTTATTTTGATGTGAAAGAGTAAACTGATTTGCTCCACAAACGCCCCTGCAGCTCTCAGCGAACCCCCAGGTTTCGAGGACAGACTGAGAACCTATCTTGTGTGGTCTTCTGGTCTCAGATGCTATGCCCCCAGGATTCACCGAAAAAGAGAAAGGGGGGGGGGGGGGGAGGAGAGAATAATGGATCCACAGGAAACGATCATGCCCGCCACAATTAATTCAGGTTGAGAACAGCGGGTGGAGTATCCATGCATCTGTGACAGGAAATTTAACATTCACCGTGGCATGAAGATACACAGAACAGCGAGTGGAGTATCCATGCATCTGTGACAGGAAATTTAACACTCACCGTGGCATGAAGATACACAGAACAGCGGTGGAGTATCCATGCATCTGTGACAGGAAATTTAACACTCACCGTGGCATGAAGATACACAGAACAGCGGGTGGAGTATCCATGCATCTGTGACAGGAAATTTAACACTCACCGTGGCATGAAGATACACAGAACAGCGGGTGGAGTATCCATGCATCTGTGACAGGAAATTTAACATTCACCGTGGCATGAAGATACACAGAACAGCGAGTGGAGTATCCATGCATCTGTGACAGGAAATTTAACACTCAAGGTGACATGAAGATACACAGAAAAGCGAGTGGAGTATCCATGCATCTGTGACAGGAAATTTAACACTCAATCATAGCCATAATCATCTTACGGCGCCTGCACATGGGATGATTAGCTGCAGTGTCAGCTTGTCTTGTCCTCTGCTTGAACAATGCAACCAGCCAAGATGATGCTTGTCAATCTCTTCATGTTATCCATGTTATCTGCATCGTTGTCTTCCTTTCCTTTAACATTTCTCTTAAGTATATTCTTTTCAGTGGCTATTGTTTTCAAAAGTCTTCGCGTGTTTCAAATCTTCTCGCATTTGTGCTTCACAAATGGACTATAGCAGACTATACACGCCCGTCATGAAAATCAGTGTATCATTGGATGCGCCATTACTAGCATCTTACGCTTTGGATGTCATAGGATGAGGAAATTGACCATTATGATCATTATTTGATGATCTCACTTCGAGAAATCTACGCTTTGATATCGTTTGATTAGAAGAAAAGAATGGTCTACTTTTCATTCTAGAAATAAGAAGAACATCAAATTATATTTTTCATGTCACATGTTTACAAAAATAATCTGAGTATATTTTTCATATTAAAGATGAGCAGAAAATCAAATTATATTTTTCATGTTATAGATTAGCAAAAAAAGATCAACTTACGCTTGAAATAACACCAATTAGAGTCCCCAGGAGACGCACGGTGCGTGAGTGAAACCTCATTTCTAGATACTGTAAAACAGAAAGAAATACTCAAGGGGGGAAGAAATCGATCTCATAACAGTCTTCCATCTATCATGTGTTCATCTGGTAAACATTTCCAGCATCGATCTTCTTGTGCCGTTCATCCACATGCCTTTTCTTCGATTGCTCTGTGATTAATTTCAAATCAAGTTGTCGCACGTATCAGTCTGTATTTCCACACCGCATAAATCTGTTTGGTGAAAAGTATTTCAGATCGCCTACACTGCATTATGCACATGGCTGCTCCAGTCCCCCACTACCAACACACACAACTAAATTTATAACGTTTATTAAATTAAAAAACTTCCGAATATTCGCTTTTTGAGAAGTTATCGGCCCTGACTGTTTGTAATGTGCAAACGTAAGCTTTTCACCCCTAAATTAATTTCCATGCCCTGGTAAAATAAATTTTGATAATAAATTTCGGTGTAAAGAAAAAAAAGAAATTATTCTTTTATTTTAAAAATATAGGTTCGGCTAGAAATATGCTATTTTTCGTTTTATTTTTAGACTTCATTCTTATTGCTCTACGCATTGACTCACATACATATTTAAGATATATCAAACAGGCCAGTGTTATTTTGATGTGAAAGAGTAAACTGATTTGCTCCACAAACGCCCCTGCAGCTCTCAGCGAACCCCCAGGTTTCGAGGACAGACTGAGAACCTATCTTGTGTGGTCTTCTGGTCTCAGATGCTATGCCCCCAGGATTCACCGAAAAAGAGAAAGGGGGGGGGGAGGAGAGAATAATGGATCCACAGGAAACGATCATGCCCGCCACAATTAATTCAGGTTGAGAACAGCGGGTGGAGTATCCATGCATCTGTGACAGGAAATTTAACATTCACCGTGGCATGAAGATACACAGAACAGCGAGTGGAGTATCCATGCATCTGTGACAGGAAATTTAACACTCACCGTGGCATGAAGATACACAGAACAGCGGGTGGAGTATCCATGCATCTGTGACAGGAAATTTAACATTCACCGTGGCATGAAGATACACAGAACAGCGAGTGGAGTATCCATGCATCTGTGACAGGAAATTTAACACTCAAGGTGACATGAAGATACACAGAAAAGCGAGTGGAGTATCCATGCATCTGTGACAGGAAATTTAACACTCAAGGTGACATGAAGATACACAGAACAGCGGATGGAGTATCCATGCATCTGTGACAGGAAATTTAACACTCAAGGTGACATGAAGATACACAGAAAAGCGAGTGGAGTATCCATGCATCTGTGACAGGAAATTTAACACTCAAGGTGACATGAAGATACACAGAACAGCGGATGGAGTATCCATGCATCTGTGACAGGAAATTTAACACTCACCGTGGCATGAAGATACACAGAACAGCGAGTGGAGTATCCATGCATCTGTGACAGGAAATGTAACACTCACCGTGGCATGAAGATACACAGAACAGCGGATGGAGTATCCATGCATCTGTGACAGGAAATTTAACACTCACCGTGGCATGAAGATACACAGAACAGCGGGTGGAGTATCCATGCATCTGTGACAGGAAATTTAACACTCACCGTGGCATGAAGATACACAGAACAGCGGGTGGAGTATCCATGCATCTGTGACAGGAAATTTAACACTCACCGTGGCATGAAGATACACAGAACAGCGAGTGGAGTATCCATGCATCTGTGGCAGGAAAGTTAACACTCAATGTGACATGAAGATACACAGAACAGCGGGTGGAGTATCCATGCATCTGTGGCAGAAAATTTAACACTCACCGTGGCATGAAGATACACAGAACGAAGAAGGGATGTGGTGGTTCTTTGCTGCCCAATACTCAACAGTGCACTGCGACGCCAGTCTCAGATAAGACATTATAAGGTCTCTGTCAGGATATAAACCACAGTACAGAGAATATTCAGGTTGAGTCAGTCAGCAGGGAGGCAATGCAGCCCTCCGACGAGACCAGAGACAAAATTAACTTCCTACCAGCAAGTACCAAAAGTATATGGGAAAACCTGGACAAAGGATTATGCAAAGAATTGGACAAACAGCTGAAAGGGAAAAACCCTGAATAAAAACTGGAAGCATTTGGTAACATCATATATCTTCACCGTCACAAAGAGTTGCCGAATAGGCAAAAAGAGACAAAGTAACACCAAGAAAGTCCAGAAGATAGAAGAAAATAGAAGCAATAAGAAAGCAGAAGAACCATACCCGGAAAATGTTCAAGAAGGCACATGAATCAGAAAAGGAAGGACTAAGACAGGTTTGGCAGCATCTAAAATCCCAGCACAATGCCCTTTGCAGAGCTGAAAGACTATGTAAAAGGAAGAGAGAAATAAGATACGCAAGAGAGAAGTTCTACAGAAATCTCTACGGGTTTGCCAAGCAGTTATTTGAACAGCCAGAATCAGGAACGCTGAAAGCAGGTAAGGAGGTCCTAGAGGAACATCTGGGCAAGACATATTCTGATAAAAATCAGCATACACCTCTCGAGCAGATGAAAGGTCTAGTGTGGCCCTGTGCACCAGGCAGCAAATTTAAATGCAGCTCACCAACCTTACAAGAAGTGGAGAGCATCGTAGGAGAAGCTAAAGGCAGATCAGCACAAGTACCAAATGGCGTCCCTTACATACTATACAAAAGATGCCCCGACGTACTAAAGAAGCTCCATAAACTCCTATGAACAGCATGTACCAAGGGACTCATAAGTAAAGAATGGAAAATGGCTAACTGAGTATACATCCCAAAGGAGCAGAATTCCACTGAAATCAACCAGTTCAGACCGATCTCACTTCTGAATGTGGAAGGAAAGAAATTCTTTTCTGTGATAGCAAGGAGACTAACAACATACCTCCTAGATAATGGTTACGTTGATACATCCGGGCAGAAGGGAGGAATTTCAGGTCATATCATACCGTGCCGCATGAGCTTCAAGCCAAAGAAGTCAAGAAGTCTGTCACTCATGAAGAGAAACGTGTACACAGTGGCAAATCAAATAATCCCAACTGTAGTGGAAGAGCCAGTGAAGAGCCTTGGCATAGTATATGATGCTTCCATGAAAGACCCAAATGCGGTGAAGCAGTTAATAGAAACGGCACAGAATGGACTGGACATGATAGACAAAAGTAGGCTACTGGGGAGGTTCAAGATACGGTGCTTCCAGTTCATGCTGATTCCAAAATTGATGTGGCCACTACTCATTTACGAGGTAAGTATTAGCAGAGTAGAAAGAAAGATAAATAAATCCATAAGAAAGTGGATGGGCGTACCACCAGGATTAACTGATGTAGCACTGTGCTGCAAGAGGAGCAAACAACAGCTATCATTCAAATCTGTGGTAGAAGAATACAAGGTAGGAATGACAAGGCTTGCAGTGATGCTACAAGAATCTACAGATCCGGTGGTACTAGAAGTGCAGCCAACACTTAAAACTGGACGAAAATGGAACATATGTGAGGAAGTGACCACAGCCAGGGAAACACAGGAGCTGAAAGAAGTAATAGGATACACACAGACCAACAGAAGGGGATTTGGGTCATGGTGAAATGAAATGGTGGTCAAAGGCCTCCTGTAAGGAAAGAAGGGATATGATCATCAGTGAAGTAAGGAATTCAGAGGATAACAAGCGGGTCCGGAAGGCAGTTCAACAATCACAACAAGGGCAATGGACAACATGGGAGGAAGTCCTGCAGAGGTCACTAACATGGGAGGAAGTCCTGCAGAGATCACTAACATGGGAGGAAGTCCTGCAGAGATCACTAACATGGGAGGAAGTCCTGCAGAGATCACTAACATGGGAGGAAGTCCTGCAGAGATCACTAACATGGGAGGAAGTCCTGCAGAGATCACTAACATGGAATGACATCTGGAAAATGGCACACTTGAGACTCAGCTTCATCGTCAGAGCTACTTATGAGCTTCTGCCTACAGGCTCCAACCTATACAAATGGGGTTTATCAGAAGACACAAAGCGCCCTCTCTGCAACGAAAGGCAAACATTGGAAAATGTGCTGTCAGCATGCAGAGTATCATTAGATCAAGGCACAACAGAGTGCTGCAGGAACTAATGGCCATTGTAGACAGGGCAAAAGATAAAGCAAATAACAGCAAAAGAGTTGAGGTCCCACCTAAATACTTCGTAGGCGCTGGTACGACACCGAATACTGAAATCAGGGACATTCCATTACCATCACTGTTAGATGGTGGAAATGACTGGGATGTGATAGCGGACCTACCAGGAAGAAGAGAATACCCGATTGCTATCAAGAATGCAGGAATGCAACCGGACATTGTAGTTTGGTCCATATAAAAACAGGAACTAATAATGATCGAGCTTACGGTTCCGTACGAAACAAGAATAGAGAAGCAGCACTTATTCAAATTTGAGAAGTACAATGATCTGGTCAAGCAACTGAGGCAGGGGGCAGGAGACAGTGCAAAAGTGATAGCTACAGAAATGTAAGCGAGAGGATTCGTAGTAACATCAGCATATGACCTATGTAAGCAACTGGGCATAAAGAGACAAGCAAGAGCAAGGGCATTGAAAAGCTTTTCAGAAACAGCAGAAAAGGCCTCATACTGGCTGTGGAGTATGGTAACAATCATTAAGAACATAAATAATTTCGTTTGTCAAAACCAATACCGGTCCTCCGTAGCTAAATCGCTAAAGACGTACTTCAATGTGCAGTGCCAGCTGGAAGATCACGGGTTCAATCCCAGGACGAAAAAAAGCAACTCATAAGACCCAGAGTCATTACCCAGAGGACCCCACCCCCTCCGTTTTGAGTGTCAGGAGTTTAATTGGGCCGAAACATTTGTCTGAGGGGGGGGGGGAAGGTGTACTTCCTCTGAAGATCTGAAGGAGTTGTGTTGTTGTTCCATTCTCTACTGTAGAGAGTTTCCTGCATACTACGAGACCAACTGCTTTCTTATTCTGCCAAGTGAAGAGATGGTGCTGATAAATTTCAATGATATTTACATTTTTTTCCCAGGCTGATAAAGGAAATTATGAGACGATACCCTCTGAACAAAACCGCAGTGGTAGATTTCTAGCAGACTCCGCCTTGATGGAGATCACACCAATCTCATCCCTTTCGTCAGGCAGTTGGACAATGTGTTGCCATGTGGAGTTGTGAAGACGAAGGATCATATCTGACCTTGCTTTGACAATCCCGGGCAGTAGAATAGACATCCGTCTCTAGTGTAAACACAGGACGACTAGCTGTTAGGAAAGCATTGTTAATGTCTTGCCAGGCCATGCAAAACATAGATAACCTTTGTGACCTGCGGTGGATCTCTCATTAGGCTGAACAGACTTACCCTTGGGGCCCCGAATGGCAGGGGGCTCTGCGCCAATGAAGAAAAAAAAAAGCTCAGCAAATACAGATTATTGTTTCATGTGACACCGATGTATGGCTATTATTGCTTCACCAGCAGGATATGCTATAAAAAAAAACAGTACATATTCAGTTGTGTTTGGTCTGTGTAATACAGTGGTTCTTAACCTGGGGTCCTTGGACCCCCAGAGGGTCAACGAAGGGATTGAATCGTTAAAAAAATCTATAAACATCTTATGGGTTCTATTTGTTGATTTATTTTAGTGAAGGGTCCACAGCTGTTCATCAGAAAGGGAGTCCATACAGCTGTTCATTAGAAAGGGAGTCCACACAGCTGTTCATCAGAAAGGGAGTCCACACAGCTGTTCATTAGAAAGGGAGTCCACACAGCTGTTCATTAGAAAGGGAGTCCACACAGCTGTTCATTAGAAAGGGAGTCCACACAGCTGTTCATTAGAAAGGGAGTCCACACAGCTGTTCATTAGAAAGGGAGTCCACACAGCTGTTCATTAGAAAGGGAGTCCACGCAGCTGTTCATCAGAAAGGGAGTCCACACAGCTGTTCATCAGAAAGGGAGTCCACACAGCTGTTCATCAGAAAGGGAGTCCATACAGCTGTTCATCAGAAAGGGAGTCCACACAGCTGTTCATTAGAAAGGGAGTCCATACAGCTGTTCATCAGAAAGGGAGTCCATACAGCTGTTCATTAGAAAGGGAGTCCATACAGCTGTTCATTAGAAAGGGAGTCCATACAGCTGTTCATTAGAAAGGGAGTCCATACAGCTGTTCATTAGAAAGGGAGTAAATACAGCTGTTCTCAGGCCAGAGAGGGGGGTCCACGGCCAAAAAAAGGGGGTGGGGGTTACAAATCACTGGTTTAATACAAAGTCACGCAGAATCCACAGCTATAAGGGAATTAGGCCATATAACCGGAGATGAGCATAAGCTCGGAGGTGACGGGGGTTTAGCCTACGAACCTGGCTATTTGTCCCCTCAACACCGAAAGGTATATGAAGTAAAAGACAAGACAATACAAGATCTGGGTGATGGTTAATCCATCACTGCTTGCGACTTCACCAATTTTACAAGCAAAGAAAAAAAAATGAACCAACCTCATTAATACTTGTGATCCTGAGAGGATGGAATAAAGGCACCACAGTCACAAGACCGACGGCATGGGACAGCACTATGGCTAAAATTGAGTAGGCTGTCATGGTCCCATATGTATATACTTCAGCAGGCACTCCCAGCAAGGAGATGGCGGATTGAAAAGTGGCAAAAAGCGAGAGGCATACTGGTATAGCTCCCATCCGACGGCTACCAAGCAAATACTCTACCTGTTTTGGGAGAATTATTGAAAACGACAAATTGTTATTTGGGGTAATTCACATCCGATAATCAGAAACACGAAGAAGCAGATCCATCTGAATGGTTGACTGGGAATATGAACAGAAGGGTGGTTGGGTATGTTAATAAAAGAACAGGAGTACAGACAGAAGAAGACACGGTTGAACAGACAGACACGAAGAGTCAGAAAAAAGGCATGTGGATTAATGGATAAGTCAAGCATACAGATAAATACATATAAAGACAGAAAAATAGAAAGACATTCATAATGCACAGACAGACAAACAGACAGACAGATAGGCAAACAAACACAGCAAGCTTTGATAGGTAGTTAAGAGAAACAGAGATAGGCAAACGTATAGATAGCTGATATGCGTACAGACAAACGTGTAAATAAGAAGATATGCGTACAGATATATATATATATATATATATATATATATATATATATATATATATATATATATATATATATATATGCGTACAGACAAAATTTCTGATACCTTCGTTTTATTTTTGCTTCCAGATACAGCAAAGAAAACGCCTATGGCCATTGAAACGAAGAGCATTATTCCTAGCATGACGTAGTCCGTCTTGCTTAAATGTATCAGGTTCACGTACTGTGGCTCTTCCATTTTAGACTTGGCTCAGCTGCAGCTGATCTGAAACCTGTTTGTGAATAGTAATTATAGGGAATCGTTTCCTTTGGTTGCAGACAGTTCCCGAGTTCCGTTCCTAAGTCTTTTCGTAAATCGATTTTGCACGTTATGTCTAAACAGTTAGGTACAGTTGTATATAACGTCAGTTATACAGTATATTATATAGTCAACCGCCTACCTTTCTCTGTATTATAAAATATTAAAGAAGCAGACGTACCGCCGAAGAGGTGCAAAGTTTTGATGCGCGCCGCGAAGTAACGCTCGTTTGTTTTTATGAATTATTAATGGAATCTTTGATATAACAGACTTTACGGGTTTTCCCTAATTACGATTTGTACGTAAATCGGACGTTCATAAATCGAGGACTGTTTTTTCTTTCACCACTGAAGATTTCTTCATCAATCGATGATTGCTTTAGATGCAGTGGTTCCAAAGTTCGTTTTGCCCTGCCGGCCCGTGTCTCCCACGACACATCCTTACCCCCCCCCCCCCCCCCCACCAACACAAAAAAAAGTTTCTCACTCAATTGGTTCTGATACTCGCTGCCCCACGTTTCCTTTTCACCGTCCCTTTGTTTTTTCTCAATGCATACCATATCCCCCACCCCCTCCTTTTTCACCTATGGCACTACCGCTACTGAACCACCAGTCTAGATCAAAAGTTTTCAGTGAACACACACAACCAGGTGAGTAGATGAGTCAAGACAGGGCAAAAGAGTTCTTTCCTGGTCCAGTTGTGTTTATTTTAGTGTTATTTTCTTTTCCTTAAAACATGGGAAAGGACGAATCTTTCAAAGATTTTGATAAAGCAGGAAATCTGTTCAAGTTCTGAAGTACTTTAACTGTCCAGAACAAGAACGAAAAGAAAGGATGAATAGAATATTCGTACTAACACTCCATTGCCAGTGCCAAGCAAGCAAGCAAGCACACACGCACACGCACGCACGCACACACGCACGCACACACACACACACACACACATATATATATATACTGTCCAAACAAGAAAAGCATAACTACTGATGACCCAATTTTAGCCATAACTTTGGTATTCTATGGCTTTTTAAATTGAATGAGTAAAAATTTCAAATTCCACACAATAATACTTAAGGGTTTAAACACTCACTTGACAGTTTTTTGCATCTGTGTTACGAGAATTTGTTAGTCCCAGTGGTTCTAAAGTTAGTATGGTGTGTGGCCTCCGCTTGCATCGATCAGCGACTGGCATCTCCTGGGCATAGATGCGATCAGATGTCTTATGTGCGCCTGTGGGATGGCTGCCCATTCTTCCTGGAGTGCCTGCCACAGATCATGACGATTGACTGGAGAAACGTTTCGGCGACAAACACGCCTTTGCAGCTCATCCCATAGGTGCTGGATCGGATTCATGTCTGGAGACAGGAATGGCCAGGGAAGGGTGAGAATGTTGTTGGCAGTCAGGAACTGTGTGGTGAACCGTGCAGAATGGGGTCTGGCGTTGTCTTGTTGAAACACAGAGACCTAAAACAGTATCACGGCGCCACTGAAGCAGGATTCTCCCTACAAGGAGACTACTGGTTTGATTGATTCTTCTTGTGGAGTACAGTTTCAACTTATATAAGTTTCTTCTTGTTGCTGGTGTTCTAACCATCACCTAATTTTCTGTATTATACACTAAGAAAATACAACAAGACACCCAGGCTTTCCACTCCACAAAATTAGTACGAATACAACAACTTGAACATAACTTGGCAGTCTTCCGACCAAAACAAACTGGTCAACAATGAGAATTTCCACAAAGCCGATTTGGTGTAGTTTATCATCAGACAACACACATTTATTACAGAAATTCACAGCAACAAATGCCCGGCGTGAAATATCTACGCCACATGGGCAAGGAAAACCTTACAATGATTTATTCATACCAAAAACCATACTTACAGGCTAACCAAGGACTGCAGCCACACAGAAAAACAAACTAAACTAATTCTGACAACAAGACTCGCTCTACCCCATTCTCGTTCGCCCAACACGTCCATCCAGTTCAACGATCACACAAAAAACTGCCTAACGACCGGCTTTTTCACACGGACCTTTTTAACGACCTCTTTGCACACGGGCCTTCCTAATGACGTAGTCTACGCAACACAATTTATTAGCGCTACACAATTAATCTCTGAACAGAATTGCTATTCTGTTACAGAATATCTCCCCACCCCCTAAAGGTAGATATTTGGCCATCAAATATCTCCAACAAAAAATTACTGACTTTTACAGAAAACTCTCAAAAAAAAAAAATTAATCAAACTAATCACTATCCAACACAACCCTAATTCTACCCACAAGGTGTACCAAGGTGTACAATATTCAAATAACTACCTACTCTTATGTGTATATTCAACGCTATGAGTAGTAACGTATAACATATGCAATCTCCATAACAACCCATCCTATATCTGGCGCATGAGACTGTCCGCAACATGGACAAAACAGGAAAATGAGTAAAAGGCAATCTGCCTTACAATAAGTCCTATACACATGAAATCATACTCACAACATTCCACCTAAAACCTCAGCCATCAAGAAACCTAATTCCTCCACTACCAACAAATTTCCACTGCTAGAAACTCTTCCTAAACGAGATTCCATCTACATCAAAATGACAAAAATTCTTCCTACAACAAAACAAGTAAGGCTCTTGCTACACAAAACCATAAGGCTCTCTTTAGACTAATCGTGAGTGGTATTTATACTATTCCTACCCACTCAGTTTTCTCCATGCTGCACGCTTTTCCCAAGACCCCCGCTCAATGGTCTCAACCAACCTACCTCTCAAACAAGGGTACTCACTCTATTAATTATTTCCTAAGTACCAATCCTGGGTATAACCCCTAGCTTATGCTGCTATAATATTCCCCCATCCCAAAAAGTAGAGTGTTGCCTGTCAAAACTTTCAAAAAACCAATCTACTTATCTAAATCATACTCCAGGCTAAGTCAAAGATAATAATCGACTCTCAACATAGAACTTCATACTCTGACTATACCCATAAACTGTTCGTGTGACTTTCGGCTATACTCAGCCCATGTCCACTTCATATACAATCATCTATTTCTATTATGTGTGACTCCTCAATACACATACATAGAATAGGTAAACTCTGGTACCATATATAATCTGCTATTACTGACAAATGCAGCTATATGCTGTACATACGCAGAATAGGTTCATCTGGGTTACAATTATTAATCATCCATTCGTAAACATATGTAAATATCCATTAAACATATGCCGAACAGTCAAAACTTTGGTATCATATATAATCATCCATTCTTAACATATGTAATCATCCATTAAACATATGCAGAATAGGCAAATCTTTAGGTATCATATATAATCATCCATTCTTAACATATGTAATTATCCATTAACATATGCAGAACAGGCAAAACTTTGGTATCAGGCTAATCCACCTTTTATTTATCCCCAAAGGGACTGTGCCACGTACCATATGTACGCGCAACAAAACAATGTAATATCTAGGTCCTTAAAAAAAAGAGACCCCCTCTGGTAATTTCACCTTAGGCTCGGTTACATGGAATCTGCATGTTCCGGCCTAGGTACCCAATCAGAGAACCACACCTGTTTGTGTAATCTCCTCATAACATCACATCCGTGGTAATAATGTCACATCCAAGCCAATGCTGTCACATCAAAGATAAATAACCAATTTGAACATAGTAAATGCCATAACAATTGGCTATTAATAAGTCATCATCAGTAATGTCACCTTATTCAAGGCTACATGATTTATCATCCATCCTAATTAACTACTAATAAATCCGTTATACAAAAAATAAACAGAGGAAAAAAAAATACATTCACTAATTGCTGCACAAGAACTATACAATCTATAAAAAATTATGCTTAAGAGAATCTCCAACTGCAGCCTTAATCTCCCAGGGACTTCCAACATGTAGCAATGATACCTCCAGGGCTTCTGGTACATTTCCAATGCACTTCATGACAAAGCCTAACCTCTTCCATAGTAACATGACTCCTTCTGGAAAAACTCAGACATGGAACCAATAATCTATAACAAAACAAAAAAACAATATTAGCATTATCCAATCCACTCAAAATAATCCAACCATACTGGCACTTAATACAGTCCAGAATAATTACTGTACTTTTTAGTTAAATAAGTTATAACAGCAAATGGCAATCTTCCAGAAAAATTTTAACTAAGAATCCTCAGTTTTCTAGCACCTATCAGAGTAAAAAACTGGAATTAATGACATATACACTAATGTCAAATATCCATATCATCCTTGCTAATGCAAAATCACAACAAAATGGTAAACTAAATGCTAAGTAATTGCAATCCAGCAAAATTCCACATCAGAACAAATTAACTGTCCCTAATGTATAAACACAACAATGTTCCTGAAATTTCTAGATAATCTATCCAGAAGAGCATATCCGGCAACTTCCAATCAACAGAATGTTCATTTCCAAAAACAAATTTTTTCCACAGGTGAAGGTAGTCCAAAAAGTTACTATATCCCTTCGTATGAATGTCTGGCGACTGGATGAATCAGAACTACTCAACTGTCCAACAAACTTCCAAAGAGAATGACAGTAAATAAATCCAACATTCACTATTTGCTATAATGAATAATGTTCAGTCTGCATGATCTGGCTTGACTTCTTGCTGAAATCTCAGAGGTCACAGTTAAGCTACAAATTGTTACCTGTCCCTTCCCACATAGTACCAGCGAAATGTACCGTACAAGCTGCACTGGTTCAAGGCAGGATACTGTTCAGGATCAGCTCCACTGGACCGGATACAAGCTACTGGTATGGCCTCATCCACTATGCTGCCTAGGGGCCAGGAGCTAGAGGTGCCCCCCCAAGATTCTGAGCACGCTGGACATCGTCGCCGCCTTGAGTAGACGCCACCAAGTCTCGCCAACACACCCCTGACGCCAATTCGAAGGAAGAAAAGGACGCCAATGCAACTCAACCCTGTCCTAATCTAGACTCCTTGTCTTCTCCGGCAGAAGATGTCGGGAAGCCAATGCTGACAGAACTACCAACCGAAATTCGAACGCTAGCTAGCTAACCAACTCCAATCTTGACTCCTTAACTAACTACAAACCTATCAACTCCTAATCTATCTACAGTCAGCTTCCGAAACTTAAGCTAGCTATCCTTACTCTACAACATATTTGCTGATGACCAAAACAGCAATCTGCCATATTTGAGAGCCGAAAACGAGGCCGCGACAAACAGGTCATCGATCGATAATCGTAATCTAGGGCATGGTAACAATAGACAAAACTTTGTGTGTACTACACAACTGGAGACAAAAATTACTACAACCTGGAGACTTGCCATGACTTCACAATTAGAAGTATGAGCCGTGCATGAAACCAGCAGCCCACGAGCAACAACTAAAACACTTTGTGCCAGACCGTGAAAGAAAGCGCTGGTCACGGCGCCAAACTAAAACAGTATCACGGCGCCACTGAAGCAGGATTCTCCCTACAAGGAGACTACTGGTTTGATTGATTCTTCTTGTGGAGTACAGTTTCAACTTATATAAGTTTCTTCTTGTTGCTGGTGTTCTAACCATCACCTAATTTTCTGTATTATACACTAAGAAAATACAACAAGACACCCAGGCTTTCCACTCCACAAAATTAGTACGAATACAACAACTTGAACATAACTTGGCAGTCTTCCGACCAAAACAAACTGGTCAACAATGAGAATTTCCACAAAGCCGATTTGGTGTAGTTTATCATCAGACAACACACATTTATTACAGAAATTCACAGCAACAAATGCCCGGCGTGGAATATCTACGCCACATGGGCAAGGAAAACCTTACAATGATTTATTCATACCAAAAACCATACTTACAGGCTAACCAAGGACTGCAGCCACACAGAAAAACAAACTAAACTAATTCTGACAACAAGACTCGCTCTACCCCATTCTCGTTCGCCCAACACGTCCATCCAGTTCAACGATCACACAAAAAACTGCCTAACGACCGGCTTTTTCACACGGACCTTTTTAACGACCTCTTTGCACACGGGCCTTCCTAATGACGTAGTCTACGCAACACAATTTATTAGCGCTACACAATTAATCTCTGAACAGAATTGCTATTCTGTTACAGACCTTTGCGCGGCCAAAAATGAAAGGACATGAGGTCGAATAATTTCATTGACGTATCGTTGCGCACTCAAGCCTCCTTCAGTCTGCACCAGTGGACTTCTTCAGTTGAAATTGATCATTCCCCATACCATTACACCTCCACCACCGTTCGGCGGAGCTTCATCAAAGTAACTTTGGGCAAAACGTTCATTTGACCTATGGTAGACCCTTCTCCGCATATCATGGCGGTGCAACAAAAAGGAAGATTCGTTACTAAACCAGACAAATCTCCATTTATTGTCAGTTGTCCAGGGCCGATGCTGGTTGGGCCAAACAAGTCGATTTTGGCGATGGCGTCTCGTTAAGACAGGACCTCGATGAGATCGTCGTGCCACCCACCCAGCTTCGTGCAGTCTGTTCCAGACAATTTGATCAGACACACGACATCCTGCAACCAATGACTAGGCACTTGAGGAAGCTGTTGTAAACCTGTTTCTGGGGTGATGAACCAGAATAAAGTGATCATCAGCTGCTGTTGTCACCGTGGGTCGTCCAAGTGCGGTGCTAGTCTTCAGCTGAGCCAGTAGCTTGGAAACGGTGCTAAAGTCGACTGATGGACTCTGCTGCACGTTTAAATGCCTGGCATGACTTTCGCCTGCTTGCAGGCGACCAATAGCAATGTTTCGTAAATTCTGCGATAGACGCGCCATAATTGTCTGCTTGAAAATGAACTGAATTTGTTTGTGTAACATCATCCTGTTATATGCTTTCATTTCCGTGGGAAGTGAGTTGCGCTCACCACAAAAATCACGACTTTTACATAAACACAACGTGAGTTACGGTAAAAAAATGCGTGATTAGCAAGGGCAGCTACTGCGTTCTGACTATATATATATATATATCGCCCAGTTGATAGTTGTTATTTAGTGCCTGCACGTTTTTGTTTCTTTTCTTTGCCCAGAGTTCTTGAATGAGTGAAGGTCATTCTCTCACAGCTTGTATGTCTGTCTTTCCCTCAGGCCGGATGTGCTTTGCCTACTATTTTAGATACTAATCTTAACATGTTTTTATCTATCAAATAAGAGCTATCATTCCTTTTACTGGAAACATATGGGCCACTACTTTATGATTATCAAATTATACAAAAAGTCTGCCGAACATGATTATGATTTTATAACTGTAAAAGAGATGAAAGGCTGCAAAAAAAAAAAAAAAAGCTTCAAAGCAGAAAAATGAAGCACCATTTGTTAGGGTGTCTAGTGAAAGACTACTAATGAAACAGTGACAGAAAGTCATGCGTTGACTGTAAGGTCGAGATCAGAGAAGCAACAGAGAGAAAAATATGTGTAACAAGTGGACGATAAAAGAAGATTAAATGTTCCGGCGCGTTAAATGTGACTTCAAAGTTAAAGGTCCAGGGGCAGATTTTTTAGAACCTGGAGAGAAATTCCTTTCTTGAATTTCTTCCCATTACACTAAAGTACATTACATTAACTTAAATATTTTGGACACATTAAACGTCATGATAATCTAGAAAAGACCGTCTTGGAAGGGTACATAATGGGAAAAAGAGAGGAAGACCAAGGCGAAGATGGTTGCAAGACATCGTTGATGATCTGCAAATGGATGCATCAGCAGCAGGGCATCTTGCTCACAACTGAAAGGCCTACAGGAGTGCTGTTAGGGAGGCAAAGTTCCGCAAGGGACATGCAAATGAATGAATGAATGAATACATTAAAGTTCTTTCCGCGTGAAATAAAATATTTACTTAAAACGGTTTCCAGTAGCAGTGACCTCGGGTATTTTACTAAAATTAGCATATGACGTCAGTGACTGCTCAGTGGAAAATGTGACAACCGTTAAAAAAAATAATAGAGCAAGACACAACCAAGAATATAAAACACATAAACAACCAATACACTTTCATGTCTCGCTATTCACTATTCAATTTTTTTTTTAATGAAATCCACTATTCGAGGACAAACTTAGCTTTAAAATATTTAATGTAGGCTTGACCCAAAAAATTAATTCTCTATCCAGGATAAGAAGAAACATTCTTCCTTCCCCCCCCCCCCCTTTCCAGGTTGAGCCACAAAGAATATTAACACGAATCTAAATCTTTACACTTTTATTAGAAACTGTATCCAGTTTGAAGACTGCAGTTTTGTGCTTTTTGTGACAATCCAATAAAAATTCCTTTTTACACAAGAAGTAATACATTTATACAGCGGGGACAAAATATAAGAATTAATAATAATATATATGTATATTGAATCAAGGCGTAGATATTTGTAGCTCATGTGACTCTTCTGGTAGCTGGGACATGATCTGTCACGCCATGAAAAGCACAGTATTAGAGAAATAAAATAGATGGAGCGTATTGTCCGGTTTTACAAAAAGATAAGAGTGAGGAAAAGTGGGCAGAAACAAAAATGGTGGAAAGTATGATGACCCGTATAAATGAAGAACATACAATCCAATATTTCGGCATACGCCTTTTTTCAAGTAGCATTTCCGTGCCCGCCTTTCTTACACGGAGCATTCTCACACATGCACATTCGGTTATTTTTAAAATCTGTTTTTCGTGTTTTTATTTTTTGTGATGTTTTTCTATAGGGTCCTTGAAGATACCGTTTGCCGAAATATTGGATTGTTGTTTGTTTTTCATTTATACGTGATCCTTACTTTCTGCCATTCTTGCTTCTGCCCAGTTTCTTCACTTCTTTTAATCTTTTGTATGTGTGTGTGTGTGTGTGAGAGAGAGAGGGAGAGAGGGAGAGAGAGAGGGAGGGGAGAGAGAGGGAGAGAGAGGAGGGAGAGAGAAAGAGGGAGGGAGAGAGAGGGAGAGAGAGGGACGGAGAAAGAGAGGGAGGGAGAGAGAGGGAAAGGGAGGGAGAGAGAGAGAGAGAAAGAGGGAGGGAGAGAGAAAGGGAAGGAGAGAGAGAGAGAAATACTGTGTAATGTTTCGTAAATTCTTCAGACAAAGAATCAACAATGAACTACAGACGCGTACTCTAAGAGAGTAGATTAACTACGCGAGGTCAAGCAAAGAAGAAGAAGAACCAACGAAGCTCTATCTGGTTGGCCATCAACATTGGGCGCACAAGCACACATCGATAGGGCGCATGTCTAAATCGTAGAAGCAACGAATTATGTTCCTCGCATTTGCTGCATATTTAGATATTATTTCTGGATCCGCACACTTAGATATCAGGAACATTTTTTATAAATAGGAAACTACGAGGTTTTGGTACGGTAAAGTAAGAGAACAAATATTGTAGGATTAAACCTCGAAAAAATCGTAGACAAAGCACTTTAGTGAGACGTGAGAGAAAGAAAAATCACAAGAGAATTACCTGGGATTCGAACACGGACTCCGGTAGGACGAGCAGCCGTCTAGCCACGAGAGAACAGCGTACGATGTTCTCTCGTGGCTAGACGGCTGCTCGTCCTACCGGAGTCCGTGTTCGAATCCCAGGTAATTCTCTTGTGATTTTTCTTTCTCTCACGTCTCACTAAAGTGCTTTGTCTACGATTTTTTCGAGGTTTAATCCTACAATATTTGTTCTCTTACTTAGATATCAGCAGTGGATCCGCACACTTAGATATTAGCAATGGATCTGCACACTTAGATATTAGTAATGGATCTGCACACTTAGATATTAGTAATGGATCTGCACACTTAGATATTAGCAATGGATCTGCACACTTAGATATTAGCAATGGATCTGCACACTTAGATATTAGCAATGGATCTGCACACTTAGATATTAGTAATGGATCTGCACACTTAGATATTAGTAATGGACATGCACATTTAGATATTAGTAATGGACATGCACATTTAGATATCAGCAGTGGATCTGCACACTTAGATATTAGCAATGGATCTGCACACTTAGATATTAGCAGTGGATCCGCACACTTAGATATTAGCAGTGGATCCGCACACTTAGATATTAGCAGTGGATCAGCACACTTAGATATTAGCAGTGGATCCGCACATTTAGATATCAGCAGTGGATCTGCACACTTAGATATTAGCAGTGGATCAGCACACTTAGATATCAGCAGTGGATCCGCACATTTAGATATCAGCAGTGGATCTGCACACTTAGATATTAGCAGTGGATCCGCACACTTATATATCAGCAATGGATCTGTGTGTGATAACTTGGTGTAACGTCACTTGCTCACCATTGATGATGAGGTTGAGGGAAATGGTTCAGACTTGGACTCGATAGCTGGCGAGAAGATTCTTCTCCCATTTAATGAAGAAGTTAGTGGAACAATTCAAGAAGTACACCGACCTATAAGTGGACTATATGAAGAAGTGATATAACCGATATGCTCATTCACTCGCAGTTAAAGGCATTAAAGGATATTTTAATAAAAGCTTTACTTTTCAGTTCTCTCGTATTTCGTTTATCACTTTTGGGGGGAGGGGGGGGGGTCTCAGGTTTAGTTTAATCTATAAACTGTCTACAATCTACAAAATCATAATAACAAAAAAATTGGAACATCACATTGCAGTACTTACCGTTCAGCAGCACTTCACATATGTGAAGCTGTTTTCTTCTTTCTAAATCATATACACAAACGTATAGTTTGGAGATACGGTTAATGTATGTGCGTAATGGGGGCACTCAGAAGACGTGACTGTGAATGAATTTTCTAACGTAGTTTGTTTGCTTACAAAGAAACATTGACAACCCGTTAATGTTAAGGGGCTCTTCCCTTGTTTTCTTGCTCCTTTGGTAGTTTATTTACGAGGGCGAGTAAAGACACAAAAAAAAAAAGAAGCTTAATTTCGTTTTTAAAAAAAATTTCTAAATTGGGTTATAAAGGTAAAGGTACCCTGCCACACATGAGAGGCACATAAGGATATGGTATTAAAGATAAAGGTAAAATTCCCGTTTCCATGCCATTAAAGTATATTGGGCATGCGGTGTTAGGTCCGCATATCCTCGGCTTTCGGCACCCGAAAGCCTGATGTGGTCAGTGTCACGCCTGGCCGCATTTACCTTCCCAGGTTTCTATGGTCCCAATTTTTAGAGGGTGGGTCGACTCGAGGCCTTTTTTTTTTGTCTGTATATCAGAAACGGATGTGGTATTAGCGGCCATATTTTCGTTGACCTGACAGGACACCAAAGGTCAGCCTGACCGAGTTTCCTTCCCCAACTCCAGAAGAAGCCGGGTACTCATTTCTACAGCTGGGTGACCCGGGGAGGGGGGGGGCCTCCAGTCGGATTCGAAGCCTCGACCTCCACCGTGAGAAACTATTGTGAACTGAATGGCAGACGGTTGTAGCACCGAGCTGTTGTGCCATCCTGCTCAAGATGCATGTGTGAAAAGGCAGGTCGGTCATTCTGGAGAACTGAAGGTCAGCAAACCAGATCAAAGATGTCTGCTCCCTTGGAAGCTTCCAGGAGAGAAGAACATAGCGCGATTATTCGTTTCTTGAATGTCTGACATTTTGAAGTTGAAAGACATGACTTTCTATGAGATATAGGTCACTGGAGATGAATGGATTGTGCGTTAAGTTCAGCCAGAAACAAAGCGGGCCAGCAAGGAGTGGAGACATTCTTCTTCGCGGAAACCAAGGAAGTTCCGTACAACTCCATCTGCCGGAAAAATGAAGCTCATGCTCTTCTGGGACTCCACAGACCCAGTTCTACATGTCCAGAGAAACCACTATCAACAACACAGCAAAACACGACCCGCTTACCAATCACATGACACCTGCAATCAGGTCAAGACGTCCCGGGTTGCTTAGTTCGGATGTATTTTTACAGCATAATAATGTCCGCCTTCACACAGCATGTGCACATCTCACTGAATTATGAGTCTGCTTTGGGTGTCTGAGTGGCGAAGTGGTTAGTGCACTGGTCTCTCATGGCGAAGGTCGGGGGTTCGAATCCGGCCGGAAGCACCCCAGTCACCCAGCTGTAGAAATGGGTACCCGATTTCTTCTGGAGTTGGGGAAGGAAAGGCGGCCAGGCTTGATACTGACCATATCACCGTCTAGTGTGCTAACAGGTCAAGGAAAATATGGGCACTAACATCATATCCCTATGTGCCTCTAAGGTATGACAGGGTTACCTTTACCTTTACCTTTTTAAAAAAAATATATTGGACATCCTGCATGTTAATCGGACCTGCGTTTCGGCCCCTCAATTAGGCGCTAAGAAGGAAGAAGCTCAGTACGGCCAAAGAGATTAAAGAGCCCCGTGTATTAAAGGCTACAAAGGTCGGTCATAATATTCTTTTTTCCTCTAGGAATCTAGGCATTAGTGAAGCAGTGGCAGACCTGAACTGAGCGTGAAAAATGATAAGGAGTCTTTCGACCATATATGTACATTTTATTCAAACACACACACATACCATATATATACACATATATATATATATATATATATATATATATATATGAACATTAAGTGCCCAGGGCACATGGGGCTTCCGTAAGGGTTTTCAACAAATGCCTTTTCTTTGCCTTTTTTTCCGCTATTGCCCAGGTCAGCCATCTATTGCTCAACATTCTGTCTGTTGTTCTTCTCCCTGTCTCCTTTGGTCTACCCTTACTTCTGTTCCCCTGTGGTGTCCATCTTAGTGCTGTTTTTTGTAGTGAGTTGTTAGCCATCCGGACCACATTTCCCAACCATCGCCAGCGTCTTTTCCTCAATAATTACTTTCAGTGACTTCATCTGCATTTCTGCCAACAAGATGTTATTTCTTCTGGTGTTTAGCCAAAATATTCTTCTACTTCTTTAGGGCGTCTGAGTGGCGAAGTGGTTTGTGCACTGGTCTCTCTTAGCGAAGGTCAGGGGTTCGAATCCGGCCGGAGGCGCCCCAGTCACACAGCTGTAGAAATAGGTACCCGATTTCTTCTGGAGTTGGAGATGGAAAGGCGGCCAGGCGTGATACGGACTACATCACCCTCTAGTGTGCTGACAGGTCAAGGAAAATATGAGCACTAACACTATATCCCTATGTGCCTTTAAGGCATGAGAAGATTATCTTTACCTCTTTACCTTTACTTCTTTGTAAACTTATATATATATATGTTTATGTACTCATATATATATATATATATATATATTAGTATCACCTTTTTACTCACCCTTGTATAATGCTAGCAGGGCCGTCTCTGTTGCAGTGATTTTGTTTTGTATATGTTAACTTTTGACCATTCTTTGAAGGATAACATTTCTCTTTCATTCCTGAACTATTTTCCATCTTGTGATCATAGTAATTTTTTTAAAAACCAGCTGCATGTATTTGAGTGAGGAGGAAAAAAAATGTCAAAGATTTTGTGAGATGCTGATGTGCGATAAAAAAGAAAAAAAAAACAACATCCAAACGCATAGAAAAAAAGACAAATTTTGCCTGTTATGAGATACAGCCCCCCGTGTGGTACCCGGGATCTGCAAAGAATAGGACCACTGTACCCTACCATGCATGATCGTAAAAGGCGACTAAGGAGGGTTCAGCATAGGGCCAGCAACCCTATCTGGTAAAAAACTATCAGACTGCTACAGAAGCAGAAGCAAGGGAAAAAGCAAATGCAGGTGGAAGGAGAAATGCGTATCAGGAAACTGAGCCCATGAAGGTTGTGGATGAAACCCAGCCACTGGAAGTCCCCAGCCCGACTGCAGACCTCCTGGAACCTAAACATAAGATGCAAATAGGCAGCTGGAATGTAAGAACACTAAACCAGACTGGAAAACTAGCACAAACCATCAAGGAAATGCACAGATACAAACTAGATATACTAGGAATACAAGAAGCAAGATGGACAGGACAAGGCAGAAGGAAATTAACAACACAGCACACAGAAGATACAATAATATGGTCAGGTAAAGAAGATCTTCATGAAGGAGGAGTAGCATTGATTATAACAAAAGAAGCATCAAGAGCATTGCTGAAATGGACCCCAATAAATAAGAGATTATTATATGCAAGGTTCAACTCAAGATTCACGAAGCTGTCTATTATAGTTTGTTATGCACCAACAGAAGCAGCTGAAGAGGAATTAAAAGAAGATTTTTACAACAGCCTCCAAGCCACAGTAGAAACAATACCCAAGCATGATATGCTACTCATCTTGGGCGACTTCAATGCAAAAGTAGGTGAAGGAAATGAAGATAGAAGAAGAATCATGGGAAGAGAAGGAATCGGAGAAATAAATGAAAATGGAGAAAGACTGTGCAGTTTCTGTGAAGAAAACATGATGACCATCGGAGGGACAATTTTCCAACACAAAAACATCCATAAGGTGACTTGGAGGTCACCAGATAAAACCACAGAAAACCAAATCGATCACATACTAATAAACAACAAGTGGAAACGGTCACTACAAGATGTGCGAGCAAGGAAAGGAGCAGATATAGGAAGTGATCACAACCTTCTGGTAGCAAAAATCAAACTAAAATTAAGGAAAGCCAAAATCGGAGAACACAGAAAGATACATTTTGATACAAGAAAACTGATAGACCAGCAAACAAGAAATGAATTCTCAATAATACTTAAGAACCGCTTCAGTGTCCTACAAGATGAAGCAGAAATGTCCATATTAGAGTTCAATAAAACACTACAGGAAACAGCAAAAGAGGTGCTGGGATATCGGAAAAGGAGAAAAGAGGAATGGATAAGCGAGACCACATGGGAAAAGATAGAGCAAAGAAAAGAAATCAAGAAAAAATTACTGAACACCAAATCACAACGGCTTAAAGAACGAGTTTTAAGTAATTATGCACAAAAAGACAAAGAAGTGAAGGAATCATGCCGTCAAGATAAACGTCAATACTATGACATCTTAGCAGAAACAGCAGAGAAAGCAGCATATACAAATGACATGAAAACCATATATAAAATCACAAAGCAGATGACAGGTAACTTCAACACAAGATGTGAAAGTGCAGTAAGAACACAAAATGGACAACTGGTCAGTGGAGAAAGAGAAAAAATTGAAAGATGGAGGGAACACTTTAACACCCTACTAAACAGAACACAAGCAGCACAAGCAATAGACATACCTGAAGCAAAAACGGAACTAAACATCAATACAGGACCAATAACAATAAATGAAATAAAGGAGGCGATAAAGATGCTAAAATCAGACAGGGCACCAGGTGAAGATGAAGTGACTGCTGAGATGTTGAAAGCAGAAGAAACAGAAACACCAAAACAACTTTGCCGGATATTACAACAAATTTGGGACTTAGAAAAAGCCCCAGGGGAGTGGAAAACTGGTCTTATAGTAAAACTACCAAAGAAGGGTGACCTCAGAGATTGCGGGAACTGGAGAGGCATTAGCATACTGCCACTCACCAGTAAAGTATTTTGCAGAATAATCATCAACAGAATTGTACCAACACTTGAGGAAAAACTTCGAAAAGAGCAGGCAGGATTTAGGAAAGGAAGATCATGCATAGACCACATATTTGTACTTAGACAAATATTAGAACAAGCAAATGAGTGGCATAGCACAACATATGCATTATTCATAGATTTTGAGAAAGCCTTTGACAGTGTCAACAGAGATGCACTGTGGAAAATCCTAAGATGGCATGGCCTCCCCCATAAAATAGTTAATGTAATCAAAGCCCTATACGAGGGTTTTCAGTGCAAAGTTATCTGTGGAGAACATACCTCCAGCAGCTTTAGGGTACAAACAGGAGTGAAACAGGAATGTGTACTATCACCAACATTATTTATCTTGGCAGTAGACTGGTTAATGAAGGAGGCAACATCAGACAAACGCAGAGGATTACAATGGACCTTTGACACAGTGCTGGAGGACCTTGACTTTGCGGATGACATTTGTCTATTATCAAGCAGTCACAAAGATATGCAAGATAAAATAAACAAGCTAACTCAGAATGCAAACAACATAGGACTAAAGATCAACGTAGGAAAGACAAAGTTAATGAAGCAAAATGTGAACAACAGAAATGTACTCAGAGTAGATAACAAGTTAGTGGAGGAGGTCAACGAATTTGTATACCTTGGCAGCAGAGTAGTAGAAAATGGAGACAGCACAGAGGACATCAACAGCAGACTTACTAGAGCAAACCAGGCTTTTGCAATGCTGCAGAATATATGGAAATCAAAAAACTAAGCATAAATATGAAAATCAGGATATTTAAGAGTAATGTTTTAAGTGTACTACTCTATGGAAGTGAATGCTGGAAAATCACCAAAACCATAGAAAACAAGTTGAATTCTTTCCAGACTAAATGTTTACGAAGAATTAAAAAAATATTTTGGCCAAACACCATAAGAAATAACATTTTATTAGCAGAAATGCAGATGAAACCACTGACAACAATTATTGAGGAAAGACGCTGGCGATGGTTGGGACATGTGCTCCGAATGACTGACAACTCACTACCAAAAATAGCAACATGGACACCACAGGGGAACAGAAGTAAGGGTAGACCAAAAGAGACATGGAGAAGAACAACAGAAAGGATGTTGAGCAATAGAGGGCTCACCTGGGCAAGAGCAGAAAAAAAGGCGAAGGACAGGCATTTGTGGAAAACCCTTGCGGAAGCCCCATGTGCCCTGGGCACTTAAGGTTCAGAGAGAGAGATGAGATACAGCAGAGGTGAATAGATACGTCCAGTGTGTTTATAAATCATTACCCACATAGGCATATCAAGAGCCATCATCATCATCATCATGATTTAGATACACTACTAACAGAACGTGGGGGCACACAAAAGACTGACGTTATCACAGCGACGTTATGCATCAAGGATATACATTCTGGTACGCGCATGAGGCTTATTTCAAAGATGCGCTGAATCATCCGTTATTACAGTAAAAAGTCGTTTACACAATTCAGCAAATGGCGTTATCAATGTACAGGTCACCTGTGATAAGAGACGAGGAAATGTGGGGCCCCGTGGGAGTTGTAGGCCCGGGTGTTTTGTGCAGCAGTTGTCGCTGACCTAATGGAGAACCGGTGTAGTCCATAATCTCAGCCTAGGTAACTCACTGTTCAGGTTCTATGTCCGGGGTGATCTGCCCTGGGGGGGGGGGGGTGGCTACTTGGGATAGGATAGACCCGTTACAGAACACGAGCCAAAAAGGTTTAGTGTATGAACAACAAAAAAAGGTCTAGATTCTGACTGACCACATAAATGACTTTATTCTTCTGACTGGCTTGCTCTTCTGGATCCACTCACTCCTACAGCTTCCCCTTCATTCTCTGCTGTTCTCGGGTCAACTTTCCTTTCTTTCCAGTCTCGGTTTTCCTGTTCCGTCTTAACTGAAAGACAACACATTTATAATTAGCATTCTTCCTCGCTTCCGCATCTAACTCTCGCACCCCCCCCCCCCCCCCAACCTCCTTCCACCCCATCACCCTGGGGTCTTACTAGCACACTGAATTTAGTATGTCATTGTATAACCCTTAGTCTGGGATATTAATCTCTGCACCCCCCCCCCGCTACCCATATGTTGTTTCTCTCTTCCTGCTACACTTTCTCACTCAATGGAATTTCTAGACCGGACGATATCTCCTGAAAATTTGAATTAAGCTGCTCATTTGCAAACCCCCGTCGGCATCATCCTGTCCTTTATAACCAGATTTAGCCCTAATGTATCCACTATTACTACTTATGTCTACTGGAAATTCAGCACACTCGCTCTCCAAAAGTGGGACCCTCTCTCCATTTGATCTCATCTTTTTTTTTTAAGACTACCGCGCTCACGTGATGCTCTCTATGACGTCACATGTTTATTTTTGGATTCCCTACCCCTCCGTCCTGTAATATCAGTATAATATTGTTATGTAGCTAGTTTTTATAGCTGCTGTCATTCTGGTAGTTGTTACCATCTTTTCCTTATTCACTTTTGATGGCACCAAAACAAAAAAAACAAACAAAAATTTACGGATTATGCAGTTTGTCGGCGTTTGTGTTGTGACATCTATGAAGTGTAGTTGTAAAACTCAATGTAACACAGCAATTCTGTGTTCAAAGAGTGCTTATCATATACGAAAGTACTAGTAGATGGAAGAAGATTCCATGAACATACTTTTTTGACAACAACAACAACAACAACAACAAAGACTCCCGGACAAAAAGTCAAGGCCTTCTTTTAAAAAAAATTTCACCGTGAAATGTTTAACAAGCGATGTTTCAGTAAATAATGTGTAGAGAAAAAGAACTTTTTTTCGGGTTTAAAAATAGTAAATACTGAACCAGATGTGGCAGCGATTGTTC